>CM064492.1:33731812-34062123 GCA_032716605.1 Paralithodes platypus
TGTCAGTTGCTCTAGATAAACCTTCCTTACCATGTATAGCTTTAAGGCAGAGGGTCTAGGTGGCCCTTCAGTCACTTTTGTTTACTTTCAAGAAAAGGGGGGGGGGGGGGGTGCAGTCAGTTAACATAGGACACCCTAGACCCCGCCGGAGTGTGAGAGCTGTGATACAATTTATGGTTAATGTGATATGAAAATTTCTCTGCGAGAAATTGTTCTAGTACAATGTTAGTACAAAACAACGGGGTTGTTATAGTAGTTTTAGCTGCGAAAGCAATTTAATATTAAACAGTGAAGATCTTTTGCAATTTATCTCCACGATTATTTTGGGGTTTATTATGTGCACATGTAAACTTATAACTTGTTATTTTTGTCACCACTCGTTGAGTGGGGTGCCTTTGTAACTACAGATCTGTTCACAGAATCTTCAGAGTTACCCTTTTTTGTCTAGCAGGCTTCTTTGAAGCACGCACCTGCCTGAACCCCTTTCTTGTATATATATGGGCTACGCCTTATTAAATATATTTTCAAAGTAAGAATACTATGTGGTTGTTTTTATTATCTGCTTTTCTAGAGTTATGATATGATTACGAATGTCCCCCTCCAGTCTTAGAAATCAGGCATGTTCGTCAATGATGGAGGGGCCACTAATAAATTATAGGTTTGACTCCTGTAAGGAGATAAAGAAAACCTAATATTTAGTAGTGGCCCCGTAATCATTGACGACTGGGGCCCTCCCGACCATCCCCTTCCCATTCGTTGATGTATTAAGGATTTTGGTTTACTTGATATGTCAGTGAAGGAAGAATTACGCCTGAATCAGCGTCTGGTCAAAGATCCACACAAGTACATCCACGATATGATGGAAAGCTTATTGGATAGTTATTCTTATTTTCTTTTTGTTTTTATTTTTTACGAAGTTTTTTCGTAGTGAGAACCCAATTCATAATGACTGAAGCCATGAGTGAGGTCGCGTGCGCTCATGATGAAGGCTCCTCAGTTTTTAAATGCTCTGCGCGGTAGATTCAAACTACGGCGGATTAGTGTTTGAAGAGGATGCCTTATGTAATAGGCATGTTCGTCAATGATTACGGGGCCACTACTAAATATTAGGTTTTCTTTATCTCCTTACAGGAGTCAAACCTATAATTTAGTAGTGGCCCCGTAATCATTGACGAACATGCCTATTACATAAGGCATCCTCTTCAAACACTAATCCGCCGTAGTTTGAATCTACCGCGCAGAGCATTTAAAATCTGAGGAGCCTTCATCATGAGCGCACGCGACCTCACTCATGGCTTCAGTCATTATGAATTGGGTTCTCACTACGAAAAAACTTCGTAAAAAAGAAAAAGAAAAAGAAAATAAGAATAACTATCCAATAAGCTTTCCATCATATCGTGGATGTACTTGTGTGGATCTTTGACCAGACGCTGATTCAGGCGTCATTCTTCCTTCACTGACATATCAAGTAAACCAAAATCCTTAATACATCAACGAATGGGAAGGGGATGGTCGGGAGGGCCCCAGTCGTCAATGATTACGGGGCCACTACTAAATATTAGGTTTTCTTTATCTCCTTACAGGAGTCAAACCTATAATTTATTAGTGGCCCCTCCATCATTGACGAACATGCCTGATTTCTAAGACTGGAGGGGGACATTCGTAATCATATCATAACTCTAGAAAAGCAGATATAAAACAACCACATAGTATTCTTACTTTGAAAATATATTTAAATACGGCGCAGCCCATATATATACAAGAAAGGGGTTCAGGCAGGTGCGTGCTTCAAAGAAGCCTGCTTGACAAAAAAGGGTAACTCTGAAGATTCTGTGAACAGATCTGTAGTTACAAAGGCACCCCACTCAACGAGTGGTGACAAAAATAACAAGTTATAAGTTTACACGTGCACATAATAAACCCCAAAATAATCGTGGAGATAATTTGCAAAAGATCTTCACTGTTTAATATTAAATTGCTTTCACAGCTAAAACTACTATAACAACACCGTTGTTTTGTACTAACATTGTACTAGCACAATTTCTCGCAGAGAAATTTTCATATCACATTAACCATAAATTGTATCACAGCTCTTACACTCCGGCGGGGTCTAGGGTGTCATATGTTAACTGACTGCACCCCCCCCCCCCCCCCCTTTTTCTTGAAAGTAAACAAAAGTGACTGAAGGGCCACCTAGACCCTCTGCCTTAAAGCTATACATGGTAAGGAAGGTTTGTCTAGAGCAACTGACAAGTATCTAGTCAAAAACGTATGATTAGACGCCCACAACTGTGTGGACGAAATATCTTCTACTGAAAAATTCTTCAGGAAACGTAAAGAGGCTGCCCATTTGCGTAAATCGTGGGCCCGACCCACAACGCCGGGATTACTCTCTTTAATGACTTCGACCAGAAGAGAAGCTAATCTCCGTTTCAGTAAGCGTTTACCCGTACTCGCTACCCATAAAGCACCTTGGGGGTTTAGAGGAGCCACTCTCAAATATTTGGTTAGAGCTTGCACTGGACATAGATTATGATGCACCTTTCCCCTTTTTAACGCCGGCACCGTGAACTCAGAAAACACGTGTGCACTGTGCTCATTCTTGGCTACAAATCCCGGGGAAGGTGCAATGTGAATACATTCATTAAGTCTACCAAACCTAAGGCAATTAGGTGTGTTGCTCATCGCCGCCAGCTCAGACACTCTGTTCCCGGTGGCCAAAGCCAAAAGGAATACAGCCTTTTTTAAGAGTAATGCAAAATCTGCAGTATTTTGGTACAGACGAGAGTAAAGTAAAGACAATGCCTTGTCCAGAGACCAAGTAGGCATGAGCTGACGGGGAGGTGGGCGGAGTTTAAAACATGCCCTCATAAAACCTGTTTCCTCCGCCACCGGTATGGAGAGACCTGTAAGGTCTAAAAAGGGCACTCTAATTGCAGTTAAGTGATTTTTAACGTTACCACAGATAAATGTTTCTGCTCAAACAGATAATTTAAATAATTAAAAACTAATGCTACTGAGGGCACAGTCTGTTCTGTTCTAATGATCCAAGAAGTAAAGGCTTGCCAATGTGAGTGATACTGTCGTTTCGTAGACTGAGTATATTGATTTAATAATTTATTGGTCACATCTCTACCGTATGGTGCTAGCCACTTGGCCTCCTGAATGTCCATAATGCAAAAGTCAGCGAGGTCGCTAGGTTGCCAATCGTGTCTAAGTGGAAATACCCGACCGGGAGCGACCCCGGGTGCGGGCACCACGTCTTTAATTGCTGGTACCACAACTGCGCCGGCCACAGGGGCGCGACTAGTGAGACTAAGCCTCGATAATCTCGTAGTTTTTCACTACGTGGCACATTAGTGACGCGTCTGGCGGCGGAAACAGATAGATGGAGCTCCATCTGTTCCAGTCTGTCACTAGGGCGTCTGGCCCCCCTGCCGGCGTTTTCGTCCAGCGGGCGAGGTATAGAGGGAGTTTGTGAGTCTCCTTGGACGCAAACAGATCCACTTGTGGATGGGAGAGCTCTGCAATCATTTGGTTGAAAATGGGTTGCTTGAGCTCCCATTCTACTGTCGTGCTCTGTCTCCGGGACAGAGCGTCTGCCCAGACGTTTGCTACGCCTGGGAGATAAGATGCGTGAAGATAAATGTCTAGTCTGTTGGCTAGAGTAAAAATCTCTTCTGACACGTTTAGCAACTTCCTTGACCTCGTTGACCCCTGTTTCTGAATACAGTGAACTGCGTTCAGATTGTCCATTCTGAAGGCCACCGACTTGCCCCGTAAAGCAGGGCCGTGATCCTGAAGGAAATACAAGGGGACTAGTAATTCTTTGACATTGATGTGGGAGATTTCTAAGTGGGACCAAAGCCCCTGACCCTGGTGCCCCTGATTTGACTGAAATCCCCAACCTATTGTGCCTGACGCATCCGTGTCTACCCATACCGTTGGCGGAGGAGAGGTCCATGACATTATTGAGTGCAACGTTTCCCTCTTCGCCCAGACCGCTAGTAAGGTGTGGATTAATTTCGGGATGGGCCATAATTTTCCCGCCGGTAAGAGTGGGAAATATTTGTTGCCTTCCAATATTAAACGTTTTACTTTCAACCGGCCCAACATAACAGTTAGTTGAATCCAGTTGAGAAAGCCGACCAGAGACTCCCAGACCCTCCGCGTCGTAGTCAGACTGTGAAGAAACATGAACAGTTTCCTGCGAAACCTGTTGCGATTGTCCACACTCTGACTCGGAGTGAGAGCAGCCGTGTCCCAGACCAGCCCTATCCACTGAATTACTCGTGAGGGAACAAGGTTTGACTTTACCAGATTTACCTTGAACCCTAGAGTTTTGACATGATTTAAAATTATGTTGACATGTTTGATGCATAATTGTTCTGTCTCTGCCACCACCAGCCAGTCGTCTAGGTACCACAAAACTCTGATTCCTTGCTTTAACAACGGCATCAGGGCTTGCCGGACTAATTTCGTGAATAATCGAGGTGCCAGGTTCAAACCGAATGGCATCCGTTGAAAAACAAAATTTTGGTGCCTGATCCGTAAGGCCAGAAACCTTTGAAATCTTTTGTTGACCGATACGTGCCAATAGGCGTCTGTCAGGTCTAGGGAACACATCCAACCTCCCGGCGGAAGTGTTAGCCTGATTTGGTGTACTGTTAACATTCGGAATGACTCGTTGTGAATGTGAAGGTTCAGATAAGACAGGTCTACGACCGGTCTCATCTGAACACTGTCCCTTTTGGGAACCAAAAATAGCTTGGACGTGAATACAGGGTAATTTGGGGGGACCGGGATGATGACATTCTTGGCAATCATTTCCTGGACCAGTGACTCCACCTCTAAAGAAACAAAATTCGCCGTTGTCGGCTGACGTAAGCGAGGTCGCCGGAGCCACTGCCAAGTGATGCCTTTGCGTGCCACCATCCTTGCCCAAGTGTTTAACGGCCATGCTTGGTGACACGTTCGGAACGACCCAGTTAGCAGACAAGGGTTCGCCGGCTGTACTACCCTCGGATCCGCCGGCCTTAAGATTGGCACCGGGAGTGAGAGAGACTTTAGTTTTTGATGGTGGAGTTGGTGGTGCTGGACGCTTCGCCGGCTGGCTGGCGTTGGCCGAAGACGGGCCCTGACCTGGCTTATTATGGCCGCGTCCTCTCTGACCTGAAAACCTACTCTGTCTATGCCTGTACTGACCTTGAGGGGAGGGGGAGGACTTAGGTGGAAGAAAGGGCTTAGATCCCCCCGGCTGAGCCTTAGCGGCTGGCCTGGGTTTGGGGAAGTTAAAGGCAGGTTTCTTAGAAGGGGTGGGACTGTGTTTAAAGGCCTGCGCCATATTAAACACCGTTCGCCACACGTCAGGGGACATTAAAGAGGGAGTGAGCACTGGTGACATGACCACCTGATTCGCAATGCGATCAGGCAGTTTGCGGACTAAAGACATTCTGAGGTCTTGTCTCGCTCGTACCGCCTCAAGCAAGGCGGTGCGGATGTCACCCAGAGATTGGATTGACGACTGAAGAAGCAGTCGCCGGGACAATTCAACCGATCGTCTGGCATCCGCGTCTGCGATTGCCTGAGTGGACCGGAGCAAAGACTTTGCTACCTGTTGAGACACTATGTATTGAGAGAACAGGCGAAAAGCTTTCCCCCTTAGCCTAAATTCTCGGTCTAGGTGAGTTGGGGTAGGGGTAGTGAAAGGGTCTTTTAGCTCACAAAGATTAATTTTAGGGGCAGCTAAGAAAGCAAACAAAGCTGAAGGGACTCCGCCGGCAGAACACACTGGCATGGAGAACCAAGAATGAGTATCTTGAGGGATCTGGTGGGAAGTTTTGGATGTAAATGTGGTCGCAAAGTTTTGAGCCTCTGTCTCCCATTCCACCCAAGGTCCTGGACCCAACTGCCCCACCTTCAAGACTGGATTAGCTGCTGCGTCTGTGATGGTTTGCAAATCAAGTTCTGGAGTGAGAGCTGACAGAGTCTTAATGTCATTAAACCCATCCAGCTTAGACCAGTCTGAAAACAATTTTGAAGCTGAGGCAGGGGGTAAAGCCGGCTTAGTAGCATAAACAAAATAGTCCTGGTGATAATAACTAGGTATAGCCTTTATATTAACGTCTAGTACATTTCCCAAAGTATCCAAGGCCCTTAATTTCTTAGATTTATTGCCCTGGATGACCCACTCACGCGGTACTGGGAGTTCCCCTGACAAGGTAGGTTGGGCGAGCTCTGGTTTAGTGGGGGTCAAAAGGACCCATGACTCGTCTGGTCCGTAAAGCAAGGGCATAGCTACCTTTCTGAGAGGCGCCTTGTCTAGAGGGGGTGGATTGACATCCGTTATAACCCTTACATTCGAAGTGGTCAATGCCGCCGTAGCAGGCCTAGTAACCACTGATGGTGACAGAGTGGGAGGGTGAGGGATCTGAGTTAAAGCAATAGAAGTCATCAGAGGCCGTACCGTAGAACTTGTCGTGGGAGCTCCCAAGTCCACTGTGGGAGTTTCCTGTTGTTGGCCAAAAAATTTAGATAAAGCATTACTAAGTAGCCCATCAATTTCCTGTGCAGTGACAAATTGACTTGATGATGTACTCACTGGTGAATCATTAATATCCTGCGCGGCGTCTAAGCCTGAATCTGACTCTTGCCCTTCCATATCCGAAATCATTGAAACCTCGTCTTTATCATCCTGTTCCTCCTGAGAAGATCCCGCCGAAGCTGGGGTACCTTGTTGCCAAGCTAAGTCAGGAATAGAGGATGGGATCGCCGCGTCCCTGTGGACGTCAGCCACTGTGTGACTAGTTTGAGCCGGAAGTGGGTGGTCAGACCCCGGCCGAGAAAATCGCCAAACACCGAGGCCTTGGCCTACACTCTCTTGGGAGTCTGAAACACTCTCAATCACTGATCCCCCTGAACTCTCCAATTCCAGGGTTAAAATGTTAATGGGTAAATCATCTTTAGGTACAGGCACTATACTGGACCCTTGAGACCGAACACAAACTCTGTCTGGGGTAGAGGTACGATGAGAAGCACTAGAAACTGGCGAATGTCGGGAGGCCTTTCTATTATGGGAATCCTTTTTTGAAGATTTATGGCTGCGGTGTGACCGTGAACTACTCTTCGACTTGGAGGATTTATCGCCGTGACCACTGGTGGAACTTTCCGTCTTACTCTTCTTACTCGATGGTGAAGAGGCAAGACTAGGTGGCTGGTGTCTGAGAGGTGACCTAGACCGAGATCTCTCCCGAGACGAGGAGGCTGCCGCCGGGGGTGTAGGCTCTCTTGGACGTTTCGTAGTAGCAGCAGAAGACACAGAACCCTGACCAGTCTCCGCCGGCTTATGACTAGTTACTCGAGAGGAACGTTTAGGGGGAGGGTGTTCGAAAAGAAGCCTATCCCAAAGAGGGACGTTGTCACATTGAAGTGACTTATGAGCCACAATCGTAGTATACGCTGACATCTGTTGCCTAACCTCTCGTAAGGCGACCGCTGCGGTCTTATCATTGTCGCGGAGGACCTTGACACTTAATTGGGAGCAAAAGGAACAGTTGCGCATCACCCACAGACCCCTTGAACGGTCTAGACATTTAACACACTTGATGCAAAGAGTGTGCGCAAAAATAGGGATACCGGCACAGGTAGGGGTAATGCATAAAGCAAAAACTGGGGCCAAGGTAGCCATGACAGAGACTGGTGGGGAAAACTACTGCAGGGTCTGTATTGGTCCGCCGGAGCCCAGCTCTGGAAAAAAAGAAAATTTCCAGGAATTAATGCTCATAAGGTTAACCCAACATGTTCGCACACAAGTGTTAATAACCCGCCGATCACAACTCGCTACGCGGCGGGGTTCTATAAAGATTTCAGAATATCTAAACATATCTTTAAGAAAGTGAAGAATACCCTCTGACATAATATAAAGGACCAGAATGGCGTTTATAGTCTTTCCGGTGGTGACTGTTTCAAGATTCAATTTTGGAAAACAACCCCCCACAAAGACGCCGGCCCTTGAATTATTTAGCAGAATAACACAGGGCAGGCTGATACGAGATCTGATTTCTAACGAATTGTCACAAAAGATCGCCGTAAGTTTGAAGGCGGCGATACATTAACGTATCTCTCAATTAAGTGGTTAACGAAATTGAATTTGTAAATTCCTTATTTCCTCCTCCCAGGAGCACCCGCCGGGTGTGAAAAACGATGTTAACCCTAATTGAACCTTCGATCGCCGTAAGTGTGAAGGCGGCGATACATATAGTATCACTAAAATGGATCGGTTAACTAACTGAATGACCCAGTCGTTCATCCCACCCTACCAAGGTGCACCCGCCGGGTGAGATGTCAAAACGTTAACCCCATAAGTTCCTGTCCCCACTTCTTTGTAAAAGATTGCCGGGGAGGAAAGCCCTTAACAACAGCTAGGATTTTCCTGTGGTTTGTAAAACCGGGTAGAAAAACTTCATAACATATGTCCGCATGAACAATGTTAGATGGGTACAGCCAATCTGCCGGGAATCAAAGGGAGCCTGAAAACAGGCACCAACACAGAGACGCAGTCCTGGAGAGCCACAGACACCTCATCGCCGGGGACACAAGCCTGTGTTGAAACCACGCGTGGCCCAACACGGCTCTCGGCCAGGTTTTTTCATGGTGTAACCGAGAAAAAACCCGCCGGAAAGTAACCCACCCCGTTCAGTAACCATCTGAACGCACATAGGTCTCGAGAGAAAGCCAAGCACGACTAGCCTAGGGTCCACACAATAATCCGTGGAATTAGCCAATACACAACTAAACCAGGAAACATACATAGTCCGTGGAATTAGCCAATACACAACTAAACCCGGATACACATGACACAGTAGGACATATTTATAAAATAAACAATAACACTTGTACATGTGGCAAAGCTACGAGCGGCTGGCTAGGCCTAAGTAGACGGCATAAGAAATGTTGAAATATAAACAAAAAACACTGAAAATATAACAACAGGAACCACCGCCAACACACCACTGTAGCAAATACTTCCGGCAAAGGGAAGACTGACTCGGGACCCAGAAAAAACTTCACTAAGTGAAGAAAAATACGCTGGGAACGTCAGAAGCAACGCTTACCTCATCAGAAAGATAAAAGGCAGCATAACTAACGCGTAATGAAAGCCGCCTGCATCACAAGCTAACTCAACTGTGAAAAGTTCACAAGTCCACAACAGGACCACGAGGGTACATCCGAAATAGATGCCCCAAACACACGACCCAAAATACACTGCACTGCGGGCAACCAGCCCAGGACACTCCTGCTACGCATATCCTAACCTTACTCGATACATCCCGGAGTAAACAAATGAGAAAAAACTCACTAGGGACGCAGCAAATGCGGAACCAGCGGAGCGTGGGGAGACACGTCCGGGCAGGCTGAGCGCAGAGCAGAGAAGGAAGAATGACGCCTGAATCAGCGTCTGGTCAAAGATCCACACAAGTACATCCACGATATGATGGAAAGCTAATTGGATAGTTATTCTTATTTTCTTTTTGTTTTTATTTTTTACAAAGTTTTTTCGTAGTGAGAACCCAATTCATAATGACTGAAGCCATGAGTGAGGTCGCGTGCGCTCATGATGAAGGCTCCTCAGATTTTAAATGCTCTGCGCAGTAGATTCAAACTACGGCGGATTAGTGTTTGAAGAGGATGCTTTATGTAATAGGCATGTTCGTCAATGATGGAGGGGCCACTAATAAATAGCCTACTGTACAATACATATTGTAAAACTAAAATACATGTACAGTAAAAGTCCGTTAATCCGACGACCGATGATTCGAATCTCCCAATAGTCCGAATTTTTCAATTTGAGGCCAAATCCGAATTCACCCGATGGTCTGAATTTCAAGAAGTCCCAAAGTCCCCTATTTGAGGCATTAGGCCACTCAAATGACACATAATGGAGCACACACATATCATATGTTCATGAATTCACTTTAAAAGTTTACCATTGTCATTGTAGCCTATTATCTACTTCAAAACATTCAGATTAATGGTCAAAGGAAGCTACTGATATAATCGTAAACACCTTCGTCTTCTTCTTCTTCCACATCGTCTGCTAGAGAGTTTGTTTTGCTCTTGAACGCATCCTTGGGACGCTCCGATGCGCTACTGGCTTGCACCGCATTTTCTGCAAGCGCATTCAGTCTTGAGCTTGAAAACGCACCTTTGGACGTATTAGTCTTGAGCTTGAAAACGCACCTTTGGATGTTCCGATACGCTACTATTTATAGTTCAGTGATCGGAGCATCCCAAGGGTGCTTTCAAGACAACAAGACAAGGGTGCTTTCAATACAATATAATATAACAGAGCACGTCACAAAAGGAAAATCACAAAAGGAAAATTACAAGAACCTCTCAGGGAAGTGCCGTTGTTAAGGCATTACTTCCCGAACCACATCTGATCTTCAAGAGCAAGACAAACTCGCTAGTAGACGGAAGAAGAAGAAGACGTTTATATCAGCAGATTCCCTTGACCATTAATCTGAATGTTTTGAAGTAGGTAATAGGCTACAATGACAATGGTAAACTTTTGAAGTGATTTCATGAACATATGATATGTGTGTGTGCACCATTGTGTCATTTGGGTGGCCTAATGTCTCAATGTTTTCGTCATACACAGGTTCATTGGGGTAAAGTCCGATAATCCGAAAAATCCACTAATCCGAACGAGAGCCGGTCCGCTGCCCTTCGGATTAACGGAAGTTTACTGTACTGTGTTTTCTATTACAGATTATAGGGTTCGAATAGGGTTGTCTTCGTTTTCTAGGTTGACGCGGACGTCTCTCTTGAGGTCGGATTTTTTCCGTAGTCTCCGATTTCATTGTTGTCTCGGACGGACATTGGTTAGGTCGGATTTTATCCTCTGTTAGGTCGGACACAAGCCGGACTCCGGACATCTCGGATTTTCGGTCATCTCGGACTGGGTCTCCCCCCAATTAGTCCGAGATAGCGAGGGTTTACTGTAATACTTATATATATATATATATATAAATACACTCTAACCTCCATTTAACGGGACTCCGATATAACGGATATCGGCAATAACGGTCAAAAAATGTAGGCAGGACAATGGACCCAGCAACGGACAAAGTCCGTTGCTCGAAAAAAAGTTGGAGCAAAAGTCCGTTGCTCTATCTATTTATCTCTCTAATGCACCTACCTAAATCCCTTATACATTAACATAACTATGTCTTATTTGGACTTTTTGTAATCTTTGAATCATTTCTAATATGATGGAATTGAAAAATATAATATCCTTCCAGCACATAGATAAATAATAAATAAGATAGTCAACAAAATATTTCAACTCTCCCCTCCGTGCCAGCAGAGACGGAAGATTTACGTTTGATAGCTTTTTGTTTTGTTTTTTTCCCTCGATATACACACTCTTTCTATTTATCTATCTCTCTAATTCATCTACCTAAATCCCTTATACATTAACATAACTATGTCTTATTTGGACTTTTTGTAATCTTTGAATAATTTCTAATGTGATGGAATTGAAAAATATAATATCCTTCCAGCACATAGATAAATAATAAATGAGATAGTCAACAAAATATTTCAACCCTCCCCTCCGTCTAGGCGCCGAGCTTCCCAGACGGGAGATTTACGTTTGATAGATTTTTTTTTTTTTTTTTTTCCCATGGTATACACAAAATGATGGGGAAATATTATAACATGTTTTTAATTGACATTTGTGTCGTTTTTGCTGATTATGAGTTGGTGGAAAATAAAATCTTTAATTCTATCATATCGGAAATTATTCACAGATTATATAGAGACCAAATAATATACACTTTTAAGTGTGTTCAATAGTTTTGCATTATCAATAGGGTGTAGCACAAGGGATTACCAGGATTTATTTCAGGTACAGTAAAAAAAAGGATGCATAACAGTTAAATGTCACGATCCGGACACCTGTACTCAACACCGGATTTTTCTCAAGGAATTTCCGGATTACATCCGGACTGGACAGTATTTAGCAGCAACGGACATTTAGCAGGAACGGACAGGTGCTTGCACGCATTTGTCCGTTAAATGGAGGGTCGAGTGTACAAAGTAAGTGTATTCAAAACTCATTGTTGGTATGGCCTCTTCCACTTGGGTTTCTAATAATTTATATAGTGCAACAGTAGCTACATACGTATAACTGATTACTTCTGGCCACCCAGAATTTAATATAGTTATTCATATTAGTTTCTTCTCTAACCTAATAAAAATATTGAAAGACGAAGCCAACCCTACCTTTCAATACATTTATTATTTTAGACATTTTACTGGCACTTAACTCACAGAGATCTAGGAGAGAAAGATCTTTTGTGTTAGAAGGGTCTATGCGAGACACTCTCAGGAGCACTTAGCATTTATAGATCCTAGGCACAAATTGTCTGTGACAACCCACCAGGATTTGTGACTAATAGGTTAAACACCGCCCGAGTTCTTTGAACCTCTTAAAAAGATTAGAGACTGTCAAGAAGAGTTACTTGTATCGACTCCTCTTGCGTTCGTCTGATGTTTTGTTAATCCGGCCCCTGCCTGAAACATAACATTTAAAATTCTAGCTCAAAAGTACCTGAACGGAACTTCATCAACGGTTAATATTAAAGGTCAGAATAGTCAAGTATTTGTTCAAAAGCTAAATGCCTAGAATACTTTTGCGTTAGTTCGATGTGGTGACCAACTGTGCTCCTCATAGTTACGGAACCATATTTAAGACCCAAAGCCCATTAATCCAACTGTAACTTCTTCACACAACCGGACACCCTGGACGGCCCACGGAGCAGCCAAGAAACCCTCAACGACAGCGCATCGAGATACCAAGACAACTCAACAGTGCATTATTAATTATTTTTGTATCAGTGCAGAGATACCGTACTATATGATTGATTGTTCACTTGTGCCCCCCCCCCCCCCCCCCCCCCAAGTTATTTGCTACCAATGACGAGTGATCAGATTATATTACAAGTGTTCCCTGTACATTGCCAATGAATTCAGTATCAGTGCTAAGATACTAAGAGATAACTGTAGCGACAGTATTTACCCTAAGCCACGTAATAAGTATTCCCTATTTGGAGACTATGGTATAGATATTTTGAGATCCCGAGAGTTTGTGGGATAGGTCGTGGAATAAGTAATCTCAGTGACGAATTCATATACCGTGCATAACCAGTCGACTAAGTATATATATTTTTTTCTTCTATATTCCAACTTACTTCCTCTCGGGCATAGGCTGAGAGCCTTAACATTCACCGCTTTACAATGAACAGTGAAGCCTGTGAGGTCTTGTTCCAGTCTAGGGAGCGAGACATGTGAAGCACGTAGAGTACAACGAGCACCTGCCATCTTGCCTTCACATGAGGCACGGTGCTCACTCATGGCCCGAAACGACCCCATCTCTGAAGCCACCTCGTTCCCGTGCTTCACTGTCTCACCCCCTACACTCGGACTCTCACACTTACACACACACAACGCCACCTGTTGAGCAGATAACTCACCAGGCATTGCACCCCTATAGCATATTTTGAATATGGGAATATTCATACAGTGCTATTTAATCAGGGAACAATGAGGGTATTTTATTGACGTTTCGGTGGGCTTGTGGTAATGCACTGATACTAGGTACAGCACAAATTCCATCCCAATAATATCTTCCCATTGATACATCGGGATTTGAACCCGGGACCTTTGGATTACCAGGCCAGTGGCAAGACCACTCCACCACACCTCCCCTATAATATATAATTTGGTTTCATGATTAATCATCCGTGTTTTGTGAAGATAAATACCGGAAGATATCTACGCGTCTAAAGAAATAACAGAACACAAGGTATACGGAATTAACTTCATATGATACTTCTAAAAAACTTAATAGGTACCCCACGAGTGAAATTCTATAATATTCTTAATTGTACCTGTCCCAGAAGAATAATACCTGAGTGTTGAAAGTGGTAGTGCGCGCTCCATCCAGATCCGCGATCGTGCTAAAAGAATTGAAAGACCAATATTGATACTGAATCTTTTGCCCCTTCATGTTTTCCTAAGTGAATTTATTTGTTTTTCTATGCTAAGAAGTGCTACATAAATAAAGCAGTATTACAAACACATTCCAAAATTATATTATGTGTTCTATTGATTCCTTATATGTATTTGCATGAAATCTGATATTCCAGTCTCGAAGAACTCACCTTGATCAATCGTTAATCCTGCAGTAAATCAGGGCATAACAGGTATATATATATACAGGTACTGTACAGTACTGTATTTAAATACTCCCAGCCGGGATCGAACCTCCGACATTCAGAACGAGTGTCCAAGATTTTAATCCACTAGACCACGGCGTGATCACGCCTTGGTCTAGTGGATTAAAAACTTGGACACTCTGATTACCATCTGGAAGCTTTTAGCCACCAGACCTAATACCTCCACAGTGGGAGCCATCAAGAGATTCCCCACACACACCCACGGAGGACAGAGATCAGGAGTCCCAACCAGCCACGGACTAAGACCACCATGGTAACAGGCACGCCCACACTCTTACAACAGGGTGTACCCCTCCACCCACACTCCAAATTGAGGCCGACCCACGAACACGACCACCCCTAGGTTCCGGGATGGGCCTCTAATCGTGATCAACCTGTTCGATTTCAGTGCCTGCACTTTATAAGAGACCATGCCAAGCAATAACAACGGCAATATCCCAGAGTTCTCGCAGCCGAAGAATCTCAACAATTGGAGATTGAGGAGAATATCAGGAAGAGGAGTATCCCCCAGAAAATCCCAACTCAATCCAATCCAACGAGGAAAACCCGGAAGGTGAAGAAGAAGAAGACCTCCCTCAGGTTTTTTTAATTTCCTCCCCTGCCCATCATGGCCTAGGGGATCCAACCATCATTAACCCATGGGATCCGGGGAGCCTCATATGATCCCGATCGCTGTGTCCGGGGCCATTTTGGAAAAACGGCAATCTTCATAATATTAATATCTACTGATTGAAGACCACCTAGAGCAGTCAACTCAATTGCATATTGTAGAACTAACCTTTGTCTGTAGACTGGCGTAAGTTGACATCGCTACGACACGACAAGTGGTTGCGAGATATGATGATGGGAATGGAGGTGTTTTTCTGCATATTTTTGCCTGCATCCAAACACTCCGCCGCGACCCTGGCTAGCACGCACTAAGTCACTCGTCGCTTCGGTGGCTTTGCTACCGGGAGACGATATTATGTTTTTATGGAGGTAATGTCATATTTATTGTGTCATTTATTACTTTTGCAACCATTATTGAGTTATGTGAAACTTTTTATAACATATTTTCGGCACTTTCACTGTTATTGGATATTATTGTGTCACTTTCACTGTTATTACTCTTCTTGTTAAGAATTATGGTCACTCTCACTGTTATTTTTACTTGTTATACATTTGTGTGTCACTTTCACTTATTCTAATAGGTTAGGCAAGCAGATTTCTAAAGCGTAAGGTAGCGTAATTTACACTTTTAATTATTTCAACAAAAGTTAGTTATTATTACATTTTGTTGTGTCTCTTTCACTTGCACATATTGTTATATTGTTTTTAGTGTCACTTTCACTTATTATTAGAGGTTTCACTTACCAGTATATATAATTATTGAATAAAGTTATATAATTTATTTGTGTCTCTTTCACTTGCACATTGTTATAATGTTTTTAGTGTCACTTTCACTTATTAGAGGTTTCACTTATAATAATGATTGAATACAGTGTCTCTTTCACTTGCACATAGGCTAGTTTTATTGTTTTTAGTGTCACTTTCACTTATTATTAGAGGTTTGACTTATAATAATTATTGAATACAGTGTCTCTTTCACTTGCACATAGTGTTTTATTGTTTTAGTGTCACTTTCACTAGCGTTCTCAGGCTCAGTGCCACTTAGTAGTTTACTAGGATGTGGAAATCATTGTAGCAAGGCGTGATGCACAGTGCTACCTGGCATTCCTGGCACTCATACGAGGTTTTCTTGGTTTTCTTGGGTCTTTGGGTGGTGTTGCTGCAGACATGGCACCGTTTCTGGCTCTTCTATCTATCTATCTATTGCCCGACGCCGTGATCCCCGAAGGGGTGGCCACGAACGAACCGCCCCCATGCACCTCTGTCCCCAGTCAGTCGACGCCCCACCCCCCAACCAGCACCGCCTTCTTTCATGTACTTCCTCTGTACTGGCTCTTGCGACCATCAATTACTGGAAGGGCGACGATCCTGTGCTTCCTGTAGTGTTCAGCAGCGTGTGTGCGGTCCATAGTGCCAACTCCTGGCATATGTTGAGCTCATGGGGCATCCTCAGGTTTGGCATATTGATCAAAGAGATCCAAAATGATCTGCTTCTGGAATCTCCGAAGGTTTGTGTACTTCCTGGGCATTGTGTGGTTCATCAGCTTGTACAGGTTGTAGGCATTGAGCACGGACACATCCATCATGTGCAAGAAGAACTTCTTATACCACCTGCAGGAGGTCTGCAGGCAGTCGATGAATCCGACCTGCATGTCTGACTTGTCAACCAGACGCATGTTATGTTATACTGTAGTCCATAACTGCGTCTGGCTTCATGATGGGCTCCCTGGTCCGGTGGTTGACTTTGCCAGAGTCAACCAGGTTGCCCTTGTGGATGGTGGTGATTATGTTGACCTTCCTTTGGTCGTGCCAATGGATTGCCAGCATCGGACCATGTTTCTTGAGGTAGATGTCCTTCTTCTTGGTCTTTTGGGGGAATTCCGGCATGTTCTTCCTCGTCCCCCGTACTGTGCCCACAGTCTGGGTTTGCTGTGTGTTCAGGTACTGGGTGAGGATGGGGGACGTGTAATAGTTGTCCGTGTAGAGTATGTGGTTCTTGTTGAAGTAGCGATCCATCATTGCCTTCACAACTGCTCCACCAAACCCTATTTCTGGATCCGCATGCACCTCACCCTCCTTCCCACTGTAGACAATAAAGTCAAACACATAACACGTCTTGTAGTCACAGAGGACGAAGTGCTTGATGCCGAATCGATGTCTGTTGGATGGTATGTACTGCCGGAAGTGAAGGTTCCCCCGGAACAGCACAAGAGACTCGTCGATCACAACCTTCTGAAAAGGCCTCAAGAATGTGGAAAACTTGGCCTTCATCATGTCGTAGAATCCCCTTATCTTCCACAGGCGGTCTGGCAGGTGTAGGTTGGTGTTGGTAACGAAGTGAAGGTTACCAAGTATGGCGAAATAGCGGTCCCGGGTCATAAATTTGCCAAAAGCAGGTGTGGCAATTATGTCTGCTGTGATCCAGTAGTCTGCCAGCCAATGTTTCTTTGCATGTGCCATGAGCATGGTCAGTGCTATGAACACATAAAATTGGGCGATGGTGACAGGTTTCCAGGGCTTCATATGTGAACTTTGGGTCTTGCCACTGAGGTTTTGGGCAAGGGCCTGCTGCTTATTTGTCTCATCGACAACATAGGTCATGACCTTATTGTCGAAAAAGGCTATGAAAAGCTCGACAGGTGTTGAGTTGAGGCCCCCAGGGAAAGATGGATCAACCCCTGTGGCATGTTGTGCGTTGTCGAATGTGGCGTCTTGTGGCCGAAAGGTGGCCCCATCCTCCCACATCCAGACATCAGCATGCCTGCCACGGCCACACTGATCAGCAGCATCAGGGGCGTCTGCATCAGCAGGGGCGTCGGTAGGGGCGGCCTGGCCACAGCCACGGCCACGCTGACCAGCAAGGCCCCTGGCACGGCCACGTCCAAGGGCACGGCCACCCCGACCACGGGACGTCCACGGCCACGTCGGGGTGCTGGGTCGTCCACAAACTCCGCTTCATCTACAACAGGGTCGTCTGGCAGGTCAAAATTATCGTCTTCAGGGTCATAGGTGGGATCCTGGTCGTCAGTTGGTGGTGATACATCAGGCAGCGACTGGTGGCGTGGGCGGCTAGTGGGTGGTGAAGGTGAGCTAGTTGACTCTGAAGTTTGTAGGCGGCGAGAGCGTTTTTGGGGCTTTTGGGGCAAGTTAGGGCCTGAGATGCTGGTTTGTGGCCCCCCTCTGGCCATGAACAAGACCCTTCTGGAGGTGCGTGTACCACTTGCACCACTTGCTGATTGCTGTGGGTCATGCGGGGACAATACCGCACCACTTGTTGATGGCTGTGGGGACAATGCCACACCAGCCGTGGGTGAGGAGGGCCAAGGAGACAAAGGAATAGGCCTACCCACGCTCGACTCTTCACTCTCATCCTCACTATCTGCATCATCACCTCTTTCCCTTTCGGCCGCCTCCCGTGCCACCTTCCTTGCATTATCTAGCACAGCCCTCCTATAAAAATAACTGGCTATTTTGGCCAGGGTCGTGAGCGTCGTGTCACGAGATGCGGGTAGAGCACTTCCCATCTCACTCACATTTTCATCACCTTCATGATGTTCACCGCATCCACCATTGCCATAATCCTCATGATTGTCATCATCAGTACAGTATTATAAAAGCCCTGAAATTCTTCGCCATCTTCCACTTCACCCAAATCTTCACCGACCACTTGTTCATCGTCAAATTCACTCTCAAGTTCACTTAGTTCACTATGTTCACTTAACTCTTCAAGAGCGCGTGCAACACCACCGGGACTTAGCACTGTTTTCTTGGTTATTTTAGCCTTGCTTTTCTTAGGCGCATGGGCCGCGGCGGCAGGCGTGGATTCGGACACAGCAATTTTTTCGGATTAGCTGATTAGCTCCAGCCATCTTGGATGCGAGATAAGAACTGATGCTGCCTGTTGGTTTGTGCTTGGTGGCGCTGCGGTAGCCCACGCACAAGTTAAAATCCGCCCGCGTAATTTAAACCCTTTGATTTTGCCTCATATGAGGCCTCCCGGATTCCTGCCATAACAAATTTCTGCCTCATATGAGGCCTCCCGGATTCCAAGGGTTAAGCCGCCTCCCATCTACCACCTGGCAAAGATTGAGGGAGTACTAGTACGCCTCCTCATTGATACTGGAGCTGCGAGGTCCTACCTCTTCAACACATATTATGACAAGCGTCGTCGTAGATTCAGCATGCTGAACGCCACCACCACTACACTCATCAGTGCTGGCGAAACACCTCTGCCCATCAAGGGAGAGACCACGCCTCTACGCATCACCACCCGAGATCCAGAAGCATCCTGCCATCATCCATTCGTCGTAGTATTTTACTCCGTGTGTACGCAGTATGATGACTACATGGGGTTACATGTGCTGCAATGGCTGCAAGCCCAATTAGACTGCGGCCAAAGGAGGCTCACATTTAAAAAAAAATAAAAAATAAAGAAATCAGCCACTGGTGAATCTACCTAAACACACCCCAAGGAATAGGGTTCCGCGAAAGCCGAAGAGCACAAAGCCTATTCCAAGCTCGACACCTACCAAAACCACTTCCCCGACTACCGCCTCCACGATATGTAATCATCGACCACCTATCACGACAACCACCACCTGTGTCAAACCGCAGGAATCACATACACCTGCCCCCATCACCAGTGGCTCCAGCAGTGACAACACAGACCACTCAGATCCCTGCTCAACATCAACGATCGGTACCCTTGCGTCACACTTCCGACGCCCCCATGATTTTTTACTCCTCAGCTAGACCACCCCCAAGCTGACAGATGTCGAATTCAACTTGCCATCATGCACACCCACCGTAATGTTGCCCTGGTTGCCAACATCACAGATGAGCCTCTCACCTTACCGAAGGGCCTGATTATCGGCGACCTCGAGAAATTTGATGCGGACACATCTCCGGCGCCTACCAGCATGTCCCAGCTCATACTTCCCTCCATCCCTGATGAGCTGACAAATGATCAAAACCAGCAGCTCCTGGAAGTCCTTCATGAATTCGCTGACGTGTTCGCCCAAAGTTCCACAGAGATCGGACAAACCAAGGCTCTCGAATACCCGATTCATACCACAGGCCACCCCATCCGTCAGCCCTCCAGGAGAAAGAATATCTTGCAACGTCAAGAGGAGGAGCGCCAGATCCAGGAAATGTTAGACACGGGGATAGCGACTCCTTCAGTCAGCCATTGGTCGTCCCCCCCTCGTCGTTTTAGTAAAGAAGAAGGACGGATCCACCAAGTTCTGTGTGGATTATCGTCGCTTGAACGACGTCACCATAAAGGACGCCACCCCTCTACCCCGGATAGACGACTCACTGGACTCCCTACACGGTTCCCAATGGTTCACCACTTTGGACCTACAGGCAGGATGCTGGCAAGTGCCCATCCAGAAGGAACACAAACTATAGGTTTGACTCCTGTAAGGAGATAAAGAAAACCTAATATTTAGTAGTGGCCCCGTAATCATTGACGAACATGCCTATTACATAAGGCATCCTCTTCAAACACTAATCCGCCGTAGTTTGAATCTACCGCGCAGAGCATTTAAAAACTGAGGAGCCTTCATCATGAGCGCACGCGACCTCACTCATGGCTTCAGTCATTATGAATTGGGTTCTCACTACGAAAAAACTTCGTAAAAAATAAAAACAAAAAGAAAATAAGAATAACTATCCAATAAGCTTTCCATCATATCGTGGATGTACTTGTGTGGATTTCTGACCAGACGCTGAATCAGGCGTCATTCCTCCTTCACTGACATATCAAGTAAACCAAAATCCTTAATACATCAACGAATGGGAAGGGGACGGTCGGGAGGGCCCCAGTCGTCAATGATTACGGGGCCACTACTAAATATTAGGTTTTCTTTATCTCCTTACAGGAGTCAAACCTATAATTTATTAGTGGCCCCTCCATCATTGACGAACATGCCTGATATCTAAGACTGGAGGGGGACATTCGTAATCATATCATAACTCTAGAAAAGCAGATAATAAAAACAACCACATAGTATTCTTACTTTTTGAAAAATGTATTTAATACGGCGTAGGCCGGAAATATACAAGAAAAAGGGGTTCAGGCAGGTGCGTGCTTCAAAGAAGCCTGCCTGACAAAAATGGGTAACCCTGAAGATTCTGAACACAGATCTGTAGTTACAAAAGGCACCCCACTCAACGAGTGGTGACAAAAATAATAAGTTATAAGTTTATATGTGCACATCATAAACCCCAAAATACATGTGGAGATCAATTGCTAATGAACTCCATTGAACTAATATTACATTGCTTTCGCAGCTAAAACTACTATAACAACACCGTTGTTTTGTACTAAACTTTGTACTAGCACAAATTCTCGCAGAGAAATTTTCATATCACATTTTAACCTTAAATTGTATCACAGCTCTCATACTCCGGCGGGGTCTAGGGTGTCCTATGTCAACTGACTGCACCCCCCCCCCCCCTTCCGTGAAAATAAACATAAGTGACTGCAGGGCCACCTAGACCCTCTGCCTTAAAGCTATACATGGTAAGGAAGGTTTGTCTAGAGCAACTGACAAGTATCTAGAGAGAAACGTATGATTAGACGCCCACAACTGTGTGGACGCAATATCTTCAACTGAAAAGTTTTTCAGGAAACGTAAAGAGGCCGCCCACTTGCGTAAATCGTGGGCCCTACCCACAACGCCGGGATTACTCTCTTTAATGACTTCTACCAGAAGAGAGGCTAATCGCCGTTTAAGTAAGCGTTTACCCGTACTCGCTACCCATAAAGCACCTTGGGGGTTATGAGGAGCTATTCTCAAATATTTGGTTAGAGCTTGCACTGGACATAAATTATGATGCACCTTTCCCCTTTTTAACGCCGGCACCGTGAACTCAGAAAACACGTGTGCACTATGCTCATTCTTGGCTACAAACGCCGGGGAGGGTGCAATGGAAATTGAATCATTAAGTCTACCAAACCTAAGACAATTAGGTGTGTTGCTCATCGCCGCCAGCTCAGACACTCTGTTTCCGGTGGCCAAAGCTAAAAGGAAAACTGCCTTCTTTAAGATTAAAGCAAAGTCTGCAGTATTTTGATACAGACGAGAATGAAGTAAAGACAAAGCTTTGTCCAGAGACCAAGTAAGCATGAGCTGACGGGGAGGTGGGCGGAGTTTAAAACACGCTCTCATAAATCCTGTTTCCTCCGCCACCGGTATGGATAGACCTGTAAGGTCGAAAAAGGGCACTCTAATCGCAGTTAAGTGATTCTTCAAAGTAACCACAGATAAACGTTTCTGCTCAAACAGATAGTTCAAGTAATTAAAAACCAATGCCACTGAGGGTACAGTTTGTTCCGTTCTAACAATCCAAGAAGTAAAAGCTTTCCAATGAGATTGATATTGTCGCTTAGTAGACTGAGTATATTGATTGAGCAACATCCCTACCGTATGGTGCTAGCCACTTGGCCTCCTGACTGTCCATAATGCAAAAGTCAGCGAGGTCGCTAGGTTGCCAATCGTGTCTAAGTGGAAGTACCCGACCGGGAGCGATACCGGGTCCGGGCACCACATTATTAATTGCTGGTACCACACCTGCGCCGGCCACAGGGGCGCGATTAGCGAGACTAAGCCTCGATAAACTCGTAGTTTGTTCACTACGTGGCCCATTAGTGACGCATCTGGCGGCGGAAACAGATAGATGGAGCTCCATCTGTTCCAGTCTGTCACTAGGGCGTCTGGCCCCCCTGCCGGCGTTATCGCCCGGCGGGTGAGGTATAGAGGGAGCTTGTGAGTCTCCTCGGACGCAAAAAGATCCACTTGTGGATGGGAGAGCTCCGCAATCATTAGGTCGAAAATGGGTTGCTTGAGCTCCCATTCTACTGTCGTGCTCTGTCTCCGGGACAGAGCGTCTGCCCAGACGTTCGCTACGCCTGGGAGATAAGATGCGTGAAGATAAATATCTAGACTGGTGGCTAGAACAAAAATCTCTTCCGACACGAGTAGCAACTTCCTTGACCTCGTTGACCCTTGTTTCTGAATACAGTGAACTGCATTCAGATTGTCCATTCTGAAGGCCACCGACTTGCCCCGTAACGCCGGGCCGTGAGCCTGAAGGAAATACAAGGGGACTAGTAACTCTTTGACATTTATGTGAGAGATTTCTAAGTGGGACCAAAGTCCCTGACCCTGGTGCCCCTGATTTGACTGAAATCCCCACCCTATGGTGCCTGACGCATCCGTGTCTACCCATACCGTTGGAGGAGAGGTCCATGACATGATTGAGTGCAATGTTTCCCTCTTCGCCCAGACCGCTAGTAAGGTGTGGATTAATTTTGGTATGGGCCATAATTTTCCCGCCGGTAAGAGTGGGAAATATTTGTTGCCTTCCAATATTAATCGTTTTACTTTCAACCGGCCCAACTTGACAGTTAGCTGAATCCAGTTGAGAGAGCCGACCAGAGACTCCCAGACTCTTCGTGTCGTAGTCAGACTGTGAAGAAACCTGAACAGTTTCCTGCGAAACCTGTTGCGATTGTCCACACTCTGACTCAGAGTGAGAGCGGCGGTGTCCCAGACCAGCCCTATCCACTGAATTACTCTTGAGGGAACAAGGTTTGACTTTACCAGATTTACCTTGAAGCCTAGAGTTTTGACATGATTTAAAATGATATTGACATGTTTTATGCATAATTGTTGTGTCTCTGCCACCACCAGCCAGTCGTCTAGATACCACAACACTCTGATTCCCTGTTTTAACAACGGCATCAGGGCTTGCCGGACTAGTTTCGTGAATAATCGAGGTGCTAGGTTCAAACCGAACGGCATCCTCTGAAAAACAAAATTTTGGTGCCTGATCCTCAAGGCCAGAACCTTTGAAATCTTTTGTTGACCGACACGTGCCAATAGGCGTCTGTCAGGTCTAGGGAGCACATCCAGCCTCCCGGCGGAAGTGTTAGCCTGATTTGATGAACTGTTAACATTCTGAAAGACTCGTTGTAAATGTGAAGATTCAGATAAGACAGGTCTACGACCGGCCTCATCTGAACACTGTCCCGTTTGGGAACCAAAAACAGTTTTGACGTGAATACAGGGTAATCTGGAGGGACCGGGATGATGACATTCTTGGCAATCATCTCCTGGACCAGCGACTCCACCTCTAATGAAACACAATTTGCCGTTGTCGGCTGACGTAAGCGAGGTCGCCGGAGCCACTGCCAAGTGATGCCTTTGCGTGCCACCATCCGTGCCCAGGTTTTTAACGGCCATGCTTGGTGACACGTTCGGAACGACCCAGTTAGCAGACAAGGGTTCGCCGGCTGTACTTCCCTCGGTTCCTCCGGCTCTAAGACAGGCACTGGGAGTGAGAAAGACTTTAGTTTTTTTATGGTGGGTTGGTGGTGTTGGACGCTTCGCCGGCTGGCTGGTGTGGGCCGAAGACTGGCCCTGCCCCGGCTTATACTGGCCGCGTCCCCTCTGTCCTGAAAACCCTCTCTGTCTATGCCTGAACTGACCCAGGGGGATTGGGAGGACTTAGGCGGAAGAAACGGCTTAGAACCCCCTGGCTGAGCTTTAGTAGGAGGCTTAGGTTTGGGGAAGTTAAATGCAGGTTTCTTAGCCTGTGCGGGACTGTGCTTCACGGCCTGTGCCATGTTAAGCACTGTTCGCCATACATCAGGGGACATTAAAGAAGGAGTAAGTACTGGGGACATTACCACCTGGTTAGCAATGCGATCAGGCAGCTTGCGAACTAATGACATCCTAAGATCCTGTCGTGCTCGCACCGCCTCAAGTAAGGCTGTGCGTATGTCACCTAAGGATTGAATCGACGACTGAAGAATCAGACGCCGGGATAACTCAACTGATCTTCGAGCATCCGCGTCTGCGATTGCCTGAGTAAAGACTTAGCCACCTGTTGAGAAACTATGTACTGTGAAAACAGGCGGAAAGCTTTTCCCCTTAGCCTAAATTCTCTGTCTAGGTGAGAAGCGGTAGGGGTAGTGAATGGTTCCTTTAGTTCACAAAGATTAATCTTAGGGGCAGCTAGAAAAGAAAATAAAGCTGACGGAACTCCGCCGGCAGAACCTACCGGCATGGAGAACCATGAATGTGTATCCTGAGGGATCTGGTGGGAAGATTTAGAAGTGAAAGTGGTTGCAAAGTTTTGAGCCTCTACCTCCCAATCCACCCAAGGTCCTGGTCCCAACTGTCCCACCTTCAACACTGGATTAGCTGTCTCGTCTGTGACGGTCTGTAAATCTAGTTCAGGAGTAAGAGCCGACAGAGCCTTAATATCATTAAACCCATCCAGCTTAGACCAGTCTGAAAAAAGTTTTGAAGCTGAGGCAGGGGTCATAGCAGGCTTAGATGCATAAACAAAATAATCCTGATGATAATAACTAGGTATAGCCTTGATATTTACGTCCAAAACATTACCCAAGGCATCCAATGCCCTTAATTTCTTTGACTTATTTCCCTGGATAAACCACTCACGTGGTACCGGGAGTTCCCCTGACAAGGTAGGCTGGGCAAGCTCTGGCTTAGAGGGGTTCAAAGGGACCCATGACTCGTCTGGCCCATAAAGCAGGGGCATAGCTACCTTTCTAAGAGGCGCTTTGTCTAGAGGGGGTGGATTAACATCCGTAATGACCCTGACATTTGACGTAGTGAATGCCGCCGTAGCTGGCTTAGAGCTCCCTGCCGGTGACAGAGTAGGAGGGTTAGGAATCTTAGATAAATCGATTGACGTTATCAGAGGCCGTACCGCAGAACTTGTCAAGGGAGCCCCCAAGTCCATTGTGGGGTTTTCTCGTTGTTGATTAAAGAATTTAGATAGAGCATGAGTAAGTAACCCATCAATTTCTTGTGCTGTAACAAACTGGTTAGATGCAGAACTTTCAGGTGAATCAGTATTATCATGGGCGGCGTCCAGGCCTGAGCCTGACCCTTGTCCATCCCTATCTGAAATTATTGACACTTCATCTTGTTCCTCCCGATCCTCCTGAGAAGACCCCGCCGAGGCAGGGGCACCTTGTTTCCAAGATAAGTCAGGGATAGAGGATGGGGTCGCCGCGTCCCTGTGGACATCGGCTACTGTGTGACTCGTATGAGTCGGACGTGGATGGTCAGACCCTGGCTGAGCAAACCGCCAAACACCGAGGCTCTGGCCTACGCTCTCTTGAGAGTCTGAAACATTCTCAATTATTGAATTTCCTGAACTTTCCGTTTCTAGGGTTAAAATATCAATAGGTAAATCTTGTTTAGGGACAGGCGCTTCACTATACTCTGAGGCTGTAACAGAAACATTTTCAGGTGTAGAGGTACGATGAGATGCACTAGACTTAGTAGAATGTCGAGAGGACTTCTTATGGGAATCCTTTTTGGAGGATTTGTGGCTACGGTGTGACCGCGAACTAGACCTATGTTTGGAAGAATCACCACCATGACCACTGGGGGAAGCTTCAGTCTTACACTTCTTACTAGCCGGGGAAGAGGCCCGACTTGAAGACTGCTGTCTGAGAGGTGACCTTGACCTCGATCTCGCCTGCGACGAGGAGGTGGCTGCCGGGGGAGTAGGCTCTCTCGGGCGTTTAGACGTATCCACAGACGATACAGAACCCTGGCTAGTCTCTGTCGGCTTAAAACCCGTTACTCTAGAGGTACGTTTAGGGGGAGGGTGCTCTGACAGCAACTTATCCCAAAGTGGGACGTTGTCACATTGAAGTGACTTATGTGCGACAATGGTAGTGTAGGCCGACATTTGTTGTCTGACCTCTCTCAACGCTACCGCCGCGGTCTTGTCATTGTCACACAGGACTTTATTGGCTAATTGGGAGCAAAAGGAACAATTAAGTGTAACCCAGAGACCCCTTGAACGGTCTAGACATCTAACACACCTTATGCAAAGGGTATGCGCAAAAATTGGGATACCCGCGCAAGTAGGGGTAATGCACAAGGCAAAAACTGGGGCCACAGTAGCCATGACAGAGACTGGTGTGAGGAAACTACCGCCGGGTCTGTATTGGTCCGCCGGAGCTCAGCTCTGGAAAAATAAAGAAAAATTTCCAGGAATTAATGCTCATAAGGTTAACCCACGTGTTCGCATACAAGTGTTAATAACCCGCCGGGTAACGGGATGCAAAGACACAGCTAACACATCTCGCTACGCGGCTGGGTGTAAAGAGGCTAAACAAATCTTCTTAGCTAAAGAACATGAAGAATACCCTCTGATACAATGGTCCAGTATGGCACTTATAGTCTGTAGGAGGTGGTGACTGTCTCAAGATTCAATTTTGTAACAAAGCCCCCCTCATAAAGACGCCGGCCCTTGAAATATTTTAGTAGAATAGCCCAGGGCAGGAATATACGAGATCTGATTTTTTAACGAATTGTCCCAAACGATCGTCGTAAAAATAGAAGGCGGCGATACTGAAAGTATCACCCAATTAAGGTTAATCGAGATTGAATTTGTTTATAAATTCCTTAGTTCCTCCACTTAGGGGCACCCGCCGGATGTGGGAATCGATTTGGTTAAACCTCACTGAACCTTCAATTGCCGTAAGAGTAAAGGCAGCGATACACAGAGTATCACTCAAATGGAATGGTTAACTATATGAGACCTAAGTCGTTTATCCCACCCTGCTCAGGTGCACCCGCCGGGTGAGAAGTCTAAAAGTTAACCCCACAAGTTCCTGACCCCACTTCTTTGTAAAAGATCGCCGGGGAGGAACGCCTAAACAACAGCTAGGTTTTCCATGTGGTTGTCGTAAACCAGGTAGAAAAACCTATAAAAAACGAGTGTTCTCAAGAACGTCGTTTCTTTATATATAACTATATATATATGTAAGGATGGGTACAGCCATCCCGCCGGGAATTTAAAGGAGGCCTGAAACCAGGCACCCACAGAGACGCAGTCCTGGAGAGCCACAGACACCTCCCCACGCCGGGGAACCAGCCAGAGTTAAAAACCACGTGTGGCCCAACACTGCTCATCGGTCAGGATTTTTCATGGTGAAACCGAGAAAAAACCCGCCGGAAGGCAAACCCCACCCTGAACAGACACCATCTGAACAATACGACACGAGGAGAGACACGCACGACTAACCAAGGTCACAACATAATCCGTGGAATTAGCCAATACACAACTAAACCAGGAAACAATTATAGTCCGAGGAATTAGCCAATACACAACTAAAACCCGGATACACATGACCCAGTAGGGCATATTTATAAAATAAATAATAACACTAGACATGTGGCAAAGCTACGAGCGGCTGGCTAGGCCTAGGTAGACGGCATGAAAATAGTTGAAATATAAACACACACTGGAATATCACAACAGGAACCACCGCCAACACACCACCGAAGCGATAACTTCCCACCCCGGGAAGCCTGACACGGACCCAGAAAAAACTTCACTAAGTGAAGAAAAATACGCTGGGAACGTCAGCAAACACACAGCTTACCTCATCAGAAGGATAAAAGGCAGCAATAATTAACGCGTAATGAAAGCCGCCTGCATCACAAACTAACACAACTGTGAAAAGTTCACGTGTCCACAACAGGACCACGAGGGTACATCCGAAATAGATGCCCCATACACACGACCCAAAATACACTGCACTGCGGGCAACCAGCCCAGGACACTCCTGCTACGCCTATCCTAACCTTACTCGATACATCCTAGAGTAAACAAATGAGAAAAAACTCACTAGGGACGCAACGAATGCGGAACCAGCGGAGCCTGAAAGGTACGTCCGGGCAGGCTGAGCGCAGAGCAAAGAAGGAGGAATGACGCCTGATTCAGCGTCTGGTCAGAAATCCACACAAGTACATCCACGATATGATGGAAAGCTTATTGGATAGTTATTCTTATTTTCTTTTTGTTTTTATTTTTTACGAAGTTTTTTCGTAGTGAGAACCCAATTCATAATGACTGAAGCCATGAGTGAGGTCGCGTGCGCTCATGATGAAGGCTCCTCAGTTTTTAAATGCTCTGCGCGGTAGATTCAAACTACGGCGGATTAGTGTTTGAAGAGGATGCCTAATGTAATAGGCATGTTCGTCAATGATGGAGGGGCCACTAATAAATAGAAGACCGCATTCTCTACAAGTGGGGGAAACTTATACAAATTTAACGTACAGTCAGGTCTCGATATACACGGTTAATTCGTACCGTGTACGTACAGTTTATATCAAAACCGTGTTTTAGAAATAACAGGCCTTATGGGAATTAATTAATTCGTTCCGGCCACTTTCCCAAAGTCACCCTTTTGGCCGTTTTTGCCTACCTTCAGCTGACTCATATTACATTATACCACCAACATAATATATGACATAACATAGAATACATTATCCCTCGGACTTCGGGCCCTTTAAATACTCCCGCCAAGCCCGAACCCGGGTAAAATATAGAATTCTCAGGATTTTTCCGCGCCTTTTTATACACGAAAAAATGGCCTAACCTAGTATATATATATCCAGCGGCATTTTTCGTCGTTGTCTTGCTTTTGGTGAAAACTAGGAGTTTCTAGACCAAGTGGTTCAGTTTTTATGATAAAAATATTTAGGTCAGTGTGGCGAACGAAAGCCTAGGATTCGGTGTTTACTCCCGATTATCGGCATTTACTGATACTCATATCTCTGCAAATAAATGGCCTAACCAAGTTTTTATGCATACCAGAGGTAGATATGGACGTTGCCGTGCGATAGGTGAAGACTAGAACACTCTATATTGTGTAGTTATTGTGTGAGGTGAGAAATAAGACGATGAGTGAAGTGGGAATTCCTACCTTCGTCCGAATGCAGCGCCGCCGCTCTGCCGACCGCGGCTACGGTCTGTGTATATTCGTTCAACAATTTATTATTGATTATTGATTATGGATTATTTATTATGTAGGCCTATTATGTAATAATATTGATTATATTGATAATTGATTATTGATTACAGATATATTTCACCATTGTAACCATTCCTAAGTCACTGTCGTCTGCTTTCATGCATGGTTTGGGACTAGGGAAAATCAATACAAGCTTACGTAAGGCTTGCTTGAAGGCAGGAATCAGGTGTCTGGCTGGTTGTGTGTTCTTGTTCTTGTTGGTTATACGGACGACCCGCCAAGACAACAAAACTTTCTCTAGTGCGGTTTGAATTGGTTTTAAGCCTTAGATTAACCTGTAGGTGCCTCAGAGCCCATCCGGGTCTCATAGAGGCAATAGCTAATGGCCTTCTGAGCACCCAACCGGGTACCGAGGGTTAAACATCAATAAGAACTGTTTTGGACCTGTCACTGACCTATTTGTGTGGATATATGTGTTGACGTACGGTAGATATCCCCGCCGCTGTAGGCCTACTCCCTCCCCGCCCCGTCCCTGTTACTGTGATGAAGTTGATAAGCCTTGCGCTAAAGCTCGCATATCAGCCCCTCCAGGCCCCCCAGCACGTTCATCGTCCTCATCGCAACCAGATAACACAGAAATATTGTCTATCATATCATTATCATCATCAGACTGGTTGTTATTGTCGGGGGCGCTCCCTCCCCCCCTTCCCTCCCTTTATTATGGTTCAGTAGACCAGAAAGTAGAGAAGAAGTTCTGACCCTATTGAGAATGCAAAACTATTGAACAAACTTAGAAGTGTATGTTATTTAGTCTCTATATAAACTGTGAATAATTTCCGATATGATAGAATTCATGAATACATTTTTCCAACAACTCATAATCAGCAAAAATGACACAAATGTCAATTAAAAACATGTTACAACATTTCGTGTAGACACTTTCAAGGCGAAAATATACCGTGGGAAAAAAATAAAAATAAATAAAATAAATAAATAAAACGCAATCTCCCTACTCTCGGAAAGCGACGCCTGTCTGGAGACGACGAGGGGGAAAATCCTTTGTTGACTTTCTTATTTCTTGTTTATCTCTGTGCTGGAGGGATATTATATTTTTTCAATTCCATCGCATTAAAAATTATTCATAGATTACAAAAAGACCAAATAATATTATTTTTATTAATCTCACCACCACACCCCCAATGAAATTAATTAAAGACAATTAATTAAGACATAGTTATGTTAATGTATAAGGGAGATAGATAGATGCATTAGATAGATAGAGATAAAGAGAATGTTGCTAGGTCAAACGATCGATAAAATGCAAACATATATGAGACAGACTTAAGTTTCTGAAAAGATAAAAGAGAAATTTTTATTGACTCTTTTTTTTCATTTTATTGTGTGTGTTGGAAGGATAATTATTTTTTCAATTTCATCGTATTAAAAATGATTTATAGATTAAAAAAAGACCAAATAAGACATAGTTATATTTATGTGTAAGGGATATAGATGCATTAGATAGATAGACAGACAGACATTTGATGTATAAATAACATTCTTAATAATTTATACATACCTAGGCTTGGGCCGCCACCAGTGTATGATCCTGACTTTTCTGTGTTGTGGCCGACTTTGGAACATTTGGGGTTACCGTGTCCAAACGAATCCGTGTATATCGAGACCTGACTGTACAGTACTTCCCTTCGGTCTCTGTAATGGGCCTGCCCCTTCTCTTGCTTCATGGAATCAGTCCTCAAAGGCCTCACTCGGGAAATCTGTCTGTCCTACCTGGATGATGTAATAGTTTAAGGAAAAACATGGGAGGAACACATAACTCGACTACGACAGGTCCTCGAGCGAACACGAGCGGCTGGCCTGAAGCTCAAGCCTGCCAAATGCTCTGTGGCTCGTACCACCGTCGGGTTCCTCGGTTACGTCATCTCTGCCGAGGGTATCTCCCCAGATCCTCACAAGCTCTCCGCCATCGCAGCCCAGACGCCCACTCGGACGGTAAAGGGCGTCCGCTTGTTCCTGGGACTCGCCACTTAGTACAGGAGGTTCATGAAGAATTTTGAGGCAATTGCGCGCCCTCTTCATGAACTCACTAAGAAAGACGAGCCCTTCAAATGGACCCCAGCGAGAGACCAGGCTTTCAACACATGGTCCAAGCCCCTACAGTCGCATTTCCCGACTACAAACAACCCTTCCGCCTATACACAGACGTGTCCCTATACACCATTGGAGCGGTTTTGGCTCAAGTACAGGATGGGCGAGAGCCTGCATCAGCTCCACCTTGAAAACGCCGCCCAACGCAACTATGCAGCTACGAAGAGAGAATTCCTCGGCGTCATCTGGGCGTTAAACCATTTCCGGTCTTTCCCCCTGGGTACAAAAGTCGACATAATCACGGATCACCAATCCTTACAATGGTTACGGCGATCCGAAACCACCTGTGCCCTCCTTGTCCGTTGGCGGAAAACCCTGGAGGAATTTCATTTTGAAATCCATCACAGACCAGGAAAACTCCACACCAACGCCGATGCTCTCTCCCGTTTACCCGTCACCAGTGCAGATATAAAAGGCCTCATCCTATTAAACAGTTTAGTGACCCCTCCAAACACACCGTGGAAGAAAACTCGCCCGGGCCAAGCCAAAGAAAACGACAACCCCACCCTGCTCACGTCATGGTTAACTAAAGTAGAGCCAAAATGGATCCCCAAGGACATCTTTTACCATCTACATCGGATCGGGTATCAATTGTATACAGAGTCTGGCCACATAGCTGTTGAGCCCCAGACGTCTCAAGACATCTTCCTCATCATTCATGAGGGAAACGGTATCCACCTGGGACAAACGAAAATTTTACAAGTATTTCAGCAAATATACTGGACCGTCAGCCTTTCCACCATAGCTAAGAGAGTTGTCGAAGCCTGCAGAACATGCAGCCTGGGAAAAGATAGGACCAGAACTCCAGGACCAGCTGGCAAATTAACAGCCATCTAACCATGGCAAATCCTATCCCTGGATGTGATGGGCCCATTTACCCTCAAACAGGGAAAGCGATACGTGGTAACCTTCGTGGACGTGTACAGTAAACCCTCGCCATCTCGAACTAATTGGGGGGAGACCCAGTCCGATATGACCGAAAATCCGAGATGTCCGAAGTCCGACTTATGTCCGACTTAAGAGAGGGAAAATTCCGAATTAGAAGAGGAAAGTCCGCGTCACCAGAGAAATTGAGATTTTTTTTTTTTTTTGTATCTATCTATTTAATGCATCTATCTCCCTTATACATATATATAACTATGTCTTATTTGGTCTTTTTTTAATCTATGAATCAATTCTAATACGATGGAATTGAAAACAATATTACCCTTCTAACACACAAATAATAAAATGAAAAAGAGAGTAAATAAAAATGTCTCCTTTGTCTTTCAGAAACATAAGTCCGTCTCGTATATGTTAGTATTTTATTGCTCGCTCGCCCCTAGCCACTCTCTCTCTATCTAATTATCTCTCCAATGCATCTAACTAACTCCCTTATACATTAACATAACTATGTCTTATTTGGACTTTTTGTAATATATAAATAATTTCTAATGCGATGGAATTGAAAACAATATTATCCTTCTAGCACACAAATAATAACATGAAAAAGAGTCAATAAAAATGTCTCCTTTGTCTTTTCAGAACCAATTAAGTCCATCTCATAATAGTTTGTGTTTATCGCTCACTTCCCCTTCTGCAACTCTCTTTCTATCTATCTTGTCTTTTCAGAACCAATTAAGTCCGTCTCATAATAGTTCGTGTTTATCGCTCACTTCCCCTTCTGCAACTCTCTTTCTATCTATCTTGTCTTTTCAGAACCAATTAAGTCCGTCTCATAATAGTTTGTGTTTATCCCTCACTCCCCCTCTGTAACTCTCTTTCTATCTATCTATCTCTCTAATGCATCTACGTAACTCCCTTATACATTAACATAACTATGTCTTATTTGGACTTTTTGTAATCTTTGAATCATTTCTAATGCAATGGAATTGAAAACAATATTATCCTTCTAGCACACAAATAATAACATGAAAAGAGTCAATATAAAAGTCTCCTTTGTCTTTTCAGAACCAATTAAGTCCATCTCATAATAGTTTGTGTTTATCGTTCACTTCCCCTTCTGCAACTCTCTTTCTATCTATCTTGTCTTTTCAGAACCAATTAAGTCCGTCTCATAATAGTTCGTGTTTATCGCTCACTCCCCCTCTGTAACTCTCTCTTTCTATCTATCTATCTCTCTCATGCATCTACGTAACTCCCTTATACATTAACATAACTATGTCTTATTTGGACTTCTTGTAATCTTTGAATAATTTCTAATGCAATGGAATTGAAAAATATAATATCGGACATTTTCCGAATACTTATATAAAGTCCGACAACGTCAGAGACTGTCGGAACGATGACGGAAATGTCCGAAATACGGAAGTGCATGTCCGAAATACGGAAGTGCATGTCCGAGAGGCCGTAGCCAGTCCGACTAGTACGGGTTTCCGACTTCTAGAGGTCCGAGATGGCGAGGGTTTACTGTACTCCCGTTTCTTAGTTGCGTGCCCCGTCAAGGAACACAGCGCCTTAATAGTAGAAGTCCTCGCCACCGAAGTATTTGCCAACTTCGGCCTCCCTACAGTACTGCTCTCTGATAATGCCACCAAATTTTCTGGCCAAGTCTTGGAACACTTCTCCAAAATCTGTGGCATTAAGGTGTCACACTCGTCCCCCTACTGGCTACAAGGAAACTCTGTTAGCGAGAGGAGCCACAAAACGATCAACAATCAGATCAGGACTCACCTCATTGCCCTTCAATCACAAGATTGGCCTGCCCAGGATAAAATGATCCAGTGGAGAGACTATATGGTGTGGCACCCCTGCTGCTGCTCTTCCGCAATTTTGCAATTTGGCGTCAGCCCCAAAGCATGGCGCCCGCCATTACCCACAAATATGGAGCGACTTAGAATCTGATCTAAGGGGCCCGACTCAGTGATACAGCCCCGCAGGGTCTGCTAGGGGGCAGTGTGGAAGGAAAGAGAAGAAAGGGAAAGAAGGAGGAAAAAGCCCCTAAAATAAGGGGCGGTGAACCATTTCGCAGAACCCTCACTGAAAGCCGAAAAAAGAGGGGTGGTATCCCCGCCTCAGGAGAGAGGGAGGTGTCCTAGCGCCCAACCTGCATCGCCTCCCGGATCATAGAGAAACGAAGCCCCCCCCCCACCGCAACAAGGTGGTTCCCATTGGGGGGTGATTGAAAGGGTAAACAAAACAAATAGCAAATTGTAAATTAGGTTAATATGAAGATTTCAGTAATATTTGTTATATTTTATTGATTAACTTGAACTTAAAACTGTATAAACTTACATGATACTTGCTAAACTAAACTATGCTCTTCGTCCCAGACTTTTTACTCTTGAACTTACAAGCGGACGCCTTCTTGCGTTTCTCCCTCACTTGCCGCATGTGTTCGCGCTCACGGATGTCCTTCTTGAATTTCTTCCTCTTCTCAGCCTTGCCCTTTGCTTCTTTGTGTATTTTGTCTTCCATCATAGTCTTCAGCCTATTCATGAAATTGTCCATCTGGGGGGATAAAATATTACAAATTACAATCATCATCAATATAATTTTCAACGCCTTATTTCCTCAAGGAAAACTCTCGCTAAAGGACAGCTATGGCAGAAATGCCTCCAGACTACTTTGTTGAGACATGCTTCCTTTACCTATGAGACAATGCCCCTTCGACAATGTGGAAATCTTGCCTCAACATATTTTCCACTATCTTCCTTGACAACAGAGGCAGCCTAAAACAGGGTCGCCTGGAATGCCACCATTTAGAACGCAAAACTGCAGCCACACTTTGTATTTACCTAATTGTAGTTTACAGGAGTTGAGCTAAGCTCGTGTTGTCCCGTCTCTCAGTCTACTTTTTATCCAATTTTTTCTGGAAAATATGGATATTCCTTGCCCCTACCACCTCCTCCTCCAGCCCATTCCATTTGTCAATACATCTATATGGGAAGCTAAACTTCCTGATATCGTTCTTGCAGGTAGGTCTTTTTATTTTGCAGCTGTGGCCTCTAGTTATTCCTGTATCCATAATTAATATATCCTCCCTATCCAGCCTCTCCAGCCCCCGGGTGCATTTGTACATCATTATCATGTCTCCCCTCTCTCCTCTCTTTTAGACTCGGTAGATTTAATTTGTCTAGCCTCCCTTCATATGGCAGTTCTCTGAGACTTGGAACCAATCTAGTAACTGCTCTCTGGATTCTTTCTAACTTGTGAATATGCTTCTTTAGATGCGGGGACCACACCACTGCTGCATACTCCAATCTTGGTCTAATCATACTCTTCATAATTTTCGCTACCATGGTCTCATCCAAGTAGTTCAGAGCAACTTTCATATTCCCGGCCATTGCATACATTCCGCTAAAGAGCTTGTTAATATGTTTCTCTGGCGACAAATTATCTTGTATAATCAACCCTAAATCCTTTTCTTTTTCGGCCTTACTAATTATATTATCTCCCATCCTGTACTCCCAATTTGGTCTATTCACACTTCTTCCCATATTTAACACATGGCATTTACTTATATTAAATTTCATTTTCCACTTGGTGCTCCATTTGTATATTTTATCTAAATCCCCTTGCAGCTCCTCACAACTACTTTTATTTGTTATTTGTCCCATAATTTTTACGTCATCTGCAAACATTGACATGTAGGAGTTTATGCCTATCGGCAGGTCATTCACGTACATAAGGAACATGAGAGGTGCCAACACAGATCCCTGCGGCACACCACTCTCAACTTTCCGCCACGATGAGTAAGTTCCTCTAATGTTGGTCCTCATTTCCCTATCTGTTAAATAGCTCTCCATCCATTTCAGCAAACTCCCCCTGACACATCCTAGCGTCTCAAGCTTAGATAACAATCTCTTATGTGGTACCTTATCGAATGCTTTGGAAAGGTCTAAGTAGACGCAGTCCACCCATCCGCCTCTTTCTTGGAGTACATCTATCACCCTACTGTAATAACATAGCAAACTGGTAACACAAGATTCTCTGAATCCAAATTGCTTTGGGGTTATTATCTTCTTTCTCTCCAACATTTTCATCCATCTCTTCCTAATTAGCTTTTCACAAATCTTGCATACAATACTAGTAAGTGAAACTGGTCTATAGTTTAGAGGGTCCTCAGGGTTTCCATTCTTGTATATCGGAATGATATTAGCTCTTTTCCATTCAACAGGAACCTGTCCTTTATCTAAGGAAGCTTGAATTATGTCCCTCACTGGCTCCACTAATTGCTCTGCACACTCCTTTAAAACCCAGGCAGACACTTCATCCGGTCCCATAGCTTTCCTTACTTCAAGTCCTCTCATCGCAGATAACAGCTCATCTCTAGTTATTTCAATCTTACTAAGACCACTCTCCAGTACTCCCGCCTGTGGTTCGTCAAAACCTTCCTCTCTAGTAAAAACTGACCCCAATTTGTTATTCATTACCTCGCACATGTCCGATACATTTTCATACGTCCTAGCATCAACTCTTAATTTAGTAATTTGTTTCTTTACCTTCAACTTACTGTTTATATATTTATAAAATAATCTAGGGTCACTTTCACATTTATTTACTATGTTCTTCACATAGTTCATTTTAACTTGCCTAATTATGTTAACATATCTATTCCTCTCCTGTTTATATTTATTCCGATTACTCTTAGTGTTCCTTCTTCTTAATCTAGCCCAAGCTGCATCACGCCTACACAAAGCTCTTTTGCATTTCAAATTAAACCAATCTTTCTGCTTAGTAAAATTTCCAGTTTTATATCTTGGGACAAACAGATTGGTTCCTACTCTATAAATTTCGAGGAATCTACTATATTTACCTTGTACGTCCTGTTCCTTCAAAATAAGATCCCAATCTACTCCCTCTAAATATCTTTTCAAGGATACATAATCAGCTTTACTATAATTTAATCTGTCATTTATGTAGCTATTGTCTAATCTATTGGCATTACTCGAGGTCAACTTCCATTTTAGTAATAGGTGATCACTTTTACCTACAGGACATAGATAGTTTATATCACAAATTTCGAGAGGATCTTTTGTAAAAATCAGATCGAGTTTAGAAGGTTCATTATTACCACTCATTCTTGTATTTTCCCTCACATGTTGTGCAAGTACATTTTCCGTAACCAACTCCACTAGCCGACTTCCCCAAGATCTCTGATTTGGCCCTGCATCTCCCGATTCCCAATCAACCTCACTACAGTTGAAATCTCCTACCAAGATCAATTGATTCTTCCTTAAAAGCAATCTTCTCAACGACTGAATCATATCCTCGACCATCTCCTCAAACTCCAACTCCCTCCATGCTCTGGTCTTTGGTGGCATGTAAGCTACTGCTATGTCTAGCTTTTTTCCTTCTATATCATTGAGTTCAACTGCCATTATTTCTGCCTTGTCATTATTTAACTCCACTTGCTTTGCTGTCATAGGGTTCTTAACTAATACTGCCACTCCACCTCCCCTTTTTCCCTTTCTATCATATCTCCATATATTATATCCTTCACTAAACACTATATTGCTGTCAAAGTCCGGGTTCAGCTTTGTCTCCATCAAACAGACTATCTGTGGTTGATCCTTTCTTAATATATCATCCAATTCTACCTTTTTACTGTTTATTCCATCTATATATTAGTGTAGTAGCACAGTATATTGGAATCCTCCTCCTTGTTTCTCTTCCCTCCCTGCCTCCTATTAGGTTCACCTCCTCCTCCATCCCTTCCCTGACCTACCTCCACATTCCCTGCTAGTTCTATTCTCCTCCTCCTCCCCCCCCCCCCCCTCCCCTCCCTCACCATATCTCCGTCCTCGGTCTGATCCACTACCTGACTCACCGTCTCCATCCCCTGCTCCTCCATCACCATCTCTCTGTCTTCGGTTTGATCCACTACCTGACTCACTGTCTCTATCTCCTGCTCCTCCCTCACTATCTCCTTGTCCCCGATTTGATGCACTACCTGACTCACTGTCTCCTTGTTCATTTCTCCTCGTATTTTCCGTTCTTTCTGACTCTGAGTGTACCACTTCTTTAGTTTCCCTTCCTTTACTCCAAAAAAAAATCCTTTTCTCCTCATCTGACAATTTTCGATTTTCATCGTCAGCCCTTGCTTGAACTTCTCTCAACTTTTCCCTTTCCTCTATGCTTAAGTCCTTTTTCACCCTAATATGTTTCATTCCAGTACAACTATTTAGCCTCCAGCTTACAATGGTTAATGCTTCAACCACTGACCTAGATTTAAACTCTGCTTTTATCGGTCTCATCTCACCCTTTTTATATCTTCCTAGCCGTCTTACTTCGTCCAGTTCTTTCCCCCAATCACAGCCTTCGTCTAGATACTCCAATATTTTCTTTACTTTGTCCTCATCCCTTCCCCTTCTTTCCCTCATATCTGCTAAATGTTCTTCAATGTCTCCAAAAAATTATTATGCTTTTACCTCTATCTACTATTTCCCTCACTACCTTCTCCTTGCTCTTCAAAACCTGCACTACATTCTTCTCAAACTCTCTTTTCTCTCTCTTCCACCTGCTCCTTCATGATTTCTTCCAATGCATCCACCTTAGCATTCCCCACCCTTGTCCACTATTTTTTCTCCTCACTTATTACTCCCTTTACTTTCTCACTTAAATGGCCCTCATACTCCTTTAGCTGCTCCTTGAGTGCCATGTTCTCTGCCTCCAGCTCATCTACTTTCCTTATCACAGCATCTAGGTTAGCAATTAATGGCCCATCTGCAGTTGCCACTGAACTGGCTCCACATATTTCTGTCAGTGACTCCACCTTCACACCTATATCTCTCCTCCAATTCTCCATAACTCCCTTCCATCTTAACAGACCCATCATCTGTCTCTTCACCACAGTCAATTGATCCTCCACTTCATTACCCTCTGCCAGAAATCCCTCAAATTCATAGCTCTCTTCATCTCCCAATAAACTCTGCCTCCGTTTGCCTTGGCCGGCCATTGTTTATATTTATGTAGCCTACAATTAAAAATATACAAAACACTTAATAAAATTACAGTAAAATTAAACTACTACCTGGGATAAACCCAGGTAGCGCCGCCCCTGTTTGTGTCACCCTATCTTGAAAAAAGAATAAATGGAAAAAATAAATAGAAATGGGTGTTTGCGAGGTCACCACGAGCAGGTGGGGTACGACTTGATGACCTTCCTAAGAAGGTAACCCAACCGCAAGCACTAGGCAAAGATGAAATTGAAAACTTTAACCGTGTTTTGGGCCTTCAGCAGTAGCAGATACGTCACTCGGAAAACTAAACCTCATTGGTTACGATACTGCCACGATAGTGGCCACTGCCACTGTGGATGAAGCGGTCTTTAACCCTCGCGTTCGGCATGTTTGAACCTTCCCGACTCCCATGAACTGGGTGCAATATCGTACTACATGAGTTTGCCGCACTTACAGTATAACTACCTTTATGCAAAAAAAAAATAAAAAAAAATAATCTAAGTTATATACTGTACTGTATATAAGTAGGGTCCCCATTTGTGCGTGTTCGAGTTGTGCGTTTCACGAGTTGTACGAGCTACCTAAAATATTAATTTAATAATAATTCCAAACTGTGCTAATATTGTTCGAAGTGTGCGAGCGCCGGAATAAAGGTAAGCAAATCCGTGGAGTTGCAGGGTCTGGTAAATGAGTTTGGAACAGTGTGCGAAAAACGGAATTTGAAGGTAAATACGGGGAAGAGCAAGGTTATGGTCTTCGAAAGGGGTGAAGTCACAGAGTGTGAGGTGAAGCTGAACGGTCAGGCTATGGAGATCGTCAACTCTTTTAAGTATCTGGGCAGTGTGTTGAGTAAAGATGGGACTATGGATGAAGAGGTGCGGGAGAGGGTACAACAGGGGAAGAGGGTTGTAGGAACGCTAAAAGCAGTAACAAGAAATAGGGTGGTCAGTATGGAAGTGAAGAAGTCCTTGCATGACAGTGTGGTAATCCCGACACTGACTTACGGAAGCGAAGCATGGACGTTGGTTGAGAGACTCAGACCAAGAGTGAGAGCAGTGGAAATGAATTACTTAAGGAGTGCGTGCGGAGTTACATGGAGGGATAGACAGACTAATGAGGAAGTAAGAAGGAGGTGTGGTGTGGAGGTAGATGTGCTGGAAAGTGTGAAAAGGAACAACTTGAGATGGTTCGGCCATATGGAACGTATGGAAAGCGAGAGAATGACTAAGAGGGTGTACGAGAGCGAGGTGGAGGGACAGAGGGGGAGAGGTAGACCGAATATGAGGTGGAAGGATGGAGTGAGGAACTACATGAACGAAGGCGGTGCTGGTTGGGGGGAGGGGCGTCGACTGACTGGGGACAGAGGTGCATGGGGGCGGTTCGTTCGTGGCCACCCCTTCGGGGATCACGGCGTCAGGCAATAGATAGATAGATAGAAATCCGTGGAGAAACCCAAATGTACAAGTTTCTTCACAGCTGTGCAAGATACGTCATGCGTCACAGCCAGCTTGGGTACAGGGTGGGAGGGGGTAATCGGCAATATTTTTTTGCCCCCGCTCTAGTGCACGCATAGCTCCGTGAGAAATTCGTATACCTTGAGCGGCTGACCATCACACTGGAACTAAAGAAGAAAGTTATCGAGTTAAAGGATGCTGGAAAAGGAAATTCAGTTGTAGCCAAGCAGTTGGGACTTACCGAGTTGAATGTTAGATCAATTTATAAGAAAAATGGAGACGGGGACGGAGACGGAGACGGGGCTGGGGCCGGGGTAGCATAGCTGCACTCGAACTACCGCGGGGGTTTGCCTCGGAGCCCCCTAGCTTAATGTGAGTAAACAATGACTTATTATACATACATACATACATTGGTTTAACGTCATTTTTCCATTACATGCATTGTAACGGCTCGGACGGGGTTGCCTTTCAGTAGTTGGAGTGTACTGTAGTACAATAAAGTCCTGCCACAGCACTGCCTCATCAAGTGATCACTGTGGCTGATGTTGGTATAGTGCTAACCGTGCCTCAGCAAGACTCAACAGAGTCCCCCTGCAGCACTTGCACCTGCAGTATCTGCAACCACACCAGCCTTAACAGTGTTACAAAAAGACAGCACCATAACAAGACTCTACTGTATATTAGGCAATTGGACTATAGAACAATAAAGTCCTGCCCCAACACTGCTCCAACATGCAAACACTGTTGCCGACACAGGTGTGGTGCCAAACGGCGCCCAGGTAAGACTCAGTCCCCTGTGGCACCTATCCGCACCCCACCAGCCTCGGCAGTGCCATACCAAGACAGTGTTAAGATAAAGACTTTATTGTCTAGTAATGGCTGTTGGTCCACAAGTCTATCGCCATCCCCCCTATTAGTCGCCTTGTACGACACGCAGTAGGATGCGTGAGGCATATTCTTTTTTTTCCTCCACCATTAGATGAAGGCCCCCTTACCCCCTGGGGGAATTATTGTTTAATTATGGCTTACTTTTATTTATATTATGTATTGTTATGAATATGTGTCAGTTAGTGTTGTTTTGTATAGGTAATATGAAGTTGAACCCCTAAACTCGGGACCGTCCATCCACCAAATTAATTATTTCCCATAAGATACATGTTTCGAGTTGTACGATTTCGAGTTGTGCACCCTCATTCATCCACCAAATTCTCGCACAATTGGGGACCCTACTGTCCCCAATATATATATACAGTAGGGTCCCGCATAAATCGTGTTCAGATAAAACGAGTCTCGATTAAAACGAGCGACCTAAAATATTAATATTTAATTTTCGATAAGAACGAATGTGATCACATAAAACGAGTCCGCCGCCAAAGTGGGACAAATCCGAGGAGTTCTCATATAGAGCGCCGAAATATCGTACAAAACGTACGAAATATCGTACGCTCCTGACGGAAATTTACGCTTACAATGAACATTGACCATATTGGGCCACCAAAATGCCGTGTTCACATAGAACGAAATCGCATAGAACGGCCTCGTTTATCGACCAATTTCTCTTTTATGCGGGACCCTACTGTATATATATATATATATATACTATAAGTATGTGCTCCAATTTTGAGAGAAATTGGTCGACATTGCGGGCCGCAAAACTGGAATTCGCAAAATTGGATTAACTAACTTTATGGGGAAAAATGAATATGGTCGACATTTCATCAGTGACCGCCCAATATTTCGTGATTTCCGTCATTTATTTGCTTTGTTTGTACACACATACACTCAACCCTCTGTTATCGCGCCGTGCCTAATTAGTGCAGCTATAACGAGACTTGCGATAATGGGGAAAAATAAGTTGGTTCCCAGGTCCCAACTTTTCGAACCCCAGATTCGTCCAAGTACCCATTTCTCCCCTTAAATAAGCCTACATCCAATAAATCTATATTATTAAATCAGTTTGTGTGTCTGTTTTTCTGCCTGTGTGTTCTTAATAGGCGGCCGCAGTTTTGGACCTGGGGAGCTGAAACTTTGCATGTGGGTGTCAATTGACCTGGGTCAGGTCATAGAGGGGGCGAGGCCACGATCGGAGGTCGTTTCGAGGCCGAAATTGAAAATAAAAAAATGGCCGTTTGGGGCAGGAGGCCTCCGATTGAAAAGGTGTATGGAACGAAAGTTGTTCCCAGCCCCCCAAAATGGGGGTACGGATGAGGTCAGATCCAAAATCGGAGATCATTTAGCGGCCGAAATCGAGGTCGCCGTGTAATGAGGCACAGGGAGGTCGAGGCCGGTGAATATGGTAGTACAGTAGCAGTATTGTGATGATTGTGGTAGTAGTGATTGATGATGGTGATTATGGTAGTAGTAGTGGTGGTAGTAGTGATGGTGATTATGGTAGAATTTAAACCCGGGCAATGCCGGGTACCCCTGCTAGTATTATTATGTTCCTTCCAACAACCAACTATACTCCTAAAATCGATTAATGAAATTTACAAACACATGTGGCAGTCCGTGGATTCGAATCCAGGATGCTCACACCAAAAATCAACACCTTATGCATCGCACCACGAAGACAGTTAAAGAATGGTGGACACTGCCTACGATTTATTATGCAACTTCGAATCCTGCATATCAATCTAAGCATGTACACACATCCCAACTGCAACTCACGTAGGCTATGCATATGTGAATGGAAAGAGCAATTAATGGGGCCTTAACCACTAGGGAAGTCCTCTCGATAAATTACCCCTGAACCAATATCAATTATTATGTTCCTTCCAACAACCAACTATACTCCTAAAATCGATTAATGAAATTTACAAACATGTGGCAGTCCGTGGATTCGAATCCAGGATGCTCACACCAAAAATCAACACCTTATGCATCGCACCACGAAGACAGTTAAAGAATGGTGGACACTGCCTACGATTTATTATGCAACTTCGAATCCTGCATATCAATCTAAGCATGTACACACATCCCAACTGCAACTCACGTAGGCTATGCATATGTGAATGGAAAGAGCAATTAATGGGGCCTTAACCACTAGGGAAGTCCTCTCGATAAATTACCCCTGAACCAATATCAATTATTATGTTCCTTCCAAAATATATAAAAATACATATTATGAGGATATTACTTACCACATAGACTTTATTTGAAAACATAATCATATTTAGCATAGCCTAGGCCTAGCCTATCCCATTGTATGATCGTCGCTTCCGTGGCTTTTGTCACTTGACTGTGTTTTGATGGTCTCGGGCTTTCAATTCCTACATCATTAACACCAGGCCCACCATCCCTATCACTGAATGCACTAGAGGTCATAATAAACGCGAGAGATAAGAGGTTCAGGCACAAATAAGCAAGTACAGTAAAAGTCCGTTAATCCGACGACCGATGATTCGAATCTCCCAATAGTCCGAATTTTTCAATTTGAGGCCAAATCCGAATTCACCCGATGGTCCGAATTTCAAGAAGTCCCAAAGTCCCCTTTTTGAGGCATTAGTCCACTCAAATGACACATAATGGAGCACACACATATCATATGTTCATGAATTCACTTTAAAAGTTTACCATTGTCATTGTAGCCTATTACCTACTTCAAAACATTCAGATTAATGGTCAAAGGAAGCTACTGATATAAACGTAAACACCTTCTTCTTCTTCTTCTTCTTCCACATCGTCTGCTAGAGAGTTTGTTTTGCTCTTGAACGCATCCTTGGGACGCTCCGATGCGCTACTGGCTTGCACCGCATTTTCTGCAAGCGCATTCAGTCTTGAGCTTGAAAACGCACCTTTGGACGTTCCGATACGCTACTATTTATAGTTCAGTGATCGGAGCGTCCCAAGGGTGCTTTCAAGACAACAAGACAAGGGTGCTTTCAATACAATATAATATAACAGACCACGTCACAAAAGGAAAATCACAAAAGGAAAATTACAAGAACCTTTCAGGGAAGTGCCGTTGTTAAGGCATTACTTCCCGAACCACATCTGATCTGATCTTCAAGAGCAAGACAAACTCGCTAGTAGACGGAAGAAGACGACGATGCGGACATATGGTGTATACGTTTATATCAGCAGATTCCTTTGACCATTAATCTGAATGTTTTGAAGTAGGTAATAGGCTACAATGACAATGGTAAACTTTTGAAGTGATTTCATGAACATATGATATGTGTGTGTGCACCATTGTGTCATTTGGGTGGCCTAATGCCTCAATGTTTTCGTCATACACAGGTTCATAGGGGTAAAGTCCGATAATCCGAAAAATTCACTAATCCGAACGAGGGCCGGTCCGCTGCCCTTCGGATTAACGGAAGTTTACTGTAAAAGGCGTCTGGCTTATGTTGACGACGTTTGTAAGCGGAAGGATACAGAGCTTGGGTTGTGACGTCGAGCCGCAACGCGGCCCGACGTCACAACCCGGCCACCCCTCCCCCCCGAAAACTAGTGCGGAGAGCCCCACTTTCTTACGGCGCCACCAGCAAAAGTAGAGTTACATCGCAAAATTAGGTTTTCATCAAAAATGGCATTTTGGGGGTCTCGGTCGCAAAATTGGTGTTTCGTAAAATCAGAACACGCAAAATTGGAGTAATTACTGTACTGTACAGTATATATATATACTGTATATATATACTGTACTGTATACTGTATATATATATTTTTTTTTGCCCGACACCATGATCCCCGAAAAGGGTGGCCACGTAAGAAACGCCCCCATGCACCTCTGTCCCCAGTTGGTTGATGCCCCTCCTCCCAACCAGCACCACCTTCATTCATATACTTACAGTTTCTTACAGTAGATCCTCTGGAAAAAGGCAAACTAGGCCTGTGTATCCAGCTCAGTACCAGTACTGTACTTGCAATGCTGCGGTCATTCACGGTGTTGGCGGCGGCGGTAGCAGACGCAAATTTTTTACTATTCTGTATTTTTGCTTTATAATCAAACTTCAAATCTTGTCTTCCCCATGCTTTATCAAGATTACTTTCAAACTCCCTTACTGATTCGGAATCGACTACATACTGGGGCAGTGCGTTCCACTCATTTACCACTCTATCACAAAATGAGTTCTTTGCCTTCTCAAGCCTATTTCTTTCTTTGTAAATTTTCTTTGAGTGTCCTCTCGTTCTTGTTCCCTCCCGCATCAAGAAGATACCTTCACATACATCCTCATCATACTTTCCTGACACTATCTTAAAAGTCTCTATCATATCCCCTCTCTTTCTCCTATATGCCAGTGTCGGAAGCCCCAGTGTCCTCAACCTCTGCTCATAGCCCGCGTTCTTCAACGTTGGTACTAGCTTGCTAGCTCTCCTCTGCACTTTCTCCACTGCTTCTATATCCTTTACCATATATGGAGCCCACACCTGGTTGCCTATTCCAGGTGCGGCCTAACCAACGCTGTATAGAGATTCCTGAAGATTTCTTCGTCAAGTGACACAAATGTCCTCCTTATCAGCCCTACAATTCTATTGGCTTTGTTTATCTTTTCCGCTAAATGTTCTGAGAAATTTAACTTATTGTCTATCACTACTCCTATATCCTTTTCTGCATTAACTTCCTCCATCGCTTCATACATACTGTATCCTACCTTGTCTATCTTGCTTCTCCCAATCTGCATTTTTTTGGATGAAAAGGCATTAACCAATGCTCAGACCATCCCTTCATGCCCTCCACATCTCCTTGAAGAAAACCCACATCTTCCTTACTCCTCACTCTTCCATACAGCTTAGTGTCATCTGCATACAGGTATACCTCACTTCCATTAGTTATAACTTCAGGTAAGTCGTTGATAAATATAACGAACAGTAGTGGTCCCAACACAGATCCCTGAGGAACCCCACTTGTAATTTCCCTCCACCCCGAGCCTATTCCATTCACCAGCACCCTCTGTCTCCGATCTTTCAGGAAGGCTTCTCTCCATTTCACACATTTCTCCCCTACATTATAGCTTCTAACTTTCTCTATTAACCTTTTATGTGGGACCTTATCGAAGGCCTTCATAAAATCACAATATACCACGACTATACATCACCATCCTCTAGAATTTGCATCCAATCATCTACCACCTTAATTAGCTGTAGTACCGTCGACCTCCCCGGCAAGAATCCGAACTGTCTCCCACTGAAAAGTTGGTTTGATTTCATATGCTCCATTATTCCTTCTCTAATTACCGTTTCCATAGTTTACCACACACACTTGTCAAACTGACTGGTCTATAGCTTCCTGGGTCATTTCTCTTTCCCTTCTAATAAATATAGCTGTTATGTTCGCCTCTCTCCAGTCCATCGGATTTGTCCTGTATTAAACGATACCTCAAATAACATTTTCAATGGCTCTACTAACATCTCACCTCCTTCCTTTATGATTCTTTGGTGTATCCCATCCGGTCCCGGGGACTTACTTCTGTTCATTTTTTCTATAGCCCTTCTTATTCTAGCATGGGAAAACTCCATTAGTTCTAGTGCAGGTGCCTGTTTGATGGGAATATTTGGCACTGCATCATCCGACTCTACTGTTAGTACCCCCCCAAAGTATTTCCCCAGCACCTCTGCTTTCTCCTTATCCATCTCCGCTCTACTCCCATCATCCAACCCCCCTACCAGCTCCGGGATCCCTACTCTTCTCGTTAACTTTTCCTGAATGTACTTCCAGAATATTTTTGGATTATCCTTCAAGTTTCTTGCAATCTCTCTCTCCCCTTCCTTTTCCTTGTCTCCCACCTTATTTTATTGTTTATCTGTCTACGTTCCAAATCCACTACTTTAGCTTCTATACTAGACCCCCTGTTCTTTTTTAACACTTTTAATCTCTCCCACAATCGTTTCTTTCTTCTTATCAAAGTCCAAAGCTTTCTTTTCATTGGTAATTCTGGGTTCGTTCTTTTCCTCAATTTTGTTTTATCCTTACATTCCCTTACTGGTACACATTTGGATATAACATCCTCCAGTTTGACTCTAAACTTCCTCCACATTCCTTCAGCGTCTTCACCGTTCAAGTATTCCCCCCAGTCAATGTCCAGAAACCTTCTCAGCAGCTCATAATCTGCTCTGTCATACATGTATATTTTTGTATTGCTTCTATCATCCCTCTCTGTTTTAATATTGCAACTAAAACTTATACAGGCATGGTCACTACGACCTATAGGGCTATCCACATTGACATGTTCCACTATATCCTCCTCATTGCTAAAAATTAAATCAAGTACACTCCCCTGCTTCCCATCTCTATATCTTGTCATCTCTGTAATATGTTGCGTTAAAAAACAATCTCTTACTTTCTCTATAAACTTGTTTTCCAGACTACACTGTCCCGCTGGAGTAGTACAATTTGCCCAGTTGATCCTTGGCAAATTGAAATCCCCAATCAAAATCTTATATTTGTTCTCTCTATTATCTATTTCCTCCATTGCTTTCAGTAGGTTATCATCCTCTTCCCTACTATTATTTGGGCTTCTATATATAGAGGCAATTAGAATTGGCCCTCTTGTACATTTTACTTCAATACACAAATACTCACAATACTGCTGTCTCATATCCACCTCATTTACCTTGAGCTCTTTTCTTACATAAATAAACAGTCCTCTTCCAACCTCTGCTCTAATAGCATTCCTCTCATACAACTCAAAACCCTCCAAACTATACTCCACCAGTTCCCTTTCAATTCTAGCATTTTTTGGTCTTACTTCTTGTAAGGCTATGACATCAGGTTTTTCCTCTTCATCCTGCAACCTACATATCAGTTCTCTTTTCTTGTCCTGGGTAAACACATCAACATTACTAAACATAATCCTTAATCTTTCTACCATTCCTTCAGCAGCTACATCATTCCGCTCCTCCTGTCCATGCCCTACTCCCCCCCTCACACTACTGGTACTGGGTCTGCAGCTTCTTCTGTCTCTCCCCGAGACGCTTCTTCACTTCACTCCATGCTTCCACCTCTCTCTTGGTTTACCTCTCCCTCTCTGGTGATGGGCTGGTCTATCAGAGTGAGAGCTGAGCGATCTCTGCCATACCCATAGCTTACTCTGACTGTTCCTTTTACTTATCTATTTTCTAGATCTCAAGTGATGGCGTCTCTTCCGTGGATTGACCTTCCTACTGCCAACCTAGAGGGTGGCAGATTTGTTTTTCCTATATTACAACTACTCCCTCTCGGGCATAGGCCTGCACATTCACTGCTCAACACGGTGTAGCCCGCGAGGTCTTGTTCCAGCCTAGGAAGTGAGACAAGTGAAGCAAGAGCTACAACCAGCCCTCGCAGACGTGCGGCTCTTGGTTGCCCACTCTGGCTCGAAGCAGTCCCCCTTCTGAGGTTGCTTCGGCTTTAAGCTTCATTGTCTCACCTCCTCAACTCGGATCCTCACTCTCATAACGCCATCTATTGAGCAATGAGCTCACTAGGCATTGTCCCCCTGTACCATATTTTGAATATGGGAATATTCATACTGTACACTGCTATTTAATAAGGGACCAATGAGGGTATTTTTTTGGTGTTTCGGTGGGCTTTGTGGTAATGCACTGATACTAGGTACAGCACAAATTCAATCCTAATAATATCTTCCCATTGACACATCGGGATTTGAACCCGGGACCTTTGGATTACCAGTCCAGTGGCAAGACCACTCCACCACACCTCCCCTATCGGGAGCCAAAGCGTCACATTTTATCTTTGCCCCTCAACTTTCCCTTCATAATTGCTGAGGGGCACAAGGCCTTGGGTGGGGCTTTGGTTTCCCGGGCGTTTCCGCACCCACCTCAGCTCCCTGCCTTGGAGTGGCTTCGGTCACCTGGTCTTTATTGGTGGTAAGCACGGAGGGTTTTGTGGGGGCGCTCAGTTATGGCCTTGGCCTTGCTCAGGACCTTGAGGCTGCTCGGCCAGACAGCCTGGGGAACAGTAACAACAACAACAACAACTTCTCCCTCTGTCCTTCCACCTCGCTCTCGTACACCCTCTTAGTCATTCTCTCGCTTCCCATATGTTCCATATGGCCGAACCATCTCAAGGTGTTCCTTTTCACATTTTCCAGCACATATACCTCCACACGACACCTCCCTCTTACTTCCTCATTCGTCCATCTTTCCCTCCATGTAACTCCGCAAGCACTTCTCAAGTAACTAATTTCCACCCCTCTCACTCTTGGTTTGAGTCTCTCCACCAACGTCCATGCTTCGCTTCCGTAAGTCAATGTCGGGATTACCACACTGTCATGCAAGGACTTCTTCGCTTCCATGCTGACCACCCTATTTCTTGTTACTGCTTTCAGCATTCCTACAACCCTCTTCCCCTGTTGCACCCTCTCCTGCACTTCTTCATCCATACTCCCATCTTTACTCAGCACACTGCCCAGATACTTAAATGAGCTGACAATCTCCATAGCCTGACTGTTCAACTTCACCTCACACTCTGTGGCTTCACCCTTTTCGAAGACCATAACCTTGCTCTTCCCCGCATTTACCTTCAGATTCCGTTTTTTGCACACTGTTCCAAACATATTTACCAGACCCTGCAACTCCCATTCATTATCGCTCATCAGCAAACAGCAGTACAGGTAGCTTCCACTCGTCTCCCTCCCTTATCAGCGATACACTAACATCCACTGTTCTTCCTTGTATTTCTTTCATGACTCCATCCATATATACAGTAAACAACCACAGGGACATCACACACCCCTGTTTCAAGCCAACATTCAGATCAAAGAACTCGCTCTGCTCATTCTCCACACGTACTGCCGCCTTTGCACCCTCATACATGCTCTTCACTGCTTTCAGCAACTTGCCATGTACTCTGTATATTCTAAGTACTTTCCACATACCTTCTCTATCCACTCTGTCATAGGCCTTCTCCAATTCCATAAAGGCAACATACAGCTTTTGTTGCTTCTCCAGATATTTCTCCACAACACATTTCAGGGTAAAAATCCGATCTACACATCCTCTTCCCTTCCTAAACCCGCCTTGTTGCTCATCACCTATCCATTTCTCCGTTCTCGCTCTCACTCTCTCAATCACTACCCTACTGTACACCACGTCTACTTTATCAACTCTGCGTAAGCAGAGTGGTATCGCCTCCCCGTATAGTGGGGTACCACCGGCAAAAATATGGTGACGATCAGACGATGGTGACATTAGTAGTGATAATGGTCAGAATAGTACTGTACGTAGTGATTATGGTGAAAGTTGTAGTGATGATGACAGTAGTAGTGATGATTATGAGAGTGCAGTAGGGGCTCACATAGAACGTGTTCGCATAGAACGAGTCGCTTATAGAACGACCGACCTAAAATATTGTTCCAAATTTTTTGTTAGGAATGAATGTGATCATATAGAACGATTTCGCCATCAAAGTAGGGCAAATCCGAGGAGTTCTCATATAGAGCGCCGAAATATCGTACAAAACGTACGAAATATCGTACGCTCCTGACGGAAATTTACGCTTACAGTGAACATTGACCATATTGGGCCACCAAAATGCCGCGATCACATAGAACGAAATCACATAGAACGGCCTCGTTTATCGACCAATTTCTCGTTCTATGTGAGACCCTACTGTAATAGTGATGATGGTGAGAGTAGTAGTCATGATTACAATAGTAGTAGTGCTGATGATAGTAATGGTGATGTTGACTATACCTAACGCCAACGAACTTGAAGATTAAGCCCCGCCCCCTCCCCTAAGTCTAGCCCCGCCCCCTCCCCTATGTCGTCTCTTGATTGGCTGAAGTTTATTTCTTCCTTTGTGAAGAAGTAGCAAACTATGCCAACACATTAGGTAAATTATATTATCATTGTATTATGGCAAAACAAGAATAAACTATTCATCAATATTCAGGCATCGTTAATTAAGTCAACGAGTCGATGATGATAAGGAACCATCAAGCCGGTCCTGATAACACTGGCGGGAAGGCGAGCTCACTTGATATTGATAGGCCTATTCCCCTGCTAACCTGTCATTCATCTACATTTCATCAACTTACTTTGTCCAGCAGGTAAACAAAGTAGCACCATTCATCAATGTGGTTATGTAATATATCAATATTATAATAAAAATCCCCAAACTACACTTGACAAGCTTGTGTAAATAGCCTACACTTAATGTTTTCAGCTATTATGTTTTCTCACGTATAATCGTAGATAGGCTTAAAAGATACGGACTATATATTTCTATGTTAAACATTAAATTGAATTAAGGTGTTAAAATATATAGATGTATTTTATCTAGGAATTCCTTACAATAAAATGACAAAGACAAGCAGAAAGATAATAGCTAGAGGCATACTTTGTTTAAATAATATTCCACACAGGGTAAAAATTAGTGTTGCGCTAGCCGAACGGCAACACTTACCGGTATGTTTTTTTAATCTGATGATGCAGGTTTGAGTCCCGGCACGGGTGATGTGTTATTTTTATTAGATTATTCTTATATTTATACTGTATATTGGATAAACTGAAGCCGCGGTGATGATCGATTGATGATTACTATATTTTAGACGAATTATTTGGATAATCTTATTGTAGACTATTTAATGTTTTCTAAGTGTATGAGGAAACAAAAGGCAAAGTTGCCCGTAACAAGTGTCTCCCCCACAATCAATATATATATATATATATATATATATTGTATACAGTATATATATATATATATATATATATATATATATATATATATATATATATATATATATACAGTATATATATATATATATATATATATATATATATAATTATATCCTTGATGTTACACCTCTGGGGGGATTAAATACCAGCAGTCATTTAACCCCTTGAGGATCTTGACCCATTTTGATAGTTTATTCTGGCCATCATTGGGTAAAGTTATGCAGTTTAGGAGGGATCTGTGAGACATTAGCAGATAAATACTATCTCAATTAGCCCTCTACCTTACACATATCCTTCCTAATCTGAATGAAATTGTAAAATAATAGGCAGAAAACAAAAGAAATGCGTCATCGTGTCTTTAAGGCTTAATGTGTTCCAGTATAATAAAAGGAGGAATGTAGTTAACATAAAGTAGTGTCATATTAAAGACCGAAACATATGGTAAACTTGTTTTTATATTATTACTGATACTTCATTGCAGGACTGGTGTGATAGTTCTGGTGGCAGCCGATAGGAATATGCCTGGGCAATGCAAGCTAGGGAGCATAGCAAGACTGTGCAGCCAATCGAGGTCGATAGTGATGAAGGTTTACAACTGGTTTAGAAACCAAGACCCTCTCGAAGCCGAGGTGGATGTACAAGACAAAGTATTAGCTTCAACTGGAGTTTCACAAAGTACCCTATACAGAATTAAAAAGCAAGCTGCACAAGGTCTTATTAAATCACCTCTGCCAAGAAAATGCATAGCACCTGTCCTGGGAAGTGTAGACGATTTTGATAAGGATTGCATTCGACGGGAGTTGCTTTCCTTTTATGAGAGGGGAAATACCATACATTCAGGCACTTCGCCTAAGGATTAAGGATGCCCCCATTAATTTCAGAGGAAGCAACACATATTTAAGAAGACTCTTGAGAAAACTTGGATTTCGCTACAAAAGGGTTGAAAGTGGTAAGCACATTTTGATGGAGAGGAATGATGTAGTGGCAGCGAGAAGCAGATATCTCAGAAACATAAATGACAATAGAAACTGCAGTAATCCTAGATCAGAAATCTATATTGATGAGACGTGGATTAATCAAAATGAATGTGTGGGGAAATGTTGGACCATCAAGGATGGCTCAGTTGGTCTTAAAGTAAAATCAGGAAGGGGAGGACGCTTTATTATTGCTCATGCTGGAGGTGAAAGTGGCTTTGTTCCAGGAGCACTTCTGATGTTTCGAGCAAAAAGTGGAGGAGACTATCATGACTCCATGAATAGTCAATGCTTCCAGACTTGGTTTAAAGACCAACTGCTCCCCAATATTCCTCCATGTTCACTTATCGTCATGGACAATGCTTCGTACCATTCAAAGATGTTAAAGGTGAATTCCAGGGATGAAACCTATTCAAACTACAATGTCCATTGGGATCTGCTTGGTTTTAGGTACATGATACTGAAGAACTTTCATGAATTTGTTTTAACAACATAGAAATATAGCTTATCTAAGTTATTTTATGTGGCGCGAACTGGCGTGTTTACCATGACGTCATTTTGCGCAATGGCGGGAACTCTTGACATGGGAAATGGGTGAATTTGTGTGTTTTTTATGTGAGAAACTCTAATAATTTGTATGCATGTTTACAGCTCAACATTTGGCTTCACCACTGTCTGGTCAAGGGACCGCGATATATAAATTGAACAGAAAACGATATTATCATTACGAAATAGGCCTTAGAACCGACCTGCCTCAACTTTGGACCAGGCTAAAACACTCACAAACACTGGCTGTATGTTTATTGTTGGCGAGATGGGATTATTTCTTGATGTGCACCACATCTTCAGGACGTTGTTCGATCGTTTGCAGAGCTTGAGTATTGAATTGAAAGATATTAATTACGAAAAACAGACCGGACAGTCCAGGACTGCATGTTTTGTTTACAATTAGGCTCTCCATACAATGGCATCACTCCCGAGCCGTTGAACTGGTCCAGCTGATCGCCGACTTGCCAACGAAATTATATACTAGTATTTTTTTCTGGAGTTTAATGGAATTATATCGATATTGCCCATATACAGTACATTATTACAGTATATTCATGCCAAGTTATGACTCTGCATTAATCTTCGTTTTTTTGTTCATCCCTGTAGTTCACCTTTAAACAAAGCTCCAACAACAGCGACCAGAAAAGCTGAAGTAGTTGAATGGCTAGTTCAAAATAACATTGATCACGACCCACACCACACAAAACCCTTGTTACTTGAACTGGTCATCAAACACAAGGACAAGCAAATAATTATTATGAAATAGATAGTTTGGCGAGTGAAAACGGACACCAAGTGTTAAGATTGCCTCCTTATCATTGTCAGTTAAACCCCATTGAACTGATTAGGGGAAAGATAAAGTCAGAAGTCAGAAAAGAAAATTCAAATGCAAACCAAACTTTAAAACGAGTGGAGGAATTATCGAGAACTGTAATAAGTAGAGTGACCGAAGAAGACTGGAGACACTGCATGAGACACACCAGAAAAATTGAAGAGGAATACAGGAAAAGGAATAGAGCTGCTCAACATCTCGTAGAACATTTCGCTATTGAGCTTAATGATACAAGTAGTGAGTCAGAAGACGATATTGTTTAGTAAGCAGAATATATATATAATTAATTTATCACTGTGAATAATTTAGTGGCAATAATTATTGGATATGGAGCATTTCAAGTTCTTGACCCCTTGAGTATTAGGACTCGTTTTGACAGTATATTTGGCTATCATTAGACAATTTTATGCAGTTTAGGAAGGACCTCAAGGAATCTAAGGGGACACAGCCAACTCGATTATGCCTCCGACTCCCACAGATCCTTCATAAGCTGAATATAATAGTTTAATGCTAGCCAAAATAAACTTCTAGAATGCGTCATAATCCTCAGAGGTTTTTGAATATTTTTTTTTTTTTTTTTCGTGGAATTAGGGTTTCACAATAAATAAACATTGAGGTGTGATTATCTGGAAATATTATACCATGCTACTTATAAACTTATAATATACGGGTGTGTATTGGGAATATCACCAACCCATCAATTAAATTTTTAAGAAACTGGCCTAATGAAATTCATTATATATAATTATATCATCAAGACTAACCAAATAAATACAAACTTCTTTTTAACAAGTGTTGTTTCCTTGTCTATATGAGAGAGAGAGAGAGAGAGAGAGAGAGAGAGAGAGAGAGAGAGAGAGAGAGAGAGAGAGAGAGAGAGAGAGAGAGAGAGAGAGAGAGAGAGAGAGAGAGAGAGAGAGAGAGAGAGAGAGAGAGAGAGAGACAGAGAGAGAGAGAGAGAGAGAGAGAGAGAGAGAGAGGAGAGAGAGAGAGAGAGAGATAGAGAGAGAGAGAGAGAGAGAGAGAGAGAGAGAGAGAGAGAGAGAGAGAGAGAGAGAGAGAGAGAGAGAGAGAGAGAGAGAGAGTTAGTTAGTTATGTAGAGCAGATTAACCAGACCACTGAGCTCCATACGGAACTCTCATAGGTCTGGCCCGAAGGATTGGATCAGATTACTGAAAGGAGCTTAAGGCGACGCAAAAAACGGACGATAGGGGGGAAGGAAAATGACGGAGAATCGGATAAAAGGTCAGTGAATTATTTAGTACCAAAACAAACCGTACGCAGACGGGCAGTATCTGGGCAGTCAAAGACGTGGCGAACAGTTAGAGGGGAATGACAGGAGGAGCAGGTAGGGGGCGGAGTGCGGGGAGTGGACATCAAATAACCGTGAGTCAGCCTGGAATGGCCTATCCTAAGTCTAGTTAGTAAAACTTCCTCACACCTGTGAGACCTGGAAGACGAGGGCCAAGGACGGACAGAAGGTTTGATTGCACGGAGTTTATTATTGCAGGGTAGAGCAATCCTAATGAGATTGCCACGTGCAAAGAATAGAAGGCTTGAGTAAGGACAGCCAATCACCTAACGGAAGGTGGGGCTGGCGAGGGATCATTAAAATAGCATTCTTAGCCGCAGCATCGGCGTCTTCATTGCCACGGACACCGATGTGAGCAGGAATCCAACATAACTGGACCTGGAATCCACGTAGGCTCATCTCGTGGAGAGCGTGTTTTATGGCTAAAACTATTACGTGGGAGGACGAATAAGCACGGAGCGCTTCGAGGGCACTACGAGAGTCACTGTAAATTATAAAGGGCTGTTGAGGGGTGTCACGTATAATGTCAATAGCAGATTGGATAGTTAAAAGTTCAGCAGTAAAGATAGAGGCTTGGGGCGGGAGAGAAAACTGAAGGAGCTTAGTAGAGGACACAGCAGCGAGGCCCACCCCAGAGTCAGTCTTAGACCCGTCAGTGAAGATGGCAAAATGGGTCCTTTACGACGTATGTGTTCGAGTGCGTGTTGGCAGTGATGGCTAGGGACAAAAGGATATCTCTTAGAGAGAAAGGAGAGGTGAGTGCAAACATTGGGGAGAGAGATAACCCATGGGGGGGAAGGGGAGACAACAGGCGGCGAAACAGCAATGTGAAAGTCAAGAGAGTTGAGGAGAATTGTAGCACGAATCGGAAAGGAGGGGGAAGATGGACACGGATCGGGAATGAAGATATCACTGAAAAGGGAATTAGTGGGAGAGTCACTATGTTTAATTTTTAATGCACGGCGCATAGTAACTAAATCGCGATGGAGGGAGAGCGGGGGCTCGCCACTCTCAGCTAAGACGGAGGTATTTGGGGAGGAACGGAAAGCTCCAGTACAGAGACGCATACCCTGCGTATGAACAGGGTCCAACATCTTCAAAACGGAAGCAGAGGCCGACCCATAAATGGGGCAGCCGTATTCGAGGATGGAAAGAAACCACCGCCTTGTAGAGCATCAACATAGTGGTACGTCTGGCACCCCAAGTGGTATGGGATAGTTTTCTGAGGAGGTTGAGAGCACGAAGGCCTTTACCTTTAGTATACTGAACATGGTCTCTCCAGTTGAGATGTTGGTCAAAGATTACGCCTAAGAATTTAACACTGGGATAGAAAGAAATCGGAGAGGGTCCCATTCGAAGCGATATTGACTGGCCACGGAGCCAGCGTTTGTCTCGATAGAAGACTATTGCCTTAGTTTTCTCAGCCGAAAACTGAAAGCCAACTGAAGATGCCCAGGCGATCACCCGTTGGATGGAGATGTTGAGTATACGTTGAGCATGTCTGAGGGTACGGGCAGTGCAATAGATGGTAAAATCATCAACGTACAGGCTGCCATGGACTTCCGGCAGCAATTGTTGAATGACTTTATTTATGGCCGCGGCAAAAAGTTTGCTGCTGAGAACGCTGCCCTGGGGAACACCATTGACGAGTGGAAAGACATTAGAAAGGATTCCCTCCACTCGAGTCTGGAATGTTCGATCAGAAAGAAAGTTGGAAATAAAAAAAGGTAGATGGCCACGGGCACCACTATCATGAAGTAGTTGCAGGATGGGACGCCGCCACGTGGTATCATATGCCTTTTGGATGTCAAAGAAAACGGCGACAGTGATGGACTTACTTTCAAAGCCACGCTTGATATGAGATTCTAATAACGTAAGCGAGTCCAGAGTAGATCGATCTTTCTGAGAGCCAAATTGGGTCGGAGTGAGAATAGTGTTTTGACGGAGGAACCAAGTGAGTCTAGTATTGACCAATTTCTCCATTAATTTACAAAGACAACTGGTGAGGGATATTGGTCTATAACTCGAGGGCAAGCTCGGGTCTTTTCCAGGTTTTGCAATTGGGACGACAATAGCATGTTTCCATGACGTAGGAAATTGATGACGGATCCACACCTGATTATAAAATTGCAAGAGGTAGGATTTAGCAAGGGGGGCTAAGTTAGTGAGTAAGGCAAAACTTATGTTATCTTGGCCAGGAGCGGAGTTAGGACAATTGGAGAGTGCATGTTCAAATTCATCCATAGTAAAGCATGCATTATAATCAAAGGTGTCTGGTGAAGAGAAGTTGAGGGGGATCGACTCCATTTCAAGTTTATGGCGGCGGAAATTATCGTCTAACCTCTCATTACTGCTGACATGGGCAAGATGTTGACCCAAGAGGTTCGATATCTCAAGGGGATCGTGAACAGTACGGCCACCGTGTACCAAAGCATGGCGCGGAGGGGCAATGTGAAGGCTGTTAATATTCCTGAATTTATGCCAAATGCATGATATCGGGGTAGACGGGGAAATGGTGGAGACATAAGTTTTCCAGGATTCGGATCTACTACGGATGACTTCTCGACGGAATTTAGCTGATAGTCGATTGTAGTGAGGTTTGATGGCACATATATCCATCAATAACGAGATGGAATGGCATAGAAGATCATCACGTAAAGGTAAGCGTGAACATAAAGAATTGTAACGTTTATTGAGACTATCGAGGCGGCGGCCTAATTCATGTTTACTTTTAGCAAGAGTGGATAAGGTGCTGTCCCACCAGGGGACTCGACGACGTAGGGGGGAAGAAGTCGTCTGGGGTATAGACTTAGTAGCTGCATTAGTAAAAAAACTAACGAGGAATGAATGCGTTTCATCAGGATCCCTTAACCCGTACAGCCCCAGCGACGCGCCTGACGCGTCGGCGATGTATGTAACGCACAGCCCCAGAGACGCGCCTGGCGCGTCACCCTAATTGCGCCGACCGTGACCTCAGGTGTAGCCACTCAAGAGGGCTCAGATTTGTATGGGAACTGTGTACGTATCCCACGCAACCGTGCCGATGGTTTGAAAAACTCTCAAAGTCCACGTGCGTGCGCGCGAGCGCGCAATAACCTGTTTTTTTGGGATAATTGCCTTCAATTTTTTACTCTTGTAAAATCCATTTTCGGGGGCTCTGTAGGACCATTTTTTAAGCTTTTTGAGCGGTTTTTCGTGGTTTTTCCTTCATTCCTAACCCATTCGCTATTGTTTCTGGAATAAAACCATTTTTTGAAAACCGGCCGGGTTCTGGTGCGCAAACATTACAAAACTAGCCGGGGCTCCACGGGTTAAGGGATTAAAAGGTGGGATTTGTCTGGTGTGGAGGACATATGCGTCCCAGTCAGCTTTGTGGAAGTTATAGCGAGGGAGCGAAGGACATGGACGGAATTGCAAGTAAGACAGGATGACAGGAAAGTGATCGCTTGAGAACGTATCAACACAGACCCGCCACTCGAACTTATCAACAATTGCTGTGGAGCACAGGGTGACATCAACAGAGGAATAAGTATGATGGGAAGCAGAAAAGTAAGTGTGTGAGTCGGCCTCATTAAGGCAGCAAAGGTCACGGTTCAAAAGCAAATGTTCAATCTGCGAACCGGCTGTATCAGGATTGGAGGAAGTAGGGTCCCATATAGGGCTATGGGCATTAAAGTCACCCAACAGTAAGATGGGAGAGGGTAGTTGTAGAGAAAAACTGAGGAAAAGCAAGGAAAGGTCATAATTGTAAGCAGGTTGGTTATAGATATTGCAAATGGTAACAGAGTCACCATCGGGGATATGAAGAGTAAGGATAGAGTGCTGTAGGAAACTTGTACGAATGGGAAACAAGTCAAAAGTTACTCGATGATGGACAGAAATTGCGGTGCCATATTCTCCATCAGGGGATAGAGAACAGCACGCAAGGTGGTCGTTGGTGATGGATTTATTATAATTTCCAATGTGTTGTAAACAAATACACATTGGATTATAGACACGGAGTAAACGCTGGATCTCACCTAGATGGACTCTAGATGAGAGACCATTACAATTCCATTGTAGTATATAGGGATTGAACAGGTTAAGTGAGAGACGTAAGGTTACGTAAGTTAACAACACTGTTCGGCTGTTGGAGATGAAGAGGAACGGGTCTGGGGGGAGGGTCATGAGAAGGCAGGGAGTTTCGACGTGGACGGTGGGGGGGGGACACATTAGAGGACAGGTCATGGAGGATAGTAGCTATCTTGGAGTGTGAAAGATCTGAACGTGACTTTAAGTGAAAAGCGCATAAGCACGAAGAGTTATGAGAGGCGGTGTTATCAGGGGTTGGTAAACGTCGGTCACGGAGAAAGGAGCGTATCAACGCAGCAACAGTGGATTTAGTGCGGGTAGGCGTCCGGCGATACTCCCGCACAAAGCAGTCATGACAACCGCAGTGGGGTGCATGGGAGCCCGAGGCGGTAACATTGATAGGTGCGTGAGGTCGAGGACGAGTAGGCGGGGGGGACGCAGGCGTAGAGGGGGTGTGGAGTGAGGGAGGCTGGGACGGAGAACTCATATCAGAGGGGAAGATGCGAGAGCGAGGAGGGACACGTTGAGGTTTGGGAGGCATAGGTCGGGCTGTGAGGGTCTTACGTTTTACGGAGGGAGATTGACGATCTGAGGAGGGAGAATGTAGAGCATCAGATCGGCGGCGTTTACTGGTGGAGGGGGTAGAATCCATGACATCGTCAACATCGGTAGAGGGAGCCGGGGCAAGAGGCAAGGATTGAATATCAGTTACTGGTGAAGGGGACGCGGATGCTTTTGGGGTGGAGGCTTCATGAACAGGGGGAGGGGTATTCAGTGCATGAAATCGGTTGGAGAGGGGAACAGTGGCTGGACTAGAAAGGGGGTGAATCCAACACAGCATCACTGTCCTCACGTCGTCGACTACCGGGAGAAACGTCAGTTGTAGGTGCACGAAGTCTAGCACTGTAAGTCATATCTCTAGAGGGATCTTTAACATCTCTTACTCTCAGTTCTTGCTTAGCTTCTCTGACTGACATGCCTGACCGACTAATGAGAAGCTTTAACTCAGCATTGTACATGTAGAACACACATTGCTTTGAGCGAGCATGGTGTTCAAGGCCACACGTTAAACACATTTTGGAGTGCCACAATTCCAACGGGTAGCATGTTTGACGGAGCTACAGAAGGCACACACTCGAACCTTCTTACACCTACCAGCTGAGTGACCAAAGGTGGAACAGTTTGTACATTGTAACGGTTTGGGGACATAAGGTCGTACTTCACGCCTTTGTCCTTCGATCCTGACGTCTCGTGGGAGGGAACGTCCACTAAACTTAATGCGAGCTATGCGGAGAGGATGAGAAGGAGTTGATTTGTTTGGGATACTATACAAATCAACGTCATGCACATTTGGATAACGCAAGCGCAACGACGACAGGAGGGTCGACTTATCAGGAAGTCCGTCATGGTCATAAGTTGAGGGTAGAACAACAGTACCGAGGATGTAATTGAGGTCGTTATGTTTCATGACAGTAACAGGGATATCGTCCAAGGTAGTAAGAGATAGGTATGTCTCAGATTGGGCACGAGTAGTGGTTTCCACAATCCAATCATTATTACCAGTCTCACGGAACGATAAGTCCGAAGTTGCATGCGCCGAGAGGAGGAGGTTCTCTAACTTAGCCCCCGAGATGTAGGAAGCCGGTCGTATGACGAGGAAACGCGGCCAGTCATCATCGCCAAAAATTGAATCGAAGTGCCGGAGGGTGGCATTGGGGACAAACTGACGCCGAGGTTTCCGCCGATGTTGGGGGACGGAATGAGGCATGTGAGGCTCCAGAGTTGCAACGAGTGAGGTGGAAGTAGTGGCTGAACTAACAATCGGCTGAAATGGTGGAGAAACAGTGTCGATGGGAGGTGAAGGGTCACCAACACTGGTGTCACTCTGCAGGTGGTCAGTGGAAACTGTAAGTCGGTTAACGGGTAGTGCTGAGGAGCAGGGAGTGTCAAGAGAACCCGGCACGCCAAGGTCTATGGTTTGAACAGGAGACTCAACACAAGGAGGGTCTCTCTTATCTTGGGAGAGGGGAGGGACATTTAAATCATGAGCGGCAGGTTTAGTTGGGCTCTGTGGAGAGTCGATATGAACAGGGGCCATTGTAGGGTCCACAGATGGAGGATGGAAATCCTTAGTCGTAGAAGCAGGTAATTTAGTATCAGAGCGTGAGAGAGCATCAGACTCGGAACAACTCGGAGGGGAGGTGTCCAAGGTGGTAGACTCAGAGGGCAGAGGAAGGTCAGATGAAGAGTCCAGGGGAATGCAAAGGTCAAGTACCGGGGGCGCCAAAGCTGGATCCAGGGGAGGAGGTTTGCATGGCTGATCCATGATGACCCTAGTTGTTTTTACTATTCTATTTTCATTTTATCGGAAATCAAAAAAGAAAGAAAAACATAACCGAGGGGAAAAAAAGAAAGAAAAAGAAAAAGAAAAATAGAAACATAACAATAAATAAAGAACATACCAGAAGGGCCAACAGAGAACCCTCCGTCGTGAGTCAGGGAGCCCCAGCCTCTATACCGGTGGTGCAAACAGGGGCAGGTCTCCAGGGGGCTCATCCTCATACCCTACCCCCCTATACGAGGGGGGATAGCACCAAAACGCACAGAAAGGCCAAGCTTAGGCAAAACCGCTATACTGGGACCGAGGGCAAAGTTAATTGCAATCATCCCCAATCTGTGCGTAATGGAGGGCAGCCGGACAGAAGCCAGGAAACCCACCAGGAAGGGAAAACGGACCCCTGGAACCGAGACCGGTCCCCACTGATGGGCGACCCCAGGGGCATCAACGCGGGCAACCACGTCGCCGCTCCCGGGACCAACCCCCTCGGGCGGTGAGCTAGACCGCCACGGCCCCTGTAAACGGAGAGGAGCCAGTACTCCAGACTCAGCGAGGGAAGGCTCTCGAGCCTAGCCGGCACAATTTAGTTAAAATAGGGAGGAAATCCTCCGCAAAATTAAAACAAAAATGGGAACACGAAAAACGTCGTCACCGGGAGGTTCCGCTTACCCCAATGACGACGGGGGGGCACTTTGTCCACGACGCCGATTGAATCCCTGCCCTAAAGAGAGTGACACCAACGACCCCGTTTCAAGCTCCGCCACCACGACAAGGTGGCTCCCCATTGGCGGGGGGGGGGGAGAGAGAGAGAGAGAGAGAGAGAGAGAGAGAGAGAGAGAGAGAGAGAGAGAGAGAGAGAGAGAGAGAGAGAGAGAGAGAGAGAGAGAGAGAGAGAGAGAGGAGAGATGGGAGGAGAGAGGAGAGAGAGAGAGCGGAGAGAGAGATGAGAGAGAGAGAGAGAGAGAGAGAGAGAGAGAGCGAGAGAGAGCGAGAGAGAGAGACGAGAGACGAGAGACGAGAGAGGAGAGAGGAGAGAGAGAGAGAGAGAGAGAGAGAGAGAGAGAGAGAGAGAGAGAGAGACAGAGAGAGAGAGAGAGAGCTAGCTACAGTTAGAATACTTGTTCAAGACCGACGTTGATGGGTCTACTGTTTACTATTTTATTTTGTTTTAATACAAATTTTCATCTCATTTTCATAATGAATCTTTTTAAAATAAATATATGTACAGTATATACAAATAAATATATGTACAGTACTGTATATACAAATAAATATATGTACAGTATATACAAATAAATATATGTACAGTATATACAAATAAATATATGTACAGTATATACAAATAAAAATATGTACAGTATATACAAATAAAAATATGTACAGTATATACAAATAAAAATATGTCCTGAGTTAGATTCGAACTATGGCGGTAAGTGCAACGCCTTGACCAACTAGGCCTAGCTGTTTACTCATGAGAGTCATGACTGCAAGTAACGTCCTCATACCTCACTCACCTACCCGGCAGCCTTAGCGGGCGGAGTCGAGGAGGAGGGGCTTAATCTTTAAGTTCGTTGGCGTTAGGTATAGTAGTGGTGATGGTGACAGTTGTAGTGATGATGACAGAAGTAGTGATGATGGTGATAGTATTATTGATGATGGTGATAGTATTATTGATGATGGTATTACTAGTGATGATGGCAACCCATCGCAGAGTTGGGTATGCCGTTTTAACTTTGGGCAAAACGGCACGTCTATTTTATTTATAACAAGTGAATACAGTACTCGGCTGTGTATGTCCTGTTATAATTTAAAGTATAAAAAAAAATACAGTCCCCCCCCCCCCCCCCCCCAAATAAAATAAAAGTGATAGTCTAGAGTGGTGGCTGGGTGTGTGGGTCTGGGGAATATTACGTGGATTTACTTTTGGTCCACCACGGACACCCTAGATGCATACTAAATGGTAAGTAAGCTAATAATAAACAAATTATTTATTTTTGTATGCAATATTTATACTTCGGTAGGGTAAAAGCTCCTTTATCCGGAACTTTTCAAATTCCCGATCGGTTCAGATAAAAGGGCTTTCATTATACAGTGGTCCCTCGCGTTTAGCGGATTTCAGCTTGGCGAAACACAGTATTGGCGATACATTGGATATGGTACCAGAATCCGAATTTGGCGCTTCAAATACACTTTTGGCGAGAATGCTGACGTCACGGAATGGCGTCGGCCCAGAATGCGCCGCCCGCAAGCTAGTCTCACCAGGCCTAACTCTAAATAATTCATAGTAAATAAAATCTGTTATCTATTATCTATTGTCTTTTTTATTGCTGTTAATGTTTCATGTTCATGTTTCATGTTCAGAGAATGATGGATGAAGACAGAATGCCAAGAAAGATATATGGGAGTCAGGTGAGTGGAACCACTAGTAGTGGAAGACCACCTATGGTATGGGAAAAGAAAGTGGAAAAATATATTGAAGAAAAACTTCCACGTAGTGGAAGGGGCATTGTGGCACGGGCAAGGGAGGCATGTCTTGACAAAGTAGCTTGGAGACGTTTCTGTCATGGCCATCCTCTAGTGGGGGTTTCCCAGGGGGAAACAAGGCGTCGGAGATGATGATGATGATGTTAATGTTTCATGTAGGCTACAGTAGAGCGCCGTATTGAGAGTTACTCTTAGGCCGAGGCTAGGCTATAGATAGGCTTAGGCCTACTCACAAAACCCTAACTGAGCTGCTTGGATAGCGAGAATATCCCAGGTATATTTCATAAACGTATATTAACAGAGTAATCTTGACCAAACCGATTTGTGAACCTCATATCTCTTGTGTTTTGCTTTGTTTATTGTGCCGAACAGTCTGCGACACACAAACACACACGCGCGCATCAGCTGACTCAGGGGCCCAATCGATAAATATAATTAAACAAAGAAGTGACCACGGATCCAAAACCAATTTCATTATTTTGCTCAATCGAAAAGCAGTTGGTATAGAAAATTCTAGTCTTCACCATTCACAAGGTAAAAGTGATTTATGCCTCCTGATATATATCTAAGCTAGGTTAGACCATTTCTTGGTCTGGCTAGCTAGTGACTTAGCAACTTGTTGCTAAGGTTATGTGGTTATTCCTTATCAATAAGACTATTCACAAGCTAACAATGAATTCTGCTGCCTGATATACATCTAACCTAGGTTAGGTCAATTCTTTGTGGAGATATATAGGCTAGGCCTGTCTTCTAGCAAAAACAGACGGCGCCGAGTGTGTCGGCGATCGACGATGCGCATGGCAGGCGGTTTGAAAAGGCCCAAAAGGGTGAACTCGGGCCTCTTCAAAGACTAATGGATAATTTTCCCATTAAAGTACTATTCGCGTTTGGCGAAATTCACTTTTGGCGATGGTTTGGCTAGACTAATGAATTCGCTAAATGAGAGGGACCACTGTATAGAGAATCTGGAGAGGCGGCGTCTTCGCCGTGGATCCACTTCCCGGGACTGCCGACCGTGGATGGCTACCGACTCTCTCGAGTCTCGACCGGAGACAAGATTGCAACCGGTGGGGGACAGCAGGCTGCCGAATATTGAAGAGCAGTCCTGAAAGTCAAACGGCCACAACCAACCCCTGCCCCCTTCTTGGGGGCACGAGAACCTGGGAATGGCTTTGGTCGCCTGGGCAAGTAGCCAAGTACCACACTCTAAAATAAAACACACACACAAATTACACAGTTTTTTCTACACCGAGAAATGACTCTCCGGCTGTCACTTCTCGAAGAATTCTTCTAGCCGGAGACATCGAGAGCAACCCAGGACTCACCCACAAAGACATATGTCCAACGTGCTGAAAACCTATCACTTCGAGTCGCCACACAAAGGGTTCAGTTCTCTGTAATTCATGCGGCAGACCCATTTCACCTGCACAACACTTGCCTCCACGGAACACTACACTAAGACCTGGACCTGTTCCTCATGCCCCTCCCTTTCCCAGTCAAACCCCTCACCTCTCCTTTCTAACCCACCAACCCTTCCCGTACCATTCACATCCTCAACCCCTCACATCCCACCCCAACCTAATCCATCCATACCCTCATCTCCTGCACCTCCATCCCCATTCCCATCACCACCTCACCTATTTCCTTCCTCCTCACCCCTCGTGCAGCAGCACCCAACATCAATATTCTTGGATAAAAAATACCATCTGAGGAAGAGCACTTTATATTCTTCAATTAAACATAGATGGCATTAACACAACTGCTTTGCGCAGCGGCAGTATCGCAACCAATGAGGTTTAGAGGTCCTGTCATCTGCGTATAAGTACGGTATTGGTTAAAGTCATGCTAAAACGCACCTCTGTAGCTTACCGTGACTAGTTACGGTAATTAAGTCCTACCCCGCCTTCTGGGAGGGTGGTCAGAACCTTAGGCTCTGACCACCTCCCGATCATTATCACCACCAAAACCAGACTCACCCCAGCTAGCCACAAACACACATACACCAATTATAAAAGAGCTAACTGGGAAGCATTCACAAATGAGACAGAACAACACTTCACAACTCTAAACAGTACACCCATCACTAACATCAACAATGCTGTACACATACTCAATAAAACTATCCAAAACGCTGACAAGAAACACATTTCAAGAGGTAACAGAAAAAGACACAACCCCAACTTCACACCAGAAATTCAAAACCTCATCAGACAACGCGACATACTGAAACACTCCCCAGCACCCCACACACAAGACATCACACAACAAATTCAAGCACTCAACACCCAAACTAACAACAAAATACAAGAACAAAAACTAAATTGGAATAACTTCCTACAAACACTTGATCACAAAACAAACCCCAAAAAACTCTACAAAACACTAAACAGCATCACACTTTCCAACAGCAACACAACACAATCACATGCTGCAATCACAACAACAGACTCTACTCCTTCATGTAAACAACAAGCAAACACTCTCATCTACTTTTCACATGTCAGCCACCTAAAACCTCACAAAGACGACCGACGTGTCATCCGACGAAAGAGACAATTCCCCACAGACCCTGACTATACACCCTTCACCAATCACCAGACAAAGCATATCATCAACAATCTCAAGCACTCACCCGCCTGTGGCCTAGACAACATAAGCAACATACACCTCAGACACCTGGGACCACAAGGCATACAAGCACTCACTAACATATCAAACTACAGCTATTCACACAACACAATACCAGACATTTGGAAGCATGGTATCATCATCACATTCCCCAAACCCAACAAAGACCCCATGCTACCCTCCTCGCACCGCCCCATCACACTCCTTTGCTCCCCCTCCAAAGTCATGGAACGCCTAGTATTACAACTAATTACACCTGACCTACCCCTAGCTCCAACACAACATGGCTTTAGGCCACTGCACTCCACAAACACTCTTCTCACAGACCTTACACAAAGAGCTTTCGACGGCATCAAATCAGCTAGACCACCACACAGATCACTATTAGCCACACTCGACATTAGCAAAGCCTTCGATGCCATCCCCCGCCACAACCTAACAAACAAAATCTACAACACAAACATGCACAACAACACAAAAAGGTGGCTGGCCAACTTCCTAGCAGGCAGATGTGCACACGTATCTTTTGCCGGTCAGTCATCTAAAATCAGAAACTTTCCAAACGGAGTCCCACAAGGATCCGTCCTATCGCCCGCACTCTTCAATCTGTACATGCACGATGTAAGTACACCCAACATGCCCCAAATAAACTTAGCCTCCTATGCAGATGACATAACACTCACATGCACACACCATGACCCAAAAAGAGCAACAGATCTCCTTCAACCCTATCTCAACACACTACATGGCTGGTGCACTACAAACAGACTTAATCTAGCCCCAGCCAAATCCACCGCAACCCTGCTCACAAGTTGGACAGGAGAACACGAATACATCCCTCAACTCACCATAAACAACACACCCCTAACACATACACACACACCCAAAATCCTAGGAGTAACATATGATACTCATATGGCATTCAAACAGCACACCACAAACATTAAAAAGAAACTGACACCCAGACTTAACGCCCTCAGGTCACTTGCTCACACAAAATTTGGACACAAAGAAACTACCACCACAGTATATAAACAATACATAAGATCAGTGATGGAATACGCAAGCCCAGCCTGGGCTTCTAACCTAGCTGAAACACATCATAAGACCTTACAGACTATTCAAAACAAAGCCCTGAAGATCATTACAGGCTGCACAGCTACTGCACCCACAGATCACCTACATCAAGAAACCAAAATCCTCAAAGTCAAAGACCATCTGGACATGAGAGGCACTCAATTCCTGGCAGCAGCCTCCACGAACCAAGACCACCCACTAAGCTACATGGCAACACACCCACAGACACCAAGAAATATCAAAACAACACCCAGCACAAGGTATCACACACAATTATTGTCCTCTCTCCCTCCCTGCCCACCCCGAACCAACTTCCAGAAGCACATCCATACTCATATCTCTCACCGATCCATCCACTCACTCACAGACAGCACGCAGCTGCATGCACGACCTCCCAAAATCCATCCTTCCGAATCCTCCCTTCCTCGCGAGGACAGAGTCCACCTGGCCAGGCTGAGATGCGGACACCATCCAGCTCTCCTGAGCTATCAGAAGAGACTGGATGACTCCGTTGTCGACGCCTGCCCGGGATGTAACACAGCACCCCATACCATTAAACACATCATAGAAGACTGCATTTCACACAACCACTTACGCCAACAACACAATCTAAACTCAATGAGAGCTCTGTGGGAAAGCCCGATCGTGGCCATGGCCTTTCTCAGGGACTCGGGGCTGTTCGGCCAGGCAGCTTAGGGAACAACAACAACAACCCCGCCTTCTCGAGGTAGCCTCGTTATTACACCGTCCTTATTTTAATCCTCCCTTTTAAATTTCAAAAAAAAAATTTTTTACTTGACGGTAGAACTAAAGGGGAGGGCGGGTGTGCTATTTTCTTCAGCAGCACACTTTGTTTTTAATTTCAAATCCTCTTTTAATTTCCACTATAAAAATTACCCCCCTTGTAATTATATTTCTGTAGTCCCCTGTATATTTTTGTTTTCCCTATCTTCTTTAACTTGTGTTTTCATTTTTACTGTGTTGTATGTTTTTTACTGTTGTTAGTATCAGTTTTAAATTTTTCTTAGTTAAACTTTTGACAATCCCGCGCCCTGTTTGGAGGCATTATGTCCAGGCCCCAAGTCCTCCTGGGAAATAACTGTGCTCGGTATGCTGCCGGCCAGGACCCCCTCGGGGGTGGAGGAACAAAGCATAAAAGTGGCGGAAACGTCGTTCGGGTGAAGGAAACTGTGCTCCGTGTCTGTGCCTTCAATGCCAATGGCATAAATGATTTTAGTAAGAGTGTCTGATGCGAGAGCTTAAAGATGGAAGTGTGGATGTGTGTGGGGTGGGTGAGATGCACCTGTTGGGTTCTGGAGTGTGGGATGGTGAGAGTGAGCATGACTTGTGGGGTGGGGAAGGATGGGTTGTCTGGTCTGGATTGGATGCAGGATATAAACGTAAGAAAAAGGAAGGGGTAGCAGTAATTTTGTCAGAAAGGTTGAAGAAGTGTGTGAAAAACTATGGATGCGTGGATTCAAGAATTGTATGGTGTGAGTGCAAGATTGGGATAGATAGGTATACTTTTATGTGTGTCTATGCACCAGTCAACCAAGAAACTGGGAAAGGTGCAGAAGAAAATCGAATTTTTTGGAATAAAGTCAATAAATGTATAAGAGAAAGGCAAGAGTGTACACAGGTAATATTAGTAGGTGACATGAATGGTAGAGTTGGAAACGAGGAGATAGAAGGTATAGTGGGTAAATGGGGTGTGGAGGGTAGGAATATGAATGGTGACTTCCTTTTAGAAGTATGTGCGGAGAGAGAGATGTTTCTGGCTACCAAATTTTTTGAACATCGTCACATTCATAGATATACATGGCACAGAGGTGAAGGTGAGCAGGAACAGAAATCTCTAATTGACTACGCCATGATGGACTCCGGACTAAAAGGAAGAATTTTAGATTCAAAAGCTGTACGAGGTATGCTGACGGGATCAGACCACTATACAGTGCTGACAAAAGTGAATATAAGGAAGGAGTAGAAATATGAGAGGAAAGAGAGAAAACTGACAGTAGAGAGAATAAATGTGAGAAAATTAAATGAAGAATGTAATGCAACAAAATAAAAGGACATCCTGAAAGAGACTATAAATGACATGGATGTTATGATAGATCTGGGAAATACTGTAGACGAAGTATGGAAAGGTACAAGAGACTCCATGAGTAAAGCAGCTGAGAAAGTATGTGGGAAGAAAAAATTTAAAATGTGGAAGAAGAAAGGTAACGCATGGTTTAGCAAAGAGATAGAAGAAATAGTGAAAAAGAACAAAGAGTTGAGAAAGAATATGCTGCAAAAAGAATATACCTAGAGAACACTAGAGATGCGAGGAAAGAAGAATATAAAAACTTGAAACAAAGAGTGAAGAGGACGATACAAGACGCTAAAAGGAAGACAGATGAGGAATATGGGAAAAAGATTAGTAAACAGTTTCTGAATGACAGGAAAGCATACTACAGAGCTGTGAAAGAAGCCAGAGGGAAGAAGACTGAGAGTGTCTCAGGTGGTAGGATGAGGGACATGAATGGGGAAGTGGTAGAGGGTGATGGTGTGGTGAAAGTATGGAAAGATAATTTTAGTAGCTTAGCTGTAAAGAGTAGGGGGAAGGCAAAGATCTCATCCATAGGAATGGAGAGAGGTAGAATAAACAGGGTAAATGAAAGCCAGATAAGCAGAGAAGAAGTAAAAGAAGCAATCGATAGACTTAAAATGGGCAAAGCTGCTGGAGTAGATAACATCCCAGGTGAAATGCTGAGATATGGAGGAGAAGAAGCTGTTGACATAATGCATAGGTTATGTAAATTAGCATTGGAAAAGGAAAGTGTACCAGAGGACTGGAGGAAAGCAGTGATAGGACCCTTGTACAAAGGGAAGGGTAGTAAAGAAGTGTAAGAATTATAGGGGAATTAGCTTGCTTAGCATACCTGGAAAGGTACACGCAAGAGTAGTAACAGAGAGACTACAGAATATAACGGATGACAAAATAGGCGAGGAACAAGGAGGTTTCAGAAAGGGCAGGGGCTGCGTTGACCAGATAGCCTCAATGCGATTGTTGGTAGAGAAGTAACTGGCCAAGAACAGAAAACTCTATGCAGCCTTCATGGATTTGGAAAAAGCCTACGACAAAGTAGACTGGGAGGGTCTGTGGGATGTGTTAACAGTATATGGTGTGGGAGGAAAGTTGTTGTTGTTGTTGTTGTTGTTGTTCCCCAGGCTGTCTGGCCGAACAGCCCCAAGGTCTCGAGCAAGGCCAAGGCCATAAACGAGCGCCCCCACAAAACCCTCCCTGCTTACCACTAACAAAGCCCGGGTGACCGAAGCCACTCCAAGGCAGGGAGCTGAGGAGGGTGCGGAAACGCCCGGGAAACCAAAACCCCACCCAAGGCCCTGTGCCCCTCAGCAATTATGAAGGGAAAGTTGAGGGGCAAGGGAAAAATGTGACGCTTTGGCTCCCAATCTGCCAACTTCTAGGTTGGCAGTAGGGAGGGCAATCCACGGAAAAGACGCCGTCACTTGAGATCTAGAAGATATATAAGTAAAAGGAACAGTCAGAGTAAGCTATGGGTATGGCAGAGAACGCTCAGCTCTCACTCTGATAGACCAGCCCATCACCAAAGTTGCTAATGGCAGTAAAATATTTGTATAGGAATGCAATGGCAAATGTGAAGGTAGGGGATAAGTTAAGTGAAAGTTTTGAGGTCAATGTAGGTGTAAGACAGGGATGTGTCATGTCAGCTTGGTTGTTCAATATATACATGGATGGAGTGATTAGAGAATGTAGGGCTGGATCAATGGGTGTGGGAGCTAGACTGGAATCAGAGGGAAGAACATGGAAGATTTTAACATGCCTATATGCGGACGATGCAGTCCTGTTGGCAGAAAATGCGGAAGAACTTCAGAGAGTGGTCACTGACTTTGACAGGGTATGTGAAAAGAAAAAGTTAAAGGTCAATGTAGGGAAATGTAAGGTAATGATGTTTGAGAGAAGAATGCATGAAACCATAGATTTTAAGGAAAAATATAGAATCAAGAAAGAACATGAGAAAAGTTGTAAAATAAAAATGAAGTACTGGAAGAGGTTGAAAGTTTCAAGTATTTGGGAGCTGTACTATGCAAATATGGTAAAATGGAGAGTGAGATAAAAGAGAGAAAAATGCAAGGGAGAAAGGTGATTGGAGAACTTGATAGTATTCTCAAAGGAAGAATGGTTAGCCAGGAAGTCAAAAAGTCACTGAGAAACAGTGTGCTGCTCCCAACACTCTCATATGGAAGAGAGACATTATTATTATTATTATATGAGATGCCGAAGTCTCCAGCCAGGGTGCAGAAACACCATCAAGATCAATCCACACAAAACACCCGGAGGCACTGGAGAGAGACTACGGCAACTTAGGAAAAAATAAAAACATATACTGTATACTGTACTGTACATATACACATATTAACACAGATAACATATTATGCAGTGGAGGATATCAAGTATAAATATAATACAATAAAATAAAATAAAATAAGTTTAAAAATTAGAATTAATTCGGCAAAAAAGCATTAACTCTAGACTTATAAATGGACATGGACAGCAAGTGACGAGGACCTCTCCAAACTGAGAGCTGTGGAGATGAGCTTTTTCAGAATAGCAGCTGGCATGAATAGGCTAGATGGGCCAAGTAATAGGGAAGTGTACGAGTCCTTTGGAATGGAAGAGCAGGCTTTGGGCATTGATTGTGGTGTGGTTGAGTGGATAAAGAGAAGTACTTTGAGGTGGTATGGTCATGTTCAGAGAATGGATGAAGACAGAATGCCAAGAAAGATATATGGGAGTCAGGTGAGTGGAACCACTAGTAGTGGAAGACCACCTATGGTATAGGAAAAGAAAGTGGAAAAATATATTGAAGAAAAACTTCCACGTAGTGGAAGGGGCATTGTGGCACGGGCAAGGGAGGCATGTCTTGACAAAGTAGCTTGGAGACATTTCTGTCATGGCCATCCTCTAGCGGGGGTTTCCCAGGGGGAAACAAGGCGTCGGAGATGATGATCATGATTAACACAAAGAAATACAAATTCTCACACTTCATCAAACAATGCAAAACATGGGGAATGGGCCTAGTACATTACATACATACAAATATGACAACCAAAATAATAAACCTAAACAAAAATTACATACTGTACAACCAAAATAATAGACCCTGAGAGAGAAGAGAGAGGGAAAATATATTAGTACTGTACTGTAAAGTTGTTTAACCATACCTGAACCTCATTAGGATCTTTGACCACCACAACTCGCTGCTCCTTCTTGCCCTTGGGTGTCATCTTGGGTTTGAGGTAGTATGGGAGGGCTTTCTGGAGGTCCTTGGGAATCTTAAGTGGCTGGGGCACGTACTCACGCCGCGAGGTGATCTCCTGAGGAAAAACAAAACAAAAGTAAAACAGATTAGCATCGAGCCTAACATGATGTGAACAAAATATTCAAATTAAAAATACATCAGCTTCAACTAAAACTGTTGTAGCTTTACAATAAGCCCTCTTCTATTTAATTGGGAATTATTTCTCCATTATTCATAGGATGAGGTGGTGAAGAGAAGCAATATTTATTAAAATGTAAAACTTGCAAACTAAACAAACCAAAATTGGGACAAGGACAATATAAAGTCAAATTAAATTATCAAAATCGCTATGTGGAAACAACGCTTACTAAAATGAAAATTATTAAATAAAAGAACACAATCCACCACATAGGGTGTACATTACTACATGAGCAAGTTAATCTGTTTCCCAAGCAAACTAATCGCACATATAACAACGCACTATCGTCACGTTAAAGGAATTAGTCAAGTTTGGGAAGTCCGGGACGTTCTGGTAAATTTGACTAAACTCTGCATGAATAAAGAAACTACATGTTAAATGTCAAAATATTATTTAAAATCAAATTTGCAACATGACAAGACATTAACAATAGTACAAAATACAAATATTGATAAGATATCTATACTATTACAAAATAATATATAAAATACAGTACAGCACTCACTAACGATAGTGCTATTGGGTAGGTACCTGTAAGCATAGCATGCCTCAAGTGACCCCTATCAATAACTACCCTACAAATAACCTACATTTATTGCACAAATAAACTAAGGAAATCGCAAAAGCAAGCAATTCTTACATATCTTACTAACTCTTGGTCATCCTCCTTTCGGGACTTCGGTGAGACTTTTTCTATTGCACTAGACATATCGAAAGCCTTCGATAGAGTCTGGCATAAATCTTTAATTTCTAAACTACCCTCCTTCGGTTTCTATCCCTCCATCTGTGCCTTTGTCTCTAATTTCCTTTCCGGCCGTTCCATAGCCGCGGTTGTGGACGGCCATTGTTCACTTCCTCACCCTATAAACTCCGGTGTTCCTCAGGGCTCTGTCCTATCTCCTATTCTCTTTCTAATTTTTATAAATGATCTCCTTAACTGTACTTAATTCCCATCCATTCATACGCAGACGACTCAACCTTACACTACTCCATTAGTTTTTCAGAACGCTCCAGCCAGCAATCCCTCAACGACAAACATAATGAAGCCATAGAACTCTTAAATTCTGATCTAAATACTATTTCCAATTGGGGCAGAGAAAACCTTGTTAACTTTAATGCTTCCAAAACCCAATTTCTCCATCTATCTACCCGTCAGGATCTCCCAGCGGACTATCCTTTATTCTTCAACAATACAAAAAGCAACCCTTCATCTTCTCTCAATATTCTTGGTGTCTCTTTTTCTTCTGCTCTCATTTGGAAGAACCATATTACCAGTCTTGCTAAGGCAGCCTCCCAGAAGCTGGGTGTGCTCAACCGCCTTAGGGGGTTCTTTTCCCCTGCACAGCTTCTTGCTCTGTACAGGGGCATACTGCACCCTTGTATTGAGTATTGTTCACATGTGTGGGGAGGTTCCTCTCACACCGCTCTCCTAGACAAAGTTGAAAGGAAGGCCTTTCGTATCATTAACTCCCGTCCACTCACCAACTCTCTGCAATCTCTCTCTCCGCCGCAATGTTGCATCTCTCTCGCTATTCTATCGCTACTATAATAATCAGTGTTCCTCAGAGCTATCCCAGTGCATACCACCTCCTTTACGTAGGGCACGTGGTACCCGTCTTGCAACTCAATCCCACCCCTACTCTGTGCAACTCTCCAACCCAAGAGTGAAACGTTACTCTCAAACTTTCTTCTACTCAACAGCTGAGCTCTGGAACTCTCTCCCAGAATCAGTCTTTCCCTCTTCCTATGACTCAAATTGCTTCAAACTCTGTGTGTCCAGGCATTTTGGCTCGAACGTCCCTTGATTTTGGCCCTGTCACTCTTTCAACTATGGGGGAGGCACTCGCTATAGGCAGTTATGCCTTTTGCCTCCCTCAATCACATAGAAAAAAAAATAAAAAATAATTGATACTATCGACAATGAATACATATAATATAAAGACAAATAATTGCAAAATATGAAGTAATAACAGATTTAAACAACGAGTACTCTTTTAACTAGAACAATCAATTTAAAAAATCATCAATGTTAATATTAATAATAGAAAAAGAAATAGATAAACAATAAATACAGACAAAAAGTAAGCAGAGGTTATACAAGAAACTTCAAGTTAAAAATGCTTTATTAAAATTATTGATGTCAAATTTTAGAATACAGTCACAATAATTGACCCTAAACAGATTAAATTTATGGAACAATTTACTTGCCTCAAAACCTCTGTCTACTAAGAGTCTGTATAGTAACCTAGCTCTAGCCCAAAAGTCATCTACTTTAGTGCAGATTTTAAAAAAATTTATTAACTGGGAATAAAAACAATTATAAGTTATTTTACTATCGATATTACTACTAGGGAAAGGAAAGTTTATTACGTTAAAATTAAAATCATCAACTTTGTGATATACTTTAAGTATGCACTGTTCATTAACAATCTCTATATTTATATCAAGAAAATTTTCAACTTTATAATTTACGTTACATTGTGTGAGGGGAATAGAATTAGGGTAAATAAGTTTAGCAACTTGATTAAAATTTAACAAATTGCAAACGAGAATATCATCAATATATCTACTATTATTACTTAACAATTTAGCAAGTGCTAATTTTTCTGGGATTTTATTTTTCTTGCTACTGTCAACTAAGTCTTTTATATATATATATTTAAATTCTAAAGCAAGCAAGAATAAGTCTGCAATTAAAGGGCTAGCATTTCCACCCATAGGAATTCCTAATATTTGTTTGAAAATGTAAGGCCCGAATCTAACATAAGTATTGAAAAGGAGGAATTTAAGGGAATCTTTAAGTTTAGTTCTATCAAAATATACAGAACTAGTGGGAGTAGAGCTAAGTGATGCATTATTAAAATATGTATAAACATTTATGAAATAATTACTAATTATTCTAATAAATGAACATAGAATATACTGTATATTATATATATATTTGTTTTTATTTATATACAATTAGTTTAACCAGACCACTGAGTTCCCAAATAAAATTTCCATAGGGCTAGCTCGAAGGATTAGATCATGATGGGCGATCAATCAATGCAGGAATGGAATGATCAGGAAGGGATTAAATGTATCTAAGGAGAGAGGAGTCTTTAAGGAAGCGGAAAAGTCGGTAGGGGGAGAAGGACGGAGATTCTGCTAGTATGGAACGAAGGTCATTATTGCCAAAATAAAGAAAGCGTAGACGGGAATACTTTCGACAGTCTGTAAAAATGTGGCAAATAATCAGAGGCGTGCCACATGTGGAGCACTGAGGTTGACTACTGTGTGGGGACAACATGAAATAGCCATGGGTTAAACGCGTATGACCGATCCAGAGACGGGTCAGAACTTCGCAATGACAGGTAGATTGAAATGATGATTGCCGAGGGTCAACTGTAGGTTTGACAAGGCGAAGATGGTTGGCGGTAGTGGATTGAGAGGACCAAAAAATATTTGCCATCGCTGAGTAATACAGTAACTGGTCGCAATGTTGCCATCCAGTCGTCGACGGGCAATTTCGTTCCCCCGGATGCCAACATGGGCAGGCACCCAGCAAACTTGAATAATTGTGAAACCAAGGTTATATAGGGAATGGAAGGACCACTGAAGTTGTTGTACTGTACTACTTTATTTCGTGGTTCGAACATCTGGAGGGCAGCTAGTGCACTCCGTGAGTCACTATATATAACATACGGAGGAGAGCCGTGAATTATATTAAGTGCAGCACTTATAGCATACATCTCCGCTGTAAAAACTGTAGCCTGGGGTGGGAGCGAGATCTGTATACAGCAGGGCTTAAAAACAAAATTATTTTTCAAATGGTTCGTTCCGATCAGAAACAGTATTATTAAAGTTTCGTTTTTCATTCCTCCTCCAAACATAACGTTCATGAACCGGTTAGAACACAATGAAACCCGGTTAGAACGTTATTCTCAAACCATGTATTGAATATGCTAGTAGCCCTAATAAATAATAGTCAAAAGCACAAATAGTATGAATAAATAGAATAAAATGTAATGCTTAATAATACCGGTCACATATACTGTACATGTGCATTGCATGTGCTTTGCAAATTACCAAGGTGTTGATCAAAGTTATTATCAAACCTTACATATTCCATTACCAGGCTTAGACTGACACAAATTAGAGGTATTACCTTGAAGTTGAAATTGAGACCCCTAGGGCACAGTAAGCACGCAGCTGAAAATGGAATGACGCGTGCACTTGCTGCTTCCACAATAGACTGAGTCATTGAACTCATTAAAGGCGTACCCGCGATTCGTGTGTGAATTAAATAAATTATATTTCATTTAAAGAATTGCTGCATCCCCATGCCTAAATTATCACATCTATAGACAATAAAATATAGTCGTACCTTGTACACCAATTCTCATACATTAGGTTTTGTATTATTATTTTACTTTAATTTCAGGCATTATGACAGCTGATATCCAAAATCCAAATTAAAAATGTATTTCAAAGAATCCCTTTCTATCTCACTCCAGATATTTATAAAGCCATACCATGTATATGGTATATATACCATGTAAAATGGTGATGGGCTGGTCTATCAGAGTGAGAACTGAGCGATCTCTGCCATACCCATAGCTTACTCTGACTGTTCCTTTAACTTATATATTTTCTAGATCTCAAGTGACGGCGTCTTTTCCGTGGATTGACCTCCCAATCTACCAAGATTGGAAGCCAAAGCGTCACATTTTTCCCTTGCCCCTCAACTTTCTCTTCATAATTGCTGAGGGGCACAGGGCCCTGGGTGGGGCTTTGGTTTCCCGGGCATTTCCGCACCCTCCTCAGCTCCCCGTCATGGAGTGGCTTCGGTCACCCAGGCTTTATTGTGGTCGGCAGGGAGGGTTCTGTGGGGGCGCTCGGTTATGGCCTTGGAATTGCTCGGGGCCTTGGGGCTGTTCGGCCAGGCAGCTTGGGGAACAACAACAACCATGTAAAATGTAATGATGTTAAATGTATTTAGCTAGGTACAACTGTTGAAAGCATCATGACCGAGTGTTACGATACATCTGGTGAGCAGTGGCAAACTGACAACTCGATACTCTCGCCTCTCGTTTCCCGCGCAATAGTTGTAGCCTCCCTTTTGAATAGAGAGAGTGAGAGAGCGAGAGAGAATGATAAATCCTCCTTGAATTGAAGAATGCTTGCAGATAAAAGATGTATTTACTTAAATCATTTGGCTACTGGAAGTGAAAATGGATTATTGACCAAATATGGCATGGAATGAAAAAATAACGTTATTAACCGGTTACAGGGATTTTAAAATAAAGTTTTTGCTTGGGAACAGTATTTTTGATAACGTTTTCGTTTCTGTTTTTGTTCCGAGCATAATTTCGTTCGTTTCGGTTTTCGTTTTCATTCCCTTAAACCGTTTCAAAGCCCTGGTATACAGTGATCACTCCCATAACTGAACTACTGTATATGGGCCATGGCCAGTTCGGTCACAGGAAGTATCCGGATACACAGAGTTAACTATTTATTTGTCATTATTATTAGGTTATTAGTCCTTTAACTATTTATTTGTCTCTATTATTATATTGGCAACATACCTTCACACCAGGGGTATTAAATATATCCAAATAATTCCTGTGGGACTATGAAATAGCTAGTATTGGACAATAAAAATAATCTGTTCATCCCTCTACTGGAAGATCAACAACAATGACCATACAATCGTGTCGCCGTCGGCAGTGTGCAGTACTGCCAATACGTATAGCGACTTCCGCTAGATCTAGCGACCTTTACTTACAGTTTCTTACAGTAGATCCTCTGGAAAAAGGCAAACTAGGCCTGTGTATCCAGCTCAGTGCCAGTACTTGCACTGCTGCGGTCGTTCACGGTGTTGGCGGCGGCGGTAGCAGTCGCAACATTTTTCCTATTCTGTATTTTTGCTTTATAATCAAACTTCAAATCTTGTCTTCCCCATGCTTTATCAAGATTACTTTCAAACTTCCTTATTGATTCGGAATCGACTACATACTGGGGCAGTGCGTTCCACTCATTTACCACTCTATCACAAAATGAGTTCTTTGCCTTCTCAAGCCTATTTCTTTCTTTGTAAATTTTCTTAGAGTGTCCTCTCGTTCTTGTTCCCTCCCGCATCAAGAAGATACCTTCACACACATCCTCATCATACTTTCCTGACACTATCTTAAAAGTCTCTAACATCATATCCCCTCTCTTTCTCCTATATGCCAGTGTCGGAAGCCCCAGTGTCCTCAACCTCTGCTCATAGCCTGCGCTCTTCAACGTTGGTACTAGCATGCTAGCTCTCCTCTGCACTTTCTCCACTGCTTCTATATCCTTTCCCATACAGTTTATGGAGCCCACACCTGGTTTGCATATTCCAGGTGCGGCCTAACCAGCGCTGTACAGTATAGAGATTCCTGAAGATTTCTTCGTCAAGTGACACAAATGTCCTCCTTATCAGCCCTACAATTCTATTGGCTTTGTTTATCTTTTCCGCTAAATGTTCTGAAAAATTTAACTTATTGTCTATCACTACTCCTATATCCTTTTCTGCATTAACTTCCTCCATCGCTTCATACATACTGTATCCTGCCTTGTCTATCTTGCTTGTACCAATTCGCATGTACAGTAAACTTCCGTTAATCCGAAGGGCAGCGGACCGGCTCTCGTTCGGATTAGTGGATTTTTCGGATTATCGGACTTTACCCCTATGAACCTGTGTATGACGAAAACATTGAGGCATTAGGCCACTCAAATGACACATAACACCGTGAACGACCGCAGCAGTGCAAGCACTGGTACTGAGCTGGATACACAGGCATAGTTTGCCTTTTTCCAGAGGATCTACTGTAAGAAACTGTAAGAATAATGGAGCACACACATATCATATGTTCATGAATTCACTTTAAAAGTTTACCATTGTCATTGTAGCCTATTATCTACTTCAAAACATTCAGATTAATGGTCAAAGGAATCTGCTGATATAAACGTCTTCTTCTTCTTCCGTCTACTAGCGAGTTTGTCTTGCTCTTGAAGATCAGATGTGGTTCGGGAAGTAATGCCTTAACAACGGCACTTCCCTGAGAGGTTCTTGTAATTTTCCTTTTGTGATTTTCCTTTTGTGACGTGCTCTGTTATATTATATTGTATTGAAAGCACCCTTGTCTTGTTGTCTTGAAAGCACCCTTGGGATGCTCCGATCACTGAACTATAAATAGTAGCGTATCGGAACATCCAAAGGTGCGTTTTCAAGCTCAAGACTAATACGTCCAAAGGTGCGTTTTCAAGCTCAAGACTGAATGCGCTTGCAGAAAATGCGGTGCAAGCCAGTAGCGCATCGGAGCGTCCCAAGGATGCGTTCAAGAGCAAAACAAACTCTCTAGCAGACGATGTGGAAGAAGAAGAAGACGAAGGTGTTTACGATTATATCAGTAGCTTCCTTTGACCATTAATCTGAATGTTTTGAAGTAGATAATAGGCTACAATGACAATGGTAAACTTTTAAAGTGAATTCATGAACATATGATATGTGTGTGCTCCATTATGTGTCATTTGAGTGGCCTAATGCCTCAAAAAGGGGACTTTGGGACTTCTTGAAAGGTGCGTTTTCAAGCTCAAGACTGAATGCGCTTGCAGAAAATGCGGTGCAAGCCAGTAGCGCATCGGAGCGTCCCAAGGATGCGTTCAAGAGCAAAACAAACTCTCTAGCAGACAATGTGGAAGAAGAAGACGAAGGTGTTTACGATTATATCAGTAGCTTCCTTTGACCATTAATCTGAATGTTTTGAAGTAGATAATAGGCTACAATGACAATGGTAAACTTTTAAAGTGAATTCATGAACATATGATATGTGTGTGCTCCATTATGTGTCATTTGAGTGGCCTAATGCCTCAAAAAGGGGACTTTGGGACTTCTTGAAATTCGGACCATCGGGTGAATTCGGATTTGGCCTCAAATTGAAAAATTCGGACTATTGGGAGATTCGAATCATCGGTCGTCGGATTAACGGACTTTTACTGTACTTGCATTTTTTTTCGATCTAGCAGCAATGATTTACACTAGCGATTTGTATTTAAACTTTTGTTTAGAAATTTCAGAACAATTTCGAAGTGATATTATACAGTATGGATTTTGTCAAGAGGGTGGTCGGCAACCATCCGTGGTTGGCAGCTCCGGGAGGTGGTCCCACGACGTAGACGCCGCCACATCAGGACCAGTAAACCGGTGGTAAACAATACCGCATGCGTATCGGTTTGGCCAATATTACTCAGTTTATATAAGTTTATTATGAAATATAATTTAGTATTATGGTAAGTTGGCTATCTACTATCATGTTTATAAGATATAATAAGTAATGATAAGTAAATTATTGTATATCGGCAATTTCAGTCACTTTTTTTTTCTTTTTTTGAAAGTCATGTACAGTACAATAACTTTACTTTAATTATTTATATATCCCATGGCCTGTTCGGTTATTGGCGAGGTTCGGATAATGACAGGTCGGATATGGGAGTGATTACTGTACATTTCTTACAGTTTCTTACAGTAGATCCTCTGGAAAAAGGCAAACTAGGCCTGTGTATCCAGCTCAGTACCAGTACTTGCACTGCTGCGGTCGTTCACGGTGTTGGCGGCGGCGGTAGCAGACGCAACATTTTTACTATTCTGTATTTTTGCTTTATAATCAAACTTCAAATCTTGTCTTCCCCATGATTTATCAAGATTACTTTCAAACTCCCTTATTGATTCGGAATCGACTACATACTGGGGCAGTGCGTTCCACTCATTTACCACTCTATCACAAAATGAGTTCTTTGCCTTCTCAAGCCTATTTCTTTCTTTGTAAATTTTCTTTGAGTGTCCTCTCGTTCTTGTTCCCTCCCGCATCAAGAAGATACCTTCACACACATCCTCATCATACTTTCCTGACACTATCTTAAAAGTCTCTATCATATCCCCTCTCTTTCTCCTATATGCCAGTGTCGGAAGCCCCAGTGTTCTCAACCTCTGCTCATAGCCCGCGTTCTTCAACGTTGGTACTAGCTTGCTAGCTCTCCTCTGCACTTTCTCCCACTGCTTCTATATCCTTTACCATATATGGAGCCCACACCTGGTTCGCATATTCCAGGTGCGGCCTAACCAGCGCTGTATAGAGATTCCTGAAGATTTCTTCGTCAAGTGACACAAATGTCCTCCTTATCAGCCCTACAATTCTATTGGCTTTGTTTATCTTTTCCGCTAAATGTTCTGAGAAATTTAACTTATTGTCTATCACTACTCCTATATCCTTTTCTGCATTCACTTCCTCCATCGCTTCATACATACTGTATCCTCCCTTGTCTATCTTGCTTGTCCCAATCCGCATGTACTTGCATTTTTTTGGATGAAAAGGCATTAACCAATGCTCAGACCATCCCTTCATGCCCTCCACATCTCCTTGAAGCAAACCCACATCTTCCTTACTCCTCACTCTTCTATACAGCTTAGTGTCATCTGCATACAGGTATACCTCACTTCCATTAGTTATAACTTCAGGTAAGTCGTTGATAAATATAACGAACAGTAGTGGTCCCAACACAGATCCCTGAGGAACCCCACTTGTAATTTCACTCCACCCCGAGCCTATTCCATTCACCAGCACCCTCTGTCTCCGATCTTTCAGGAAGGCTTCTATCCATTTCACACATTTCTCCCATATATTATAGCTTCTAACTTTCTCTATTAACCTTTTATGTGGGACCTTATCGAAGGCCTTCATAAAATCACAATATACCACGCCTATTACATCACCATCCTCTAGAATTTGCATCCAATCATCTACCACCTTAATTAGCTGTAGTACCGTCGACCTCCCGGCAAGAATCCGAACTGTCTCCCACTGAAAAGTTGGTTTGATTTCATATGCTCCATTATTCCTTCTCTAATTACCGTTTCCATTAGTTTACACACAACACTTGTCAAACTGACTGGTCTATAATTTCCTGGGTCATTTCTCTTTCCCTTCTTAAATATAGCTGTTATGTTCGCCTCTCTCCAGTCCATCGGGATTTTTCCTGTATTAAACGATACCTCAAATAACATTTTCAATGGCTCTACTAACATCTCACCTCCTTCCTTTATGATTCTTGGGTGTATCCCATCCGGTCCCGGGGACTTACTTCTGTTCATTTTTTCTATAGCCCTTCTTATTATGAAGAGTCATCAATTGTCTCGACAGTCGTAGCCATATCATAAGAAAGGGAAGAAAGGTTGGGGAGCTCTACAAGCAGGCTCAGGTCCCACACCCCGATTCCACCCTGCATCGCTCCCCGGATTATGACATCACCGACCGCAGGAAAGACTAGCAGATACATACTGTATATACATACAGTATATACATAAAATTTTAAGACTGAGTGCTCCACACATACGTGTAGTTTCAGTCTCTTGTGCTAATGGCGGCGTTCCAGGCAACCCTGTTAAGAGCTGCTTCACTTGTCATGTTTTTGGATTCGAGATCGGCACGTATAGTCCAATCCCAGGTCTTCCTCAGTCTACCCCTTGGTGCAATAAAAATGGTGGAAGCCATAGCAGTAGAGAACCGATACCAACAGTATAATAGGTAAAAGGCTAATCCGATGCTATTTACGGAATGCCGGCATCAACCCACAATATGTACAAGCCAAGATAAGGGGGGAAAAAGTCGAACAATATCCCAATTTCTCGACTGCTCCCAGAATCCCAACAAGGACAACAAAGGGATTTGCAGGGAGTGCCGGGTTACGGTATCTGGGATTGGCCCGTTCCATGAACCAGACCGTGATCCTACTGCCCCTCATTCAGCTAAAGCACACGCTTCTATTGGTTCTTCCTTGTCGGTAAGTGTCCAGAGGCACCCACCTCCTACATCTGTCGAAGCTTGACAGGCCGCATGTACTGACCAGCAGAGCTCTCCTTCAGCAACCCGAGAAGGAAGCTAAGTTCCCACGCCGGAGGTGGGAAGAATAAGGAAAAAGGAAAAAAAGGTGAACATAGAATAGTACGACACACATATACAGTACATTTATTTTTAAGACTGGGTCCTTACCGTGTAGAGTGAATCCGGGTTAGGTGTTGTTTTGGCACCCTTGTCTCTCTTGATCTGAGCCACGGTCCTCATGCCCCGCCAGGCGGCCTTGTCAGAAGCTGGCAGCAGCAGGGATCTCACTGGGAACCAATGTTGAGACAGCTCCACTGGTACCCAAGTTTTCAGCACCACCACATCTACAAACAATCATAATTACTGATTTATTTAATGCTGACAACTGATGTGGCAATAAATACAGTTTCCTAACCAATCTTATGTTAACCCACTGAGCCCCAGTTAGTTATAAATAAATGTACAGTAGGGTCCCGCATAAAACGTGTTCGCATAAAACGAGTCTCGATTAAAACGACCGACCTAAAATATTAATATTTAATTTTCGATCAGAACGAATGTGATCACATAAAACGAGTCCGCCGCCAAAGTGGGGCAAATCCGAGGAGTTTTCATATAGAGCGCCGAAATATCGTACAAAACGTACGAAATATCGTTCGCTTTGTACGAAAATTTTAGCTTACAGTGAACATTGACGATATTGCGCCACCAAAATGCTGTGTTCACATAAAACGAAATCGCATAAAACGCCCTCGTTTATCGACCATAGACTCGTTTTATGTGAGACCCTACTGTACCACCAGGGACCGGCAGGATTTGATTTTTTTTTTTTCCCAGAAACAATAGCGAATGGGTTAGGAATGAAGGAAAAACGACAAAAAAACTATCAAAAAGGTAAAAAAAGGGGTCCTACGGAGTGGGGGAAAGTCGATTTTAGAAGAGTAAAAAATTGAAGGCAAAAACACCCAAAAACCTTGTTTTTGCGTGCTCACGCCCACGGCATGGTTGCGTGGGATACTTACACAGTTCCCATACAAATCTGAGCCCTCTAGATGCCATAGGACCGGAGTAATTGGGACCAGAGTACCAGTGACGACACGTTGTCGTCGCTGGGGTTTAGCGTTACATACATTGCCAACGACATGTTGTCGTCGCTGGGGTTCAGTGGGTTAAATCGTTAAGACTGATAATGGGAGCCACAAAGGGGCTGACATACAGTAGGGTCCCGCAAAAAACGAGTATATGGTCGATAAACGAGGGCGTTTTATGCGATTTCGTTTTATGTGAACACAGCATTTTGGTGGCCCAATATCGTCAATGTTCACTGAAAGCGTAAATTTCCATCAGGAGCGTACGATATTTCGGCGTTCTATATGAAAGCGTACGATATTTCGGCGCTCTATATGAAAACTCCTCGGATTTTCCCCACTTTGGCGGCGGACTCGTTTTATGTGGATCACATTCGTTCTGATCGAAAATTAAATATTAATATTTTAGGTCGGTCGTTTTAATCGAGACTCGTTTTATGCGAACACGTTTTATGCGGGACCCTACTGTATGTCCAGGAGAGTAAAATGAAGACAAGGTACCAAACCAGGTCTAATCCTCTCGACCAGAGAGATGAAGCTAAGATTACACGTACCGGTAATCTACATCTATCTATCTATCTATTGCCTGACGCCGTGATCCCCGAAGGGGTGGCCACGAACGAACCGCACCCATGCACCTCTGTCCCCAGTCAGTCGACGCCCCTCCCCCCAACCAGCACCGCCTTCGTTCATGTACTTCCTCACTCCATCCATCCACCTCTCATTCGGTCTACAGTAAACCCTCGCTCTTTCGTACTTCACTCTTTCGGAATTCCAAGGCTTTCGGACAAGCATTTCAATTCGAACTCATGGTTCAGCCTTTCGGATTTGTCCGAAAGGCTGAGAAAAATTATTTCGCATTCGGACCGAAGAGCCGAGTTTCGGCCTTATATTTATTATATATTATATTTTTCAATTCCACTGCATTAGAAATGATTCAAAGATTACAAAAAGTCCAAATAAGACATAGTTATGTTAATGTATAAGGGAGTTACGTAGATGCATTAGAGAGATATAGATAGAAAGAGAGAGTTACAGAGGGGGAGTGAGCGATAAACACGAACTATTATGAGACGGACTTATTGGTTCTGAAAAGACAAGATAGATAGAAAGAGAGTTGCAGAAGGGGAAGTGAGCGATAAACCCGAACTATTATGAGACGGACTTAATTGGTTTTGAAAAGACAATAGATAGAAAGAGTTGCAGAAGGGGAAGTGAGCGATAAACACGAACTATTATGAGACGGACTTAATTGGTTCTGAAAGACAAAGGAGACTTTTATATTGACTCTTTTTCATGTTATTATTTGTGTGCTAGAAGGATAATATTGTTTTCAATTCCATTGCATAAATGATTCAAAGATTACAAAAAGTCCAAATAAGACATAGTTATGTTAATGTATAAGGGAGTTACGTAGATGCATTAGAGAGATAGATAGATAGAAAGAGAGAGTTAGAGAGGGGGAGTGAGCGATAAACACGAACTATTATGAGACGGACTTATTGGTTCTGAAAAGACAAGATAGATAGAAAGAGAGTTGCAGAAGGGGAAGTGAGCGATAAACACGAACTATTATGAGACGGACTTAATTGGTTTTGAAAAGACAAGATACATAGAAAGAGAGTTGCAGAAGGGGAAGTGAGCGATAAACACGAACTATTATGAGATGGACTTAATTGGTTCTGAAAAGACAAAGGAGAATTTTATATTGACTCTTTTTCATGTTATTATTTGAGTGCTAGAAGGATAATATTGTTTTCAATTCCATCGCATTAGAAATTATTTATAGATTACAAAAAGTCCAAATAAGACATAGTTATGTTAATGTATAAGGGAGTTAGTTAGATGCGTTAGAGATAAATAGATAGAGAGAGTGGCTAGGGGCGAGCGAGCGATAAAATACTAACATATACGAGACGGACTTATGTTTCTGAAAGACAAAGGAGTCATTTTTATTTACTCTCTTTTTCATTTTATTATTTGTATTAGAAGGGTAATATTGTTTTCAATTCCATTGTATTAGAATTGATTCATAGATTAAAAAAAGACCAAATAAGACATAGTTATATATATGTATATGGGAGATAGATGCATTATTTCAGACATTCGGACAAGTCCGAATGGCTGAAGTGTGAGTTCGGACTCGGCCCTTTCGGACTTTTGACTCTTTCGGACAGGGGTCTCCCCCAATTAGTCCGAAAGAGCGAGGGTTTACTGTACCTCTCCCTCTCTGTCCCTCCACCTCGCTCTCGTACACCCTCTTAGTCATTCTCTCGCTTTCCATACGTTCCATATGGCCGAACCATCTCAAGTTGTTCCTTTTCACACTTTCCAGCACATCTACCTCCACACCACACCTTCTTCTTACTTCCTCATTAGTCTGTCTATCCCTCCATGTAACTCCGCACGCACTTCTTAAGTAATTCATTTCCACTGCTCTCACTCTTGGTCTGAGTCTCTCAACCAACGTCCATGCTTCGCTTCCGTAGTCAGTGTCGGGATTACCACACTGTCATGCAAGGACTTCTTCACTTCCATACTGACCACCCTATTTCTTGTTACTGCTTTCAGCGTTCCTACAACCCTCTTACCCTGTTGTACCCTCTCCCGCACTTCTTCATCCATAGTCCCATCTTTACTCAACACACTGCCCAGATACTTAAAAGAGTTGACGATCTCCATAGCCTGACCGTTCAGCTTCACCTCACACTCTGTGACTTCACCCCTTTCGAAGACCATAACCTTGCTCTTCCCCGCATTTACCTTCAAATTCCGTTTTTCGCACACTGTTCCAAACTCATTTACCAGACCCTGCAACTCCCATTCATTATCACTCATCAGAACTGTATCATCCGCAAACAACAGTATAGGTAGCTTCCACTCAATTCCCTCCCTTTTCAGCGATACACCAACATCCACTGCTCTTGATAGTATTTCTTTCATGACTCCATCCATATATACAGTAAACAACCACAGGGACATCACACACCCCTGTTTCAAACCAACATTCAGGTCAAAGAACTCGCTCTGCTCACTCTCCACACGTACTGCCGCCTTTGCACCCTCATACATGCTCTTCACTGCTTTCAGCAACTTGCCATCTACTCCGTATATTCTAAGTACAGTAAACTTCCGTTAATCCGAAGGGCAGTGGACCGGCCCTCGTTCGGATTAGTGGATTTTTCGGATTATCGGACTTTACCCCTATGAACCTGTGTATGACGAAAACATTGAGGCATTAGGCCACCCAAATGACACAATGGTGCACACACACATATCATATGTTCATGAAATCACTTCAAAAGTTTACCATTGTCATTGTAGCCTATTACCTACTTCAAAACATTCAGATTAATGGTCAAAGGAATCTGTTGATATAAACGTAAACACCATATGTCCGCATCGTCGTCGTCTTCTTCTTCCGTCTACTAGCGAGTTTGTCTTGCTCTTGAAGATCAGATCAGATGTGGTTCGGGAAGTAATGCCGTAACAATGGCACTTCCCTGAGAGGTTCTTGTAATTTTCCTTTTGTGATTTTCCTTTTGTGACGTGCTCTGTTATATTATATTGTATTGAAAGCACCCTTGTTTTGTTGTCTTGAAAGCACCCTTGGGACACTCCGATCACTGAACTATAAATAGTAGCGTATCGGAACGTCCAAAGGTGCGTTTTCAAGCTCAAGACTGAATGCGCTTGCAGAAAATACGGTGCAAGCCAGTAGCGCATCGGAGCGTCCCAAGGATGCGTTCAAGAGCAAAACAAACTCTCTAGCAGACGATGTGGAAGAAGAAGAAGAAGAAGGTGTTTACGTTTATATCAGTAGCTTCCTTTGACCATTAATCTGAATGTTTTGAAGTAGGTAATAGGCTACAATGACAATGGTAACCTTTTAAAGTGAATTCATGAACATATGATATGTGTGTGCTCCATTATGTGCCATTTGAGTGGACTAATGCCTCAAAAAGGGGATTTTGGGACTTCTTGAAATTCGGACCATCGGGTGAATTCGGATTTGGCCTCAAATTGAAAAATTCGGACTATTGGGAGATTCGAATCATCAGTCGTCGGATTAACGGACTTTTACTGTACTTTCCACAAACCTTCTCTATCCACTCTGTCATAGGCCTTCTCCAAGTCCATAAAGGCAACATTATAGGTTTGACTCCTGTAAGGAGATAAAGAAAACCTAATATTTAGTAGTGGCCCCGTAATCATTGACGAACATGCCTATTACATAAGGCATCCTCTTCAAACACTAATCCGCCGTAGTTTTGAATCTACCGCGCAGAGCATTTAAAAACTGAGGAGCCTTCATCATGAGCGCACGCGACCTCACTCATGGCTTCAGTCATTATGAATTGGGTTCTCACTACGAAAAAACTTCGTAAAAAATAAAAACAAAAAGAAAATAAGAATAACTATCCAATAAGCTTTCCATCATATCGTGGATGTACTTGTGTGGATTTCTGACCAGATGCTGATTCAGGCGTCATTCTTCCTTCACTGACATATCAAGTAAACCAAAATCCTCAATACATCAACGAATGGGAAGGGGACGGTCGGGAGGGCCCCAGTCGTCAATGATTACGGGGCCACTACTAAATATTCGGTTTTCTTTATCTCCTTACAGGAGTCAAACCTATAATTTATTAGTGGCCCCTCCATCATTGACGAACATGCCTGATTTCTAAGACTGGAGGGGGACATTCGTAATCATATCATAACTCTAGAAAAGCAGATAATAAAAACAACCACATAGTATTCTTACTTTGAAAATATATTTAACAACGGCGTAGCCGAAAAAATACAAGAAAAAGGGGGTTCAGGCAGGTGCGTGCTTCAAAGAAGCCTGCCTGACAAAAAATGGGTAACCCTGAAGATTCTGAACACAGATCTGTAGTTACAAAGGCACCCCACTCAACGAGTGGTGACAAAAAATAACAAGTTATAAGTTTATATGTGCACATAATAAACCCCAACATAAACTTGGGAGATAAATTGCAAAGGAACTCCATTATTCTAAAATTAAATTGCTTTCGCAGCTAAACTACTTTAACAACACCGTTGTTTTGTACTTAACATTGTACTAGCACAATTTCTCACTGAGAAATTTTCATATCACATTTTAACCTTAAATTGTATCACAGCTCTCATACTCCGGCGGGGTCTAGGGTGTCCTATGTCAACTGACTGCACCCCCCCCCCCCCCCCCTTTCCCGTGAAAGTAAACAAAAGTGACTGCAGGGCCACCTAGACCCTCTGCCTTAAAGCTATACATGGTAAGGAAGGTTTGTCTAGAGCAACTGACAAGTATCTAGACAGAAACGTGTGATTAGACGCCCACAACTGCGTGGACGCTATGTCTTCAACTGAAAAAAAATTCAGGAAACGTAAAGAGGCTGCCCATTTGTGTAAATCGTGGGCCCGACCCACAACGCCGGGATTACTTTCTTTAATGACTTCTACCAGAAGAGAGGCTAATCGCCGTTTAAGTAAGCGTTTACCCGTACTTGCTACCCATAAAGCACCTTGGGGGTTTTGAGGAGCTACTCTCAAATATTTGGTTAGAGCTTGCACTGGACATAAATTATGATGCACCTTTCCCCTTTTTAACGCCGGCACCGTGAACTAAAAAAACACGTGTGCACTATGCTCATTCTTGGCTACAAAACCTGGGGAGGGTGCAATGGAAATACATTCATTAAGTCTACCAAACCTAAGACAATTAGGTGTGTTGCTCATCGCCGCCAGCTCAGACACTCTGTTTCCGGTGGCCAAAGCCAAAAGGAAAACCGCCTTTTTTAAGAGTAATGCAAAGTCTGCAGTATTTTGGTACAGACGAGAGTGAAGCAAAGACAAAGCTTTGTCCAGAGACCAAGTAGGCATGAGCTGACGGGGAGGTGGGCGGAGTTTAAAACATGCTCTCATAAAACCTGTTTCCTCCGCTACCGGTATGGAAAGACCCGTAAGGTCTAAAAAGGGCACTCTAATCGCAGTTAAGTGATTTTTTAATGTTACCACAGATAAACGTTTCTGCTCAAACAGATAATTCAAATAATTAAAAACTAATGCCACTGAGGGTACAGTTTGTTCTGTCCTAACGATCCAAGAAGTAAAGGCTTGCCAATGTGATTGATACTGTCGTTTTGTAGACTGAGTATATTGATTAAGTAATTTATTTGTCACATCTCTACCGTATGGTGCTAGCCACTTGGCCTCCTGAATGTCCATAATGCAAAAGTCAGCGAGGTCGCTAGGTTTCCAATCGTGTCTAAGTGGAAATACCCGACCGGGAGCGATACCGGGTCCGGGCACCACATTTTCAATTGCTGGTACCACAACTGCGCCGGCCACAGTGGCGCGATTAGCGAGACTAAGCCTCGATAATCTCGTAGTTTGTTCACTACGTGGCACATTAGTGACGCATCTGGCGGTGGAAACAGATAGATGGAGCTCCATCTGTTCCAGTCTGTCACTAGGGCGTCTGGCCCCCCTGCCGGCGTTTTCGCCCGGCGGGTGAGGTATAGAGGGAGTTTGTGAGTCTCCTCGGACGCAAAAAGATCCACTTGTGGATGGGAGAGCTCTGCAATCATTAGGTTGAAAATGGGTTGCTTGAGCTCCCATTCTACTGTCGTGCTCTGTCTCCGGGACAGAGCGTCTGCCCAGACGTTCGCTACGCCTGGGAGATAAGATGCGTGAAGATAAATATCTAGACTGTTGGCTAGAGCAAAAATCTCTTCCGACGCGTTTAGCAACTTCCTTGACCTCGTTGACCCTTGTTTCTGAATACAGTGGACTGCATTCAGATTGTCCATTCTGAAGGCCACCGACTTGCCCCGTAACGCCGGGCCGTGAGCCTGAAGGAAATACAAGGGGACTAGTAATTCTTTGACATTGATGTGCGAGATTTCTAAGTGGGACCAAAGCCCCTGACCCTGGTGCCCCTGATTTGACTGAAATCCCCAACCTATTGTGCCTGACGCATCCGTGTCTACCCATACCGTTGGTGGAGGAGAGGTACATGACATTATTGAGTGCAATGTTTCCCTCTTCGCCCAGACCGCTAGTAAGGTGTGGATTAATTTCGGGATGGGCCATAATTTTCCCGCCGGTAAGAGCGGGAAATATTTGTTGCCTTCCAATATTAATCGTTTTACTTTCAACCGGCCCAACTTGACAGTTAGTTGAATCCAGTTGAGAGAGCCGACCAGAGACTCCCAGACCCTTCGCGTCGTAGTCAGACTGTGAAGAAACCTGAACAGTTTCCTGCGAAACCTGTTACGATTGTCCACACTCTGACTCAGAGTGAGAGCGGCGGTGTCCCAGACCAGCCCTATCCACTGAATTACTCGTGAGGGCACAAGGTTTGAGTTTACCAGATTTACCTTGAACCCTAGAGTTTTGACATGATTTAAAATGATATTGACATGTTTTATGCATAATTGTTGTGTCTCTGCCACCACCAGCCAGTCGTCCAGATACAACAACACTCTGATCCCCTGTTTTAACAATGGCATCAGGGCTTGCCGGACTAGTTTTGTGAATAATCGAGGTGCCAGGTTCAAGCCGAACGGCATCCTCTGAAAAACAAAATTTTGGTGCCTGATCCGTAAGGCCAAAAACCCTTGAAATCTTTTGTTGACCGATACGTGCCAATAGGCGTCTGTCAGGTCTAGTGAACACATCCAACCTCCCGGCGGAAGTGTTAGCCTGATTTGGTGTACTGTTAACATTCTGAAAGATTCGTTGTGAATGTGAAGATTCAGATAAGACAGGTCTACGACCGGCCTCATCTGAACACTGTCCCTTTTGGGAACCAAAAATAGTTTGGACGTGAATACAGGGTAATTTGGGGGGACCGGGATGATGATGACATTCTTGGCAATCATTTCCTGGGCTAGTGACTCCACCTCTAAAGAAACAAAATTTGACGTTGTCGGCTGACGTAAACGAGGTCGCCGGAGCCACTGCCAAGTGATGCCTTTGCGTGCCACCATCCGTGCCCAAGTGTTTAACGGCCATGCTTGGTGACACGTTCGGAACGACCCAGTTAGCAGACAAGGGTTCGCCGGCTGTACTACACTCGGTTCCTCCGGCCTTAAGGTAGGCGCCGGGAGTGAGAGAGACTTTATTTTTTTGATGGTGGGGTTGGTGCTGGACGCTTCGCCGGCTGGCTGGTGTTGGCCGAAGACTGGCCCTGACCTGGTTTATGTTGGCCGCGTCCTCTCTGACCTGAAAACCTACTCTGTCTATGCCTGAACTGACCCTGGGGGGAGTGGGAGGACTTAGGCGGAAGAAAAGGTTTAGATCCCCCTGGCTGAGCTTTAGTAGTAGGCCTGGGTTTGGGGAAGTTAAATGCAGGTTTCTTAGAAGGGGTGGGACTGTGCTTAACGGCCTGTGCCATATTGAACACTGTTCGCCACACTTCAGGGGTCATTAAAGAGGGAGTAAGCACTGGTGACATAACCACCTGATTAGCAATGCGATCAGGTAGCTTGCGAACTAACGACATCCTAAGATCTTGTCGTGCTCGTACCGCCTCAAGCAAGGCGGTACGTATGTCACCCAAGGATTGGATTGACGACTGAAGAATCAGTCGCCGGGATAACTCAACCGATCTTCGAGCATCCGCATCTGCGATTGCCTGAGTGGATCGTAGTAAAGACTTAGCCACCTGCTGAGATACTATGTACTGTGAGAACAGGCGAAAAGCTTTTCCCCGTAGCCTAAATTCTCTGTCTAGGTGAGTAGGGGTAGGGGTAGTGAACGGGTCCTTCAGCTCACAAAGATTAATCTTAGGGGCAGCTAGAAATGAAAACAAAGCTGACGGGACTCCGCCGGCAGAACCCACCGGCATGGAGAACCAAGAATGAGCATCCTGAGGTATCTGGTGGGAAGATTTAGAAGTGAAAGTGGTTGCAAAGTTTTGAGCCTCTACCTCCCAATCTACCCAAGGTCCTGGTCCCAACTGTCCCACCTTCAAAACTGGATTAGCTGCTTCGTCTGTGACGGTCTGTAAATCTAGTTCAGGAGTGAGAGCTGACAGAGTCTTAATATCATTAAACCCATCCAGCTTAGACCAGTCTGAAAATAGTTTTGAAGCTGAGGCAGGGGGCAAAGCAGGCTTAGAAGCATACACAAAATAATCTTGATGATAATAACTAGGTATAGCCTTGATGTTTACGCCCAGAACATTACCTAAAGTATCCATGGCCCTTAGTTTCTTTGACTTATTGCCCTGGATGACCCACTCACGCGGTACCGGGAGTTCCCCTGACAAAGTAGGTTGGGCAAGCTCTGGTTTAGAGGAGTTCAAAAGAACCCATGACTCGTCTGGCCCATAAAGTAAGGGCATAGCTACCTTTCTAAGAGGCGCTTTGTCTAGAGGGGGTGGATTGACATCCGTTATGACCCTGACATTTGAAGTTGTCAAAGCCGCCGTAGCAGGCTTATTGATCCCTGAGGTTAACAAAGTGGGAGGGTTAGGGATCTTAGATAAATCAATCGAAGTCATCAGAGGCCGTACCGTAGAACTTGTCTTGGGAGCCCCCAAGTCCATTGTGGGGTTTTCCTGTTGTTGACCAAAACATTTAGATAAAGCATGAGTAAGCAGCCCATTAATTTCTTGTGCCGTAACAAACTGGTTTGATGAAGAACGTACAGGTGAATCATTAGTATCCTGTGCGGCGTCCAAGCCTGAGCCTGACCCTTGTCCTTCCATCTCCGAAATTATAGAAACTTCATCTTTCTCCTGATCCTCCTGAGAAGACCCCGCCGAGGCAGGGGTACCTTGTTGCCAAGATAAGTCTGGGATAGAGGATGGGATTGCCGCGTCCCTGTGGACATCGGCTACTGTGTGACTCGTTTGAGTCGGACGTGGGTGATCAGACCCTGGTTGCGCAAACCGCCAAACACCTAGGCCCTGGCCTACGCTCTCTTGAGAGTCTGAAACATTCTCACTTACTGAACCCCCTGAACTTTCCAATTCCAGGGTTAAAATATTAAGTGGCAAATCCTCTTTTGGGACAGGCACTGCACTGGACTCTTGGGCCTTAACACAAACTCTGTCTGGGGTAGAGGTACGATGAGATGCACTAGAAGTTGGTGAATGTCGAGAGGACTTCCGTTTATGAGAATCCTTTTTAGAGGATTTATGGCTACGGTGTGTGACCGCGAACTATTCTTAGATTTAGAGGAATCCTCGCCGTGACCACTGGTGGAACCTTCCGTCCTGCTCTTCTTACTCGCCGGTGAAGAGGCCCGACTAGATGACTGGTGTCTAAGAGGAGACCTAGACCGGGATCTCGCCCGAGACGAAGAGGCGGATACCGGGGGTGTAGGCTCTCTTGGGCGTTTAGGTGTAGCCGCAGAGGATACAGAACCCTGACCAGTCTCCGCCGGCTTAATACTCGTGACTCTAGAGGAACGTTTAGGGGGAGGGTGTTCGGAGAGCAATCTATCCCAAAGTGGGACGTTGTCACATTGAAGTGATTTATGTGCAACAATGGTAGTGTAGGCTGACATCTGTTGCCTAACCTCTCTTAAGGCTACCGCCGCGGTCTTATCATTATCACAAAGGACCTTTAAAGCTAATTGGGAGCAAAAAGAACAATTACGCATAACCCAGAGACCCCTTGAACGGTCTAGACATTTAACACACCTTATGCAACGGGTATGCGCAAAAATAGGGATACCAGCACAAGCAGTGGTAGTGCACAAAGCAAAAACTGGGGCCACGGTAGCCATGACAGAGACTGGTGGGAGGAAACTACCGCCGGGTCTGTATTGGTCCGCCGGAGCTCAGCTCTGGAAAAAAAGAAAATTTCCAGGAATTAATGCTCATAAGGTTAACCCAACATGTTCGCGCACAAGTGTTAATAACCCGCCGGGTAACGAGATGTAATGGCACAAACACAGCTCGCTACGCGGTGGGGTTCAGAAATCTAAACAAATCTTTTGTTAAAGAAAGTGAAGAATACCCTCTGATATAATATAACGGTCCAGCATGGCGCTTATAGTCTCTTGGTGGTGGCGACTGGCTCAAGATTCAATTTTGTAACAAAGCAACCTCCCAAAAGACGCCGGCCCTTGAAATATTTTAGTAGAATAGCACAGGGCAGGATGATACGAGATCTGATGTCTAACGAATTGTCACAAAAGATCGCCGTAAGTTAGAAGGCGGCGATACCTGCTTGTATCACTAAATTAACTGGTTAAATCGAAATCGAATTTTGTAAATTCCTTATTTCCTCCACCTAGGAGCACCCGCCGGGTGAGAAGAATCGATATAGTAACCTAAATTGAACCTTCAATTGCCGTAAAAGTAAAGGCGGCGATACACATAGTATCACTAAATGGATTGGTTAACTAACTGAAAGACATAAGTCGTTCATCCCACCCTACCCAGGTGCACCCGCCGGGTGAGATGTCCAAACGTTAACCCCATAAGTTCCTGTCCCCACTTCTTTGTAAAAGATCGCCGGGGAGGAACGCCTAAAACAACAGCTAGGTTTTTCAAGTGGCTTTGTAAAACCAGGTAGAAAAACTACATAACGTATGTCCGCATGAACAATCGTTTTATAGATGGGAACAGCCATCCCGCCGGGAATCAAAGGAGGCCTGAAACCAGGCATCCACAGAGACGCAGTCCTGGAGAGCCACAGACACCCCAACGCCGGGGAAACAAGCCAGTGTTAACAACCACGTGTGGCCCAACACGGCTCGCGGCCGGGATTTTCATGGTGAAACCGAGAAAACCCCGCCGGAAGGCAACCCACCCTGAACAGACACCATCTGAACAACAAGAGACACGAGGAGAGCCACGCACGACAACCCCAAGGTCACTCCATAATCCGTGGAATTAGCCAATACACAACTAAACCAGGAAACAATTATAGTCCGAGGAATTAGCCAATACACAACTAAAACCCGGATACACATGACACAGTAGGGCATATTTATCAATAATAAACAATAACACTAGTACATGTGGCAAAGCTACGAGCGGCTGGCTAGGCCTAGGTAGACGGCATAATAAAAGTTGAAATATACACAAACACTGGAATATCACAACAGGAACCACCGCCAACACACCACCGTAGCATAAACTTCCGACCAAGGGAAGACTGACTCGGGACCCAGAAAAAACTTCACTAAGTGAAGAAAAATACGCTGGGAACGTCAGAAACAAAGCTTACCTCATCAGAAAGATAAAAGGCAGCATTAACTAACGCGTAGTGAAAGCCACCTGCATCACAAACTAACTCAGCTGTGAAAAAGTTCACATGTCCACAACGGGACCACGAGGGTACATCCGAAATAGATGCCCCATACACTCGACCCAAAATACACTGCACTGCGGGCAACCAGCCCAGGACACTCCTGCTACGCCTATCCTAACCTTACTCGATACATCCTAGAGTAAACAAATGAGAAAAAACTCACTAGGGACGCCACGAATGCGGAACTAGCGGAGCGTGGGGAGGCACGTCCGGGCAGGCTGAACGCAGAGCAGAGAAGGAAGAATGACGCCTGAATCAGCGTCTGGTCAGAAATCCACACAAGTACATCCACGATATGATGGAAAGCTTATTGGATAGTTATTCTTATTTTCTTTTTGTTTTTATTTTTTACGAAGTTTTTTCGTAGTGAGAACCCAATTCATAATGACTGAAGCCATGAGTGAGGTCGCGTGAGCTCATGATGAAGGCTCCTCAGTTTTTAAATGCTCTGCGCGGTAGATTCAAAACTACGGCGGATTAGTGTTTGAAGAGGATGCCTTATGTAATAGGCATGTTCGTCAATGATGGAGGGGCCACTAATAAATACACCTTTTGTATCTTCTCCAGATATTTCTCCACAACACAATTCAGGGTAAAAATCTGATCTACACATCCTCTTCCCTTCCAAAATCTCCGTTCTCACTCTCACTCTCTCAATCACTACCCTACTGTATACCTTCCCTACTACGCTTAGAAGACATATGCCTCGGTGGTTACCACACACTCCTCTTTCCCCTATGCCCTTATATAGGGGGACTATTATGCCAGTCTTCCAGTCATCGGGTGCACTCCCTTTCTCCCATGCTAGTTTGCACATTTTCCATACCCATTCGATCACTATCTCACCACCATACCTCAACATTTCCCCACACACTCCATCTGTTCCTGGTGCTTTCCCCAACTTCACTCTTTTCATGGCTTCCCACACTTCTGACCTCCTGATCCCCACCTCCTCCTCCTTCTCTTTCTTCTCCCTCCCATACCATATCCAGTATGTTTGCTGGCTCTTCATTCCTTACATTTAGCAACTCACTGAAGTACTCCCTCCATCTTTTGACTCTCTCTTGCTTCTCAGCTAGCATTCTCCCATTCTTATCTTTCACACCCTTACTGTTTCCCTTGCTACCTTCCCTAACTTTCTTGACTTCTTTCCAGAACAGTTTCTTACTCTCCCTCCATTTTACACTCAGATTCCTTCCAAATTCCTCATCTACTCTTCTCTTACTTTCCTTCACTACTCTCTTCACCACCCTCTTACTCTCCACGTACCTCGCTCGTTTCTGTCTCTCGAAATCTTCATTCCCTCTACTACCCAACCACTCTCTATATGCTCTCTTCTTTTCTTCCACAGCTATTCTTACCTCTTCTGTCCACCATGCTGTACCTTTCACTCCCCTCCCTCTTTCTCACTCCACACACCTCCTCACATGCTGCACAGATCTCATCCTTAAACACCTTGCTCATCTCCTCCACTTCCTCCATAACTTCCAGGTCGAACCCACCTAGTCGTCTTTCCACTGCTCTACTGTACTCCTCCCTGACTTCCTCCTCCTGCAACCTCTCCACCCTCCTCACCATTCCATCCTCCTCTCGCCTCCCTCCAGCTCTCCTCACCCACTTCTTTTGTATCCTAACCTTGCCACTACTACATAATGATCAGACAGACCCCCTCCAATACCCCTATACACCCTAGCATCCATCACAGATTTCTTCATTCATTCATCCACACATACATAATCAATCAATGACTTTCGTTCCACCACTGTCTCATCCTCCATCGTCCACATCCGTTTCCACGTGTACCTGTGGATCATTCTGTCGGAAGGTGTTAGCTATCCACAGCCTCCTCCCCACACATACGTCCACAAGTGCCCTACCATTCCCATTCACCTCTGATGGTTCCCCTCACCCTCCCACCACTCCCTCAACTTTCCTATCACCCACCTTACCATTCATATCCCCAATCAGAAATATTCTTTCGTTCTTGTCTAACTTCTCCAGGCACGCCTCCACATTCATCCAGAACTCCTCTTTCTTTCTTTCAAGTTTATCCTCTGTCGGGGCATACACGCATACAATCACCCACGTTTGTATTCCTACTTTCATTCTCACCCACACAATCCTTGAACCCACAGACCCATACTCTCTTACACATTCCTTCCATTTGCTACTTACAAACAAACACGCACCTTCTCTCGCTGTTCCTTCACTCACTCCAGCACACACACCCATTCCACACTCCCACTCTCTCACATCTGAACCTTTCCATTTGGTCTCTGTCATTCCACATACATCCAGCCTGGCATTCACTAGCACTTCCAGAACCTCTCTCTCTTTTGTGTCATCATTCATGCCACTAACATTCCATGTAGCCATTCTCAGAATGTCCGAAGGAATGTCCTTAGTCGGTCGTGGTTCGTCAACATAGGTTCCGTCCGCATCCGAGGCTGTTCGTTCGTTTTTCTTTGCTTAGATATTTTTTCCGGGTGGGGGTCGCAAGCCCACCGACCCAACCTCTTTAGTCGCCTCTTACGACACGCAGAAGGCACGTGGGGCATATTCTATTCCCTAACCCCCAGGTTAATGAAAATTACACAGAACACCATAGTCATCTATGAGCTAATATACAGCATAAGCTATTCCAGTCCAATCTTATATATACAGTATAGTATAGACTGTACAGTATAAGCAATTCCGGTCCAATTGTATGTCTAAATGTAAATCTATCTATCTATTGCCTGACGCCGTGATCCCCGAAGGTGTGGCCGCGAACGAACCGCCCCCATGCACCTCTGTCCCCAGTCAGTCGACGCCCCTCCTCCCAACCAGCACCGCCTTCATCCAAATACTTCCTCACTCCATCCTTCCACCTCTCCTTCGGTGCACCTCTCCCTCTCTGTCCTTCCACCTCGCTCTCGTACACCCTCTTAGTCATTCTCTCGCTTTCCATAAGTTCCATATGGCCGAACCATCTCAAGTTGTTCCTTTTCACACTTTCCAGCATATCTACCTCCACACCACACCTTCTTACTTCCTCATTCGTCTGTCTATCCCTCCATGTAACTCCGCACGCACTTCTCAAGTAACTCATTTCCACCGCTCACTCTTGGTAGAGTCTCTTCCCGAACGTCCATGCTTCACTTCCGTAAGTTAGTGTCGGGATTACCACACAGTCATGCAAGGACTTCTTCACTTCCATACTGACCACCCTATTTCTTGTTACTGCTTCCGACATTCCTACAACCATCTTCCCCTGTAAAACTTGCAAGATAAACAAACCAAAATGAGGACAAGACAATATAAAGGCAAAAGCACTACAGTAATCAAAATCGCTATGTGGAAAAAACGCTTAACCCTGCCGACCCGGGCTGCATTACCAAAGGACGGAGGTCGTATCCGGGCGATCTGGTTGAAAAACATCTAGGCCTAGGCTACCGTATCTTTGTTATTTTAACTGCTAGAAATTTCCCACGCATCCCTAAACGTAGTGCGGTTTCCAATCTGTAGACTGGCGTTGAGTAGAGCTCTCCAAGTCAACTGGTTCAGTTGTGATGACGATTTCCGTGGAGCGAATTTTGCCGCGATGTTGACAATATCGTTGCTATTCAGACACTAATTTCGTCATATCATACAACAACAACATTGATCCGACGTCTCCTTGTTTTCGGAGGTGCGGTGACGCAATGAACGGCTTTGTTTACATGCGTCGGACGCACAGCGTTCAGACCAAGCTGAATAGGCTTTCAAGCTTACTGTCTGTTAAAAGGACACCCGGGTACCGGCCCATCTGCCGCGGTGTCCTTATAAAAGGACACCCGGGCTGGAAGGGTTAAGCAAATTAATTTTTTGAAATAAAAGAACACAATCCACCACATAGGGTGTACATTACTATATGAACAAGTTAATCTGTTTCCCAAGCAAACTAATTGCACATACAGTAAACCCCCGCTACGTCGGACCTCTAAATTTCGGAAACCCGTACTTGTCAGACCGGCAACGGCCTCCCGGATACGTACTGTACTTCCGTTTGCCGGACATTTCCGTCATCGTTCCGACAGTCTCTAACAGTGTCGGAAGATTCTAACAGTTTTCAGACATATAAGAGCAAATGTCCGTCATAACCGTCCAATGTACGTAGTCTGATATCTCGTATGTTCCCGAGATTTGTCCGTCAGTCTGGAAAGTGTCGAATGACGCGCTCCCGTCCCCGGAACATAAAGGTGAATGTCCGTCAAAACAGGGATCCGTTGGAGCGCCGGTATAAAGGCTAGGCTCTGAACTGAGTCAACCGTGTATATTTACGTTTATCATTCCCAAAGCGTAAGGTGACCTCGATATCACTTGAGATGAAGAAGGGGAGTGAGGTGGAGAAGGACAGTGAGGTGGAAAAGTAGAGTGACGTGGAGGACAGTGAATTGACCGGTTTTCAATGAAGGGGTGTGTTGTTCCTTACTTATTGTTCCACATAAACTACTATACAGCACTGTATGTGCTATTATATTAACCCTTGTCTAGCGGGGGGTTTTGGGCTTATTTGGGCATATTCAGGCCCTCCTGCATGATAAATCAAGTATCTGCATGAAAAAAAAAATATTTAGCAAAAAAACTAGGCGCTAAAAGCTTCAAAATGAGACCAGAACGAGCTACGTAGCACTCGTGGTTCTCATACAGTGATACCAGTAACATGGGAGTTTAGCGTATAGCGGCATATTTTTCCCAGCTATGCTCACTACTGGCTACACTGCCGGCCTCTCGAGAACACAGGGAACATGAGTTAATGGGCGGCGGTAAGCCCTGGGAGTCGGCTGTCTGGCCCGCTGCGCTCCCGGCCATTTGCACTCGATTTTAACCCTTTAAAAGCCTTAATAATGCTCCTAACTTGCTGCAAATTGGAACCGGACTTAAGTCCGACCCCAAATTGGAACCGGACTTAAGTCCGACCCCAAATTGGAACCGGACTTAAGTCCGACCCCGATCTTTAAGGGTTAATATATTGAAATCTAGGGTACGAATAGGGTAGCCTCCATTTTCTAGGTTGATGCCGAGGTCGCATTTATTCCGTTGTCATGGTTGCATGAAGTTTGCTCCCGTTTCTTGTTTCCCGGTTAACGGCCAGCTCACATGCGTCGGACGGACGCCTCGCACACCAAGCTTACAGGCTTTCAAGCTGCCGGAGCCTCAGAGCCCTTCCGGGTTCCGCGGGGGTGTTTTTTATGGATGCCTCAGAGCCCAACGGGTCTGAGGGGTTAAAGGAGCAAAACTTCTCTTTTGTTGGCATTTCAACGAATCTTTTAATTTTGTAATTCCGAAATTTACATACAGTGGTCCCTCGAGTTTAGCGGATTTCAGCTTGGCGAAACACAGTATTGGCGATAGGTTGGATATGGTACCAGAATCCGAATTTGGCGCTTCAAATACACTTTTGGCGAGAATGCTGACTTCACGGAATGGCGTCGGCCCAGAATGCGCCGCCCGCAAGCTAGTCTCACCAGGCCTAACTCTAAATAATTCATGGTAAATAAAATCTGTTATCTATTATCTATTGTCTTTTCTATTGCTGTTAATGTTTCATGTAGGCTACAGTAGAGCGCCGTATTGAGAGTTACTCTTAGGCCGAGGCTAGGCTATAGATAACGGACTGGAGGAGCGGGATGGTGTAATTGCTGAAGGAATGGTAGATGGATTAAGGATTATGTTTAGTAATGTGGATGTGTTTACTCAGGACAAGAAAAGAGAACTGATATGTAGGTTGCAGGATGAAGAGGAAAAACCTGATGTCATAGCCCTACAGGAAGTAAGACCAAAAAATGTTAGAATTGAAAGGGAACTGGTGGAATATAGTTTGGAGGGTTTTGAGTTATATGAGAGAAATGCTATTAGAGCAGAGGTTGGAAGAGGACTGTTTATTTATGTAAGAAAAGAGCTCAAGGTTAATGAGGTGGATATGAGACAGCAGTATTGTGAGTATTTGTGTATTGAAGTAAAATGTGTAAGAGGATCAATTCTAATTGCCTCTATATATAGAAGCCCAAATAATAGCAGGGGAGAGGATGATAACCTACTGAAAGCAATGGAGGAGATAGATAATAGAGAGAACAAATATAAAATTTTGATTGGAGATTTCAATTTGCCAAGGGATCAACTGGGCAAATTGTACTACTCCAGCGGGACAGGGTAGCCTGGAAAATAAGTTTATAGAGAAAGTGAGAGATTGTTTTTTAACGCAACATATTGTAGAGATGACAAGATATAGAGATGGGACGCAGGGGAGTGTACTTGATTTGATTTTTAGCAATGAAGAGGATATAGTGGAACATGTTAATGTGGATAGCCCTATAGGTCGTAGTGACCATGCCTGTATAAGCTTTAGTTGTAACATTAAATCGGAGAGGGATAATAGAAGCAATAGAAAAATATACATGTATGATAGAGCAGATTATGAGCTGCTGAGACGGTGTTTGGACATTGACTGGGGTCGTAGTGACCATGCCTGTATAAGCTTTAGTTGTAACATTAAATCGGAGAGGGATAATAGAAGCAATAGAAAAATATACATGTATGATAGAGCAGATTATGAGCTGCTGAGACGGTGTTTGGACATTGACTGGGGGGAATATTTGAACGGTGAAGACGCTGAAGGAATGTGGAGGAAAATTAGAGTCAAACTGGAGAATGCTGTATCCAAAAGTGTACCAGTAAGGGAATATAAGGATAAAACAAAATTGAGGAAAAGAACTAACCCAGAATTGCCAATGAAAAGAAAGCTTTGGATATTGATTAGAAGAAAGAAACGATTGTGGGAAAGATTAAAATTGTTAAAAAAGAACAGGGGGTCTAGTATAGAGGCTAAGGAAGTGAATCTGGAACGCAGACAAATAAACAATAAAATAAGGTGGGAAACAAGGAGGGGGGTGAAGGAGAGGGAGAGAGAGATAGCTAGAAATGTGAAGGATAATCCAAAAATATTCTGGAAGTACATTCAGGAAAAGTTAACAAGAAGAGTAGGGATCCCAGAGCTGGTGGGGGGGTTGAATGATGGGAGTAGAGCGGAGACTGATAAGGAGAAAGCAGAGGTGCTGGGGAAATACTTTGGGGGGGTACTAACAGTGGAGTCGGAGGATGCAGTGCCTACTATTCCCATCAAACAGGCACCGGCACTAGAACTAATAGAGTTTTCCCATGCTAGAATAAGAAGGGCTATAGAAAAAATGAATAGAAGTAAGTCACCGGGACCGGATGGGATACACCCAAGAATCATAAAGGAAGGAGGGGAGATGTTAGTAGAGCCATTGAAAATGTTATTTGAGGTATCGTTTAATACAGGACAAATCCAGATGGACTGGAGAGAGGCGAACATAACAGCTATATTTAAGAAGGGAAAGAGAAATGACCCAGGGAATTATAGACCAGTCAGTTTGACAAGTGTTGTGTGTAAACTAATGGAAACGGTAATTAGAGAAGGAATAATGGATCATATGAAGTCAAACCAACTTTTCAGTGGGAGACAGTTCGGATTCTTGCCGGGGAGGGCGACGGTACTACAGCTAATTAAGGTGGTAGATGATTGGATGCAAATTCTAGAAGATGGTGATGTAATAGACGTGGTATATTGCGATTTTATGAAGGCCTTCGATAAGGTCCCACATAAAAGGTTAATAGAGAAAGTTAGAAGCTATAATATATGGGAGAAATGTGTGAAATGGATAGAAGCCTTCCTGAAAGATCGGAGACAGAGGGTACTGGTGAATGGAATAGGCTCGGGGTGGAGGGAAATTACAAGTGGGGTACCTCAGGGATCTGTGTTGGGACCACTGCTGTTCGTTATATTTATCAACGACTTGCCTGAAGTTATAACTAATGGAAGTGAGGTATACCTGTATGCGGATGACACTAAACTGTATAGAAGAGTGAGGAGTAAGGAAGATATGGGTTTGCTTCAAGGAGATGTGGAGGGTATGAAGGGATGGTCTGAGCATTGGTTAATGCCCTTTCATCCAAAAAAAATGCAAGTGCATGCGGATTGGGACCAGCAAGATAGACAAGGTAGGATACAGTATGTATGAAGCGATGGAGGAAGTGAGTGCAGAAAAGGATATAGGAGTAGTGATAGACAATAAGTTAAATTTCTCAGAACATTTAGCGGAAAAGATAAACAAAGCCAATAGAATTGTAGGGCTGATAAGGAGGACATTTGTGTCACTTGACGAAGAAATCTTCAGGAATCTATATACAGCGCTGGTTAGGCCGCACCTGGAATATGCAAACCAGGTGTGGGCTCCATATATGGTAAAGGATATAGAAGCAGTGGAGAAAGTGCAGAGGAGAGCTAGCAAGCTGGTACCAACGTTGAAGAACGCGGGCTATGAGCAGAGGTTGAGGACACTGGGGCTTCCGACACTGGCATATAGGAGAAAGAGAGGGGATATGATAGAGACTTTTAAGATAGTGTCAGGAAAGTACGATGAGGATGTGTGTACTTACTCTAGTTGTATTGCGGGAGTGAGCATGCTCGTTATTTCCCGCCTCCTATATGTGTAGGTGTTATATGTATCGTTGGAATGGCTGTGGATGTGTGTGTGTAGTCTGTATTTTTAGCCAATTGGCGACATCGGAAACGAAGGCTTAGGGTGGATCTGTATGGTACCATTCTCACTATAGACGGTACCGTCTCGCCCGAAGGCTTAGGTAGCCATCAGCTTAGGTGAACCATATGATACCCATCTCGCCTTGTACCATTTTTGCCAACCCCAGATGGGACGTCACAACATCGTCCACTTATTCCAGGTACCTATTTACAGCTAGGTGAACTGAGGCTAACACATGAAAGGAGACAAGCCCAATTTGTCTCCGCCCGGCCGGGGGATTGAACCCCCGACCCCTCGTGTGTGAGACGAGAGCGCTACCTACTAGGCTACGGGCTGTGAAGGTTGTGAAGGTATCTTCTTGATGTGGGAGGGAACAAGAACGAGAGGACACTCTAAGAAAATTTACAAAGAAAGAAATAGGCTTGAGAAGGCAAAGAACTCATTTTGTGATAGAGTGGTAAATGAGTGGAACGCACTGCCCCAGTATGTAGTCGATTCCGAATCAATAGGGAGTTTGAAAGTAATCTTGATAAAGCATGGGGAAGACAAGATTTGAAGTTTGATTATAAAACAAAAATACAGAATAGTAAAAATGTTGCGTCTGCTACCGCCGCCGCCAACACCGTGAACGACCGCAGCAGTGCAAGTACTGGTACTGAGCTGGATACACAGGCATAGTTTGCCTTTTTCCAGAGGATCTACTGTAAGAAACTGTAAGAAATAATAAAACCAAAAGGTTGGATAATTGCCTATGGGTTGTTTATCTGAGAGTGTAAAGTCCTTCCCCAACCTTTTGTTGACCGTGTAAGGTTTAGTACTTAATAGATTTAACACCTTGCCCAGAAACCACTGAGGTAGAATCTGTCTCGCTGGAGCTCGTAATTTAAAACAAGCTGTAATAAAACCTCCTTCATAGTTAGGTGGAAGTCTAAGGTCAGTAAGGTCATAGAATGGTTCTTCAATGGCTGAGAGGTGAATGCGAAGTGTGTTAACTGATAGGTGTTTGTCTTCGAAAAGGTAATTTAAGTACTTTAAAATTAAACTTACTGAGGCACTTTGTTGGTTGGATTCTACAATCCACGTTGTAAATTGTTTCCAATGTGACTCATACTGTCTAATTGTGGAAGGTGTAAATTGTTTGGTTAATTTGTCGTGAACGGCTTGGTCATAAGAATTTAGCCATTTGGTTTTGAAAATATTTCGTAACTAAAACCAAGTTGTATGAAAAACTCCTTTGAACTTGTTGAGGGGTAAGTCGGAAGCCAGTGGGATCAAAGAACGATTCTTTAATGGCTGAGAATTGATAGTATAGTGTAAATTGACAGTTGTTTGTCTTCAAAAGAGTAATTGAAGTACTGTACTTTAAAAATAAACTGACTGAAGCTATGTGTTGGACAGACTCTACAATCTACGTGGTAAATTGTTTCCGATGTAATTCCTACTGTTTAATAGTGGAAGGCGTAAACTGTTTGGTTAATTTGTCGTGAACAGCTTAATCATAAGAGCTCCGCCATTTGACTTTGAAAATATCCATAAAGCTAAATGTAGACCAGTCTGTAGGTTGCTAATCCGCTCTAAGTGGAAACAAGACGTTGGAAATGGTATTGGAATGGGACATTCGAGAGACAGATGAATGAACTACACATGTGTTGACCAGACTGGTGTTATAAGGCACCCTTGACCCTGAATTAAGTGGATATGTTGCAAAACTTTGGATATTCGTGTGTGTCCGGAGGAGGAAAGAGGTACTGTATATTGATAACCACTTGTTCCAAACCTCTGAGAACGCATCTGTTCCGCTCGCTTGGATCTCGTGCCAGAATGTCAGAAGCAGGAGGAATTTTGTCGATTGGTGTGAATTAACGAGATTTACGTGTGGATGGAACGGCCTTATCAAGTTGTGGAATACCGTCTGAGTGATTGTCTATTCGACTAGGGTACCCTTCTCCCGAGATAAGGTTTCCGCCAACAGATTCGCCTTGCTTGGTAGGTAAACTGCTTGAATTGTGATATGGTAATGAAGAGTAAGGAAAAATATTAACTCCGACAATCTCAGGGGCGTGTGAGATTTCGTTGGGCCCTGCCTGTTGATACAGGACACGGCTGATGTGTTGTCTATGTGAAAGGCTATTATTGTACTCTGTGTTGGAGTGCAAGGGCATGATTTTTCAGGAAAATCGAGGGACAACTAGTTCCTTTGTATTTAAGTGATAGAGATTGAGAGAGGTCTAGCGACTTTGTGTCTGGCGACCGTCGGACGATTGGTAACTCCAGCTCGGGGCTCCCGCTTTGTCCAAGACGACCCCCACTGATGGTGGCGGTTCTGACTAGAGGGCTGTCGGGGAAGGGGTCTCAGGTCTTATCCAGATGCTTAGAAGTCTGATGAAATGCTGAGGGAATGTAATTAGGGTATGAGGTTGATTGACTCGGAAAAGCTCTGTTGTCCAGGCTGATGTAAGGATTCAGGCGAAGTTTGTCCAACGGAACAGGTAGCTGAACCCAATATTTTGACCCTATTAACCCTCTCACATCCTTGACATAATTTTGAGCCTATTGGGGATACTTTAAAGCCTTGTTACCATCAGGGGTATTTAGAAACCTTTAGTTTAGTTACTTTAACCTCTGCAGTTGTCTTTGAGTTAGCTGTGGGCAGAAAACTCATTTTGGAGAGGTAATTATAAGAGTGAGAGAACTCTATTTCTTATTGCTAATCTGGCAACCTCTGCATCATATGGTCGTGAGAGGGTTAACGACTCCCACAGCCGTTTGGAATTGTTTTTTGTATGTACTGTCTTGCATACTTGTAGTATTCAAGTATTTGATGTTGTATGATAAGGTTTCCCAACGGAGGTAAACCCAGGGTTCCCACTTTACTATTCAGACGTAGGGCTGTGATATTTGTTGTATTGTTATCATCTCGAAAAAGTGGTTTACAGTAAACTTGTTGATTGATAATTCTATGACTGGTCTGAACTGTAGGCTATCTCGTTTTGGTACTAGACTTAAGTGAGACAGAAAACTTTTGATGTGGGAGGAATGTTCACTCGAATTCCTCACTGAAGCATCGCTTTTACGAGTGTTGCCACCTTTACTGGTATGAGACGTTGTATACTGTACGTACTTACGAAAGAACGGTCGTCTCTCCCAGTCCCAAAACAGACTATGCTTTATTAAATGTCTGGACCAAGGTCCTTTCGGTCATGCTGTGTAACTGGCCTGGAAAGAACCGGTTGTGCCTTGAGATATAATGTGATGCAAGGCTAAGATGAACTAAGTTAGGTCCTTGAACCGGTATGTGCTCTTGAAAGGTCAGACTGTTGCTGTTGGTGTGTCTGAGCCTGTCTAATTTGTTGTCTGGGGATGAATTAACCAGTCTCTCCCGACTACTGTGGCCTGTTGAGTGTCGTTGAGATCTGAATCTAATAAAGTTAACACGAGAGAACCTTAGAGACGGTTATAAAAAGTAGTGCTGATACTTCAGACCAAGTATCTGTGGTTGTTAATCCGTTAGAATAGATGGAGAGATCAAGATTCTAGTTTTGATGTCTTTGGGCAGAGTTTTTTAGATAGAACGATACGGAGGTCTTGATGTGCTTTGGACGTCATGAAACGGGCTGTTCTGACCTCTCCTACTGTCCGAAGGGTTTTGCAAAGATAGACTTCTCTTATGTGTGATAATGTTGCCCTAGAGTATGTGTCATGAATAGGATCTGCTACTCCTCATTAGTGTGAGTGAGTTGTCTGTAAAACTGTCTTTGTGGTGCAATGCATAAGTGTGGTGATTTTCAGTGTGAGCAGTCTAGGTTTGAATCCCCGGACTGCCACATGTGTTTGTTAATTTCATTAACCGAGTTTAGGAATAAAGTATGTTGGTGGAGAGAACATAATACAAAGTGGATCTGGAACGCAGACAAATAAACAATAAAATAAGGTGGGAAACAAGGAGGGGGGTGAAGGAGAGGGAGAGAGAGATAGCTAGAAATGTGAAGGATAATCCAAAAATATTCTGGAAGTACATTCAGGAAAAGTTAACAAGAAGAGTAGGGATCCCAGAGCTGGTGGGGGGGTTGAATGATGGGAGTAGAGCGGAGACTGATAAGGAGAAAGCAGAGGTGCTGGGGAAATACTTTGGGGGGGTACTAACAGTGGAGTCGGAGGATGCAGTGCCTACTATTCCCATCAAACAGGCACCGGCACTAGAACTAATAAGAGTTTTCCCATGCTAGAATAAGAAGGGCTATAGAAAAAATGAACAGAAGTAAGTCACCGGGACTGGATGGGATACACCCAAGAATCATAAAGGAAGGAGGGGAGATGTTAGTAGAGCCATTGAAAATGTTATTTGAGGTATCGTTTAATACAGGACAAATCCCGATGGACTGGAGAGAGGCGAACATAACAGCTATATTTAAGAAGGGAAAGAGAAATGACCCAGGGAATTATAGACCAGTCAGTTTGACAAGTGTTGTGTGTGTGTGTAAACTAATGGAAACGGTAATTAGAGAAGGAATAATGGATCATATGAAGTCAAACCAACTTTTCAGTGGGAGACAGTTCGGATTCTTGCCGGGGAGGTCGACGGTACTACAGCTAATTAAGGTGGTAGATGATTGGATGCAAATTCTAGAAGATGGTGATGTAATAGACGTGGTACAGTATATTGCGATTTTATGAAGGCCTTCGATAAGGTTCCACATAAAAGGTTAATAGAGAAAGTTAGAAGCTATAATATAGGGGAAATGTGTGAAATGGATAGAAGCCTTCCTGAAAGATCGGAGACAGAGGGTACTGGTGAATGGAATAGGCTCGGGGTGGAGGGAAATTACAAGTGGGGTACCTCAGGGATCTGTGTTGTTGTTGTTGTTGTTGTTCCCCAAGCTGCCTGGCCGAACAGCCCCAAGGCCCCGAGCAATTCCAAGGCCATAACCGAGCGCCCCCACAGAACCCTCCCCGCCGACCACAATAAAGCCTGGGTGACCGAAGCCACTCCATCGCGGGAAGCTGAGGAGGGTGCGGAAACGCCCGGGAAACCACAGCCCCACCCAGGGCCCTGTGCCCCTCAGCAATTATGAGGAGAAAGTTGAGGGACAAGGGAAAAATGTGACGCTTTGGCTTCCAATCTTGGTAGATTGGGAGGTCAATCCACGGAAGAGACGCCGTCACTTGAGATCTAGAAAATATATAAGTTAAGGAACAGTCAGAGTAAGCTATGGGTATGGCAGAGATTGCTCAGCTCTCACTCTGATAGACCAGCCCATCACCACATGACTAGAACCCAATCCTCTCAGCATCAGCTAGGAAAGGCCCTAGAAAGCCGCCTTTGGCGGGGGGATAGCTCCCCTATTTCAACCCCTTTCAGGGTTGGGCACCCGCCCTTGGATCTGTGTTGGGACCACTGCTGTTCGTTATATTTATCAACGACTTGCCTGAAGTTATAACTAATGGAAGTGAGGTATACCTGTATGCGGATGACACTAAACTGTATAGAAGAGTGAGGAGTAAGGAAGATATGGGTTTGCTTCAAGGAGATGTGGAGTGCATGAAGGGATGGTCTGAGCATTGGTTAATGCCTTTTCATCCAAAAAAATGCAAGTACATGCGGATTGGGACCAGCAAGATAGACAAGGTTGGATACAGTATGTATGAAGCGATGGAGGAAGTGAGTGCAGAAAAGGATATAGGAGTAGTGATAGACAATAAGTTAAATTTCTCCAACATTTAGCAGAAATGATAAACAAAGCCAATAGAATTGTAGGGCTGATAAGGAGGACATTTGTGTCACTTGACGAAGAAATCTTCAGGAATCTCTATACAGCGCTGGTTAGGCCGCACCTGGAATATGCAAACCAGGTGTGGGCTCCATATATGGTAAAGGATATAGAAGCAGTGGAGAAAGTGCAGAGGAGAGCTAGCAAGCTGGTACCAACGTTGAAGAACGCGGGCTATGAGCAGAGGTTGAGGACACTGGGGCTTCCGACACTGGCATATAGGAGAAAGAGAGGGGATATGATAGAGACTTTTAAGATAGTGTCAGGAAAGTACGATGAGGATGTGTGTACTTACTCTAGTTGTATTGCGGGAGTGAGCATGCTCGTTATTTCCCGCCTCCTATATGTGTAGGTGTTATATGTATCGTTGGAATGGCTGTGGATGTGTGTGTAGTCTGTATTTTTAGCCAATTGGCGACATCGGAAACGAAGGCTTAGGGTGGATCTGTATGGTACCATTCTCACTATAGACGGTACCGTCTCGCCCGAAGGCTTAGGTAGCCATCAGCTTAGGTGAACCATATGATACCCATCTCGCCTTGTACCATTTTTGCCAACCCCAGATGGGACGTCACAACATCGTCCACTTATTCCAGGTACCTATTTACAGCTAGGTGAACTGAGGCTAACACATGAAAGGAGACAAGCCCAATTTGTCTCCGCCCGGCCGGGGGATTGAACCCCCGACCCCTCGTGTGTGAGACGAGAGCGCTACCTACTAGGCTACGGGCTGTGAAGGTTGTGAAGGTATCTTCTTGATGTGGGAGGGAACAAGAACGAGAGGACACTCTAAGAAAATTTACAAAGAAAGAAATAGGCTTGAGAAGGCAAAGAACTCATTTTGTGATAGAGTGGTAAATGAGTGGAACGCACTGCCCCAGTATGTAGTCGATTCCGAATCAATAAGGGAGTTTGGCCTACTCACAAAACCCTAACTGAGCTGCTTGGATAGCGAGAATATCCCAGGTACAGTATATTTCATAAACGTATATTAACAGAGTAATCTTGACCAAACCGATTTGTGAACCTCATATCTTGTGTTTTGCTTTGTTTATTGTGCCGAACAGTCTGCGACACACAAACACACACGCGCGCATCAGCTGACTCAGGGGCCCAATCGATAAATATAATTAATCAAAGAAGTGACCACGGATCCAAAACCAATTTCATTATTTTGCTCAATCGAAAAGCAGTTGGTATAGAAAATTCTAGTCTTCACCATTCACAAGGTACCTGATATATATCTAAGCAAGGTTAGACCATTTCTTGGTCTGGCTAGCTAGTGACTTAGCAACTTGTTGCTAAGGTTATGTGGTTATTCCTTATCAATAAGACTATTCACAAGATAACAATGAATTCTGCTGCCTGATATACATCTAACCTAGGTTAGGTCAATTCTTTGTGGAGATATATAGGCTAGGCCTATGTCTTCTAGCAAAAACAGAGTAAGGAGACGGCGCCGAGTGTGTCGGCGATCGACGATGCGCATGGCGGGCGGTTTAAAAGGCCCAAAAGGGTGAACTCGAGCCTCGTCAAAGACTAATGGATAATTTTCCCATTTAACCCTTCCTTCCCGGAAGGGCTCTTGAACGCCCATAAGAAAGCATACCAGAGCTGCCCGGAAGGGCTCTTGAACGCCCAGTGGTTGAAAGCCTGTGAGCTTGGTGTGCGAGGCGTCGGTCCGACGCATGTAAACAACAGCTGGCTGGACCGACGCCCCGCATCTCCGGCCACAAGAAGGAGTGCGTCGCTTGTTCGTGTGTGCCTGTATGTTGTTGTTAAGTATCGAAAAGTAGTGTAAAGTGGCTGCTTTTGCTATAAAGTTATCTCCAATGAAATCATCATCACAACTGAACCAGTTGACTTAGAGAGCTCTACTTAACGCCATTCTACAGGTAAGAAACACATCTACGCTTGGAGATGCGCGGGAATACGGAAGCAGTCAGAATAACAAAGATACGGTAGCCTAGGCGTAGAAGTTTTTCGGCCAAAACCCCTGGGTTTCGGGGAATATATATATATTACATAGCCGGGGCTGGAGGGTTAACCCTCTGTTCCCGGAAGGGCTCTTGAACGTCCATAAAAAAGCATACACGAGCTGCCCGGAAGGGCTCTTAAACACCCATGAGGTCAAAGCATGTGAGCTTGGTGTGCGAGGCGTCGGTCCGACGCATGTAAACAACAGCCGGCTGGACCGACACCCCGCATCTCCGGCCACAAGAAGGAGAGGGTCGCTTGTTCGTGTGTGCCTGTATGTTGTTGTTAAGTATCGAAAAGTAGTGTAAAGTGGCTGTTTTGGCCATAAAGTTATCTCCAATGAAATCATCATCACAACTCAACCAGTTGACTTAGAGAGCTCTACTTAATGCCATTCTACAGGTAAATAACACAGCTACGCTTGGGGATGCACGGGAATGCGGGAAGCAGTCTGATTAACGAATATACGGTAGCCTAGCCTAGACGTTTTTCGGCCAAAACACCCGGGTTTCGAGGAATATATATATAATACATAGCCGGGGCTGGAGGGTTAAAGTACTATTCGCGTTTGGCGAAATTCACTTTTGGCAATGGTTTGGCTAGACTAATGAATTCGCTAAATGAGAGGGACCACTGTATAATGAATACAAATTATTGACAAGTTAATATCAGACCTGTTTCTCTTTTTATTAAATTAATTTTGTCTACCAGGTTTTCTGTTAACCCATCCAATCCCAGCGACGGCTATAGCCGTCAGTAGATAAGTAACTCCCCAGTCCCAGCGACGGTTATAGCCGTCAGTAATGTACTTGTCTTGTAACTGCCTGTACAAGGCTAATATATATATTTTTTTCTTTAAGTCTTGTAAAAAAAAAAAAAAAAAAAAGTGATAGATCCATTCTTGCCTCATCTCTTGAGGTGAAAAGGTGGTCTCTCCTGTCATTTTGGCCACATTGCTTGGGACTGCTGGGGACTTTTATTACTGTATCCTACGGTACAGTACGGGTTAATAACGGGGAAGTTAAAGTAAGGGTTATCAAAATCGCTCTTTAAAATTTCTTTATACAAAATATTGCCTACATCTTTAATTTGATTATTAAGTCCAAATGGATAGATAGTAATTAATTTTCAATTCAATAAATTTCTCTATTAAAATATCTTTATCTTTTTTAATAATTTCTATAATTTTGTATCTATAATCTAATATGGTACAATCTGTGTTAAAATGCTTAAATACCATACTAGACTGGCATTACTAGAGGTTTGTATGCCAAGCACCATGTTGTATTTTATGACTACTAGAGAATACAGTATCCATAACTAACAGAATAGTCTTGTAGCTAGCATAAAAACACTAATACTGTATATATATAGGTCACATGGGATTAGTCCCAGTCACACAAACTAGCTAAATGGTGATCAGCGAATTGTATTGGAATCTGGAAACTGCAAAGATTTCCCTTATTATTTTCCGAGATTTGTGTTATCTAATCTTGAAATAGATAATCCAAGATCATCAGCAAAAAAATTCAAATTACTGTTATAATAGAAGAGAAAAAAGGCCAGATAGCAAAAATCTATGTATGTATATTTTGCTTCAAGTAGAAATTGTCCTCTTATGATAGCCCAAAGAAATAGACTTATTGAAAACACCAATTTTGTAAGTTCAAAAAACTGAAAAACATCCCAAGGAGCTGGTTAAAACTGGGTATGCTAAATGTTCGTTCCATGCGCAACAAGATGGATTACATTGGTGAGGTCTTGGATGAGCTCGGTCTCGATATATTTTGCCTCACTGAGACCTGGTTGTTTGAGTCAAATCTAAATATTATTCAAGCTGCATTGCCTAAAACTCATTCAATAATAAGTGTTCCTAGGTCTTGCAGTGATCATCCGGGTGGTGGAGTAGCGTTTTTATACTACGTCGCTAGTAAATATCTCTCAGATAAGTCATAACCCAGCCCCTCTTTTTTATGGACTGTTGGAATTGGAAATAAAAGTTTGTCAACAAGTCCTAAGAATAGCAGTTATTTATAGGCCTGGCCATCGAGGAACAAAGAGAGGTTTCATGGATGAGTTTGGACAGTTTCTTGAAGAGTTTTCTGCTAAAACCGGAAGACTCTTGATATGTGGAGACTTTAATTACTGGATTGACAACCCTCATCTGAAAACATTTTCCTCAGAGTTCCTTGAATTGACTGACCAGTGTAATTTTGTAAATCACGTGTCCAACCCAACTCATATCTCAGGACACACCCTTGACTTGGTTCTATCTCCCACCAGTTGTGATGGTCTTCTGGTTGTTGAGGTGGAGGTTCTGGACTCTTCTATTTTTGATCATTCTCTGATTACTTTCGGCTTTGATTTCCCTAAGCCGCCCATATATGAGAAGTAATCAGGTTTAGAAACTACAGAAATACTGACCAGAATATTGCTCGCAATGAAATAAGACAGCACCTTGCAAGTATTGATACTTCCAATCTTTATTCAAACTAGCTGGTGGAGGTACACAATGGCGCACTTAAGTCTGTGTTTGATCATCACTATCCCGGAGGTAGAAAAGAGAATCATAGTGCGAGATGACTCACCATGGTACAGCCCTCGAGTCAAATTTCTTAGAAGAGAGCGTAGAAGAGCCGAACGTAAATGGCGGAAAAATAAAACTGACATCACATGGTTGTCATACATGTTGGCAAAAAGAGCCGTAGTCCACACAATCAAAGACGAAAAGAAAGCGTATTATCAGGGGAAAGTCGAGTCATGTGGCGGTGATCAAAGAAAGTTGGCTTCGGTTTTCAGTAGCTTACTTGGAAAAAGACACGTGAACTCAAGACCTTCTGCATCTGATGCGGAGTTAGCTGCAGACTTTGTCACATTTTTTACTAGCAAGATAACTCGTATGAGACATGAACTGGATGAAGGCCCTTCTAATGAAGAATATTCAATTGTACCCCAACCACGACATACTCCTAATAGTGTCCTCTCATCATTCCATCCGGTGGAAGCTGATGTTGTTTCATCCCATATAAGAAACCTTAATAAAACATTTTGTCCATTGGATCCTATAAATGTTTCCAAACTACCTGGTGTATATGATCATGCAGTGGAGCTTATTTCCAAAATAGTTAACAAATATTTCTCCGAAGGCAACTTCCCAGTGTCTGAAAAACATGCCTTGCTCCGCCCTATCCTTAAGAAACCTGGACTTGATGTAGAGAACATGTCGAACTACCGTCCTGTCTCCAACTTGTCTTTTTTATCAAAGATATTAGAGCGTGCCATACTTGATCAACTGCTGCCGCTACTTCAGCAAAATGAAACTACTGTATTCCTATTTTTCAGTCTGCTTATCGGCAGCATCATTCGACTGAGACAGCATTGATCAGAATACATAGTGATTTAGTCAAGAACACTTGCGACGGCGAGATCTCATTGTTGGTTTTACTTGATCTCTCTGCAGCCTTCGACACAGTGGATCACGAGCTGCTATTGAGTGATCTTTATGACTGTGGTGTGCGTGACTCTGCTCTCTTGCTTCTCAGGTCATACTTGTCAGGTAGATCCCAGAGTGTGATGATAAATCAGATAGTCTCGGACTCTGCACCCCTGCTCTATGGCGTTCCACAGGGATCAGTGTTGGGTCCAGTCCTGTTCACGATATACACTAGTGGCTTGTTTCTTCTGCTTCCTGCACACGGTGTCACCTATCATTTCTATGCTGATGACACCCAGATTTACGTGAGGATCACAGGTATAGCTGATACACAGAGGAAGGTGGAAATGCTGATGACCGATATCAAGAAGTGGATGAGGACAAGAAAACTTAAACTAAATGATAACAAAATTGAAATTCTCATCATCCGAGGAAACAGAAGGGCTACTGATGCAGTAAATGCCCTCTCCATCGATACGGGTGACTCACAGCTGCAACCAGTAAACTCTGTTTGAAATCTGGGAGTGTATCTGAACTCAAGACAGGATTTTAAGGAGCACGTAAATCAGATTGTCAAAAGTTGCTACCTACACATCAGAAATCTTTACTCGGTGAAACAGTTTATACCTAGACGTTGCCTTCTGACACTGGTCCACTCATTGATATTCTCTCGTGTTGATTATTGCAATGCCTTATTCGTGGGTCTTCCAAATTACATATTAAAGAAAGTACAATCTGTTCTGAACAGAGCTGCAAGACTCATTTTTGGAATTCCACCAGGAACCCCTACCACTTCTTATCACATCGAACTGCACTGGTTACCAATAAAAGCTAGAATAGAATTCAAGTTGTGTCTGGTAACTTTCAAGGTCCTCAAATTTGGTGAGCCAGGGTATCTTGCAGAGCTGCTCAGGCGTCCACCGGCACGCCATGATGTAGTCGTGCGCCATGATGATGACCCCCTGCGTCTTGATGAGCCGTGGGCTTTCCGGCAGTCATCTTTCTTTGAGAGATCATTCTCTTACATGGCCCCAAGGTTATATAACAGAATGCCACTAACCATGAGACAACTAAGTTCTGTTGAGTGCTTCAAGAGACAACTTAAGACTTTTCTCTTTGAAAGAAGCTATGATCTCGAGAGGGGAGTCATCATGGAGGGCTATAGGGTGTGAGCTATTTGCCACTGCTGGTGGCTAGGTGATGCGTATAGGTTTTGTGTTGCATTGATTTAAGCGATTTGTGTTTGTTTTTTTGGTTTTCGTTTTCGAGCGCCAGTGAATTCTGCGGAAAAATTGGCGCTTGTGAGAAATAAGTAACATGCTTATTATTACAGTATTATTATTATTGTATATACTCAGGCCCAAGCAAAAATATATACATCGCTAAAGCGTTTCTATGACACCGGCTTATCCCTTGAAGGGTGGATGTTGTCCACACTAATGCCAGCCTTTTGATTGACCTTAACACACAAAGAGCGGGTGGTAGGGTATTTTACACTGTGCCGCCCAGCGTTTTTTTTTTACCCTAAATAGGGTTGTTTCCGTGCTCATTTTCATGCAAAAACAAGACCCAAAGCGTAAAACAAGTATCTATCCCTGAAAGGGCGTAAACAGAGTTTTCCAATGACACCCTAACCATCATTGTACGACCACTGGTTCTCTTGCAACGATCGTGCAACACGAGTGCAAAAAACCTAAAATAAGGTAATTTCCGTACATAATTCCCTGTGTAGCGAGTGAGAGAGGGGGGAGGAAGGTGGTATACAGTTCAGTACGTCCACGGTGGTCGTGGGGAGCGGTCATAGGGTTACTACGCTCGTCCCACCGCTCAGCTCTCTCTCTCAGCAACATTACGTGCTGAAAATGGCACTCGACATATGTGGTGCACCGCCACATAGTCCAAATTTATTTAACTCGACAGATGTCGTGCGCCGTTGGTTAAGGGTTAAATGGCATCTGGAGGGGAAGAGACTAATCAAAACAGCTTTAGTGGTCTGTTCACAGTCAGAAGAGGGTGTCCCTGACACACACTCGTGACTTCACCCTCACCACGCACCAGCTATGCTCATACATTTATGATAATTTTCAAAAAGCACAAACCTGTCTTACCTTTTGAGCTAGTCCTAGACTCTTAGTAGACAGAGGCTTAGTTGCAAGTAAATTGTTGCATAAATTTAATCTTTTTGAGGTATATTATTGTGACCGTATTTTAACATTTGATATCAATAAGTTTAATTTTTAATCAAGCATTATTAACTTGAAGTTTCTCTGCTTACTTTTTGTCTGTACTGTATGTATTAATTGTTTATCTTTTTCTATTGTTAGTATTGATTTTGTTTTTAATTATTTTTAAAATGAATTGTTCTTGTTAAAAGAGTACGCTTTGTTTAAATATGTTGTTGCTTCTTCATACTGTATTTTGCAATTATTTTTCTTTATTATATTGTATCTATTCATTAAAATGTAAAACTTGCAAACTAAACAAACCAAAATTGGGACAAGGACAATATAAAGTCAAATTAAATTATCAAAATCGCTATGTGGAAACAACGTTTACTAAAATGAAAATTATTAAATAAAAGAACACAATCCACCACATAGGGTGTACATTACTACATGAGCAAGTTAATCTGTTTCCCAAGCAAACTAATCGCACATATAACAACGCACTATCGTCACGTTAAAGGAAGTAGTCAAGTTTGGGAAGTCCGGGACGTTCTGGCAAATTTGACTAAACTCTGCATGAATAAAGAAACTATATGTTAAATGTCAAAATATTATTTAAAATCAAATTTGCAACATGACAAGACATTAAAATAGTACAAAATACAAATATTGATAAGATATCTATACTATTACAAAATAATATATAAAAATTTGTCGATAGTATCAATTGCTTGCTTTTGCAATTTCCTTAGTTTATTTGTACAATAAATGTAGGTTATTTGTAGGGTAGTAATTGGTAGGGGTCACTTGAGGCATGATATGCTTACAGGTACCTACCCGATAGCACTATCGTTAGTGAGTGCTGTATTTATTTTGTACAATTGTTAATATCTTGTCAAATTGCATGTTTGATTTTAATACTGTATGACATTTTTATATAAATTGTAGTTTCTTTATTCATACAGAGTTTAGTAAAATTTATCAGAACATCCTGGACTTCCCAAATTGACTAATTCCTTGAACGTGACAATAGTGCGTTGTTATGTGTGCGATTAGTTTGCTTGGGAAACAGATTAACTTGCTCATGTAGTAATGTACACCCTATGTGGTGGATTGTGTTCTTTTATTTTGCAAGTTTTACATTATCATTTTATTTTGTTAAAGCGTTGTTTCCACATAGCGATTTAGATTAGTTCTTTTGCCTTGTCTTTGTCTTTGTCCAAGTTTTGGTTTCTTTATTTTGCAAGTTTTACAATATAATTAAACATTTAACTTATGACTTTAAGAAGATAAAGAACGCTAGTTTATGGTGTTTATTTGAAGAATGGATATCATGCTTCACCATAACAGAGAATAATGGGTTAGATATGATAAGCAGAAAAACAAATAAAATCAAAATCAAAATAAGCGCTGCAAAGCACAGACACAGCACTGCAAAGCACAGCGTTGAACGCTGTCAATGATTCAGCCGTTCCAAACCCATTTCCTTCCTCTCTCTCTCTCTTAACCCTGATAACTCTTTCGGCTGATCCAGCTGAACAAAAACAACAAATGAGATGATCGGTAATAGGCCTAGCGTCAGTTCCCGATGGAGGCAATAAATGCCTGCAAATAAGGGTATGGGATGGGACTCATTAGCCATGGTCGGCAACCCATCTAGGGGAGACCACCTTATAAAAATCCGGGTGGATGGGACTCGTCAGCCTTGGTCGGCAACCTGTTTAGGGGAGTAAACCTGATACAAATCCGTACTTATCTAAGTGTAAGGCAGGTTAGTGGATGGACTAGCCAAACACCACTGTAGAAAAATAGTGCTAACAATATACATAGAGGGCCTCGGAGTCGGACGGATCCTAAAATCCTGTAAGTCCTTCAGTAAACTGGCTCAGGTTGTCCCTCTTACAGGGAATAGGTCCGCTTGGGGGCCTTCTGTGTATGGCCACCCTAATAAAGGGGAGTAAGACATCCGGCAATAGATAGATAGATAGATAGAAATAAGGGGGGTTGAAGCAGAAACAAATATTGGTCTTACCACTCATTTTGATGACATCTTCAAAGGTTGCTCTGAACATTCCTTTGTTGCCTTTGAACTTCTTGATAATGCCACGAATACCTGATTGTGTCTGAATCTTGGCACCTTCAAACTTGGCAATTTCTGTTTCCGAGTGAAACATGTCCTGTAACATGGGAATCATCATTAATTTGGTAACAAACATGAAGTTTCAAAATACAGAATATTAACAACAAATTATTCAGTAAAATGGGGAGGATTAGGATTAGGATTTGTTTTAACCCTTTCGCGCACAACAACGCGATTGCGCCCTTTCTGGGATACTTTAAAACCTTTGTGACCGTCAGGGGTGTTTAGAAACCTTTAGTTAGTTACTTCAATCTCTGCAGTTGTCTTTGAGCAAGCTGTGGGCAGAAAACTAATTTTGGAAAGGTAATTATGAGATTAAGATAATTTTATTTCTGAAAACTAAATGGCAACCCCCGGTACATGAAAGGTTAATATACATATATATATTTTTACTGAATAAATGTATATAACCAAGAGACATACCCATACTACCCACCAAGCGCTCTTCGACCCATCATCTCCAGATATCACCTTTTGCTCCCCAGAACTCGCGCCCACAACATCCTGGAGGGTGGTAAAAACCTTAGGCTCCAACCACCTCCCGATCATTATCACAACCAGAACCAGACTCACCCTAGCTAGCCACAGAAACACATACACCAACTATAAAAGAGCCAACTGCGAAGCTTTCACAAACGAGACAGAACAACACTTTGAAACCCTAAACAGCGCACCCATCATTAACATAAACAATGCTGTCCACACATTCAACACAACTATCCAAAATGCTGACAAGAAACACATTCCAAGAGGTAACAGAAAAAGACAACCCCAACTTCTCACTAGAAATTCAAAACATCATCAGACAACGTGACACACTGAAACACTCCCCAGCACCCCACACACAGGACATCACACAACAAATCCAAGCACTCAACACACAGATTAACAACAAAATAGAAGAACAACAAACACCAAATTGGAATAACTACCTCCACAACACTATATCACAAAACTTGAAAACAGATCCCAAAAAACTAAACAGCATCACACTTTCCAACAGAAACACAACTGAATCACATGCTGCAATCACAACAACAGACTCTACTCCTTCAAATAAACAACAAGCAAACACTCTCAGTGGTGGCTGGTCTATGCAGACCCCCCTGGCTCATAGCCCTGACAGGCAGAAGACTATGATAGACATAGGAGGTTAATTCATTTAAAACACACAAATAACAATACTATACATTTGTATAATATTCATTAGGCTTTTTGCATTAAATTTTATTATTTTCTAACCTCAATTAAGCAGATTTCACAAATGTATTCTCTATTACTGTACAATCTTTTACCCGGCGGTGGCGGCGGGCTGGCGGCACCAACAGATTCTTTGAGCTGCAGTAGACTCAGCTCTCAGTCACTGATTCACTGTCTTGGGCCTGGCACTCTCGTGTTAGCAAATAGTGTTAGTGTATAATGAGCTTGATCTGTGAATACTTGGCAGTTTTATCACCCTGAGCGACGATCGTTGCTTAGTTTCAGTGTTGTTCTCATTATTTGAATGCATTCTATGGTTACTATAGTCAAAGTCACGGGGGAAAAGAAATTCCCGTTTGGCAACCGTCTTCCAACTTGTTTGAGTTGGTGCATTCTTGTGGTGAATAGCTAAATGATATACAATGATGCTAAAGACAACAGACTTCAGTGTAAAACAGTAAAATAAATTGTATTTACCTTTTTCCTAAACACAAACCTAAATGAAACATAAGTATTAGCAGTCAGCTGATGAAATACATGGTTGTAGCCGAGCGTATGGAACGAAACAGTAGCGGAGGAAGGGGAGGAAAGAGGAGAGGATGTTAGATAATATACCATATATCTCCCATATAAAGCAATGTTATTATGTCACATGTGTTTGGGTTTGTAGAGCAAGGCACATATGAACAATGAGCACCCTGAACATAGGTATAATACGGGTTTGACAACCCGAAGGGAAGGAAGGAAAACTAACTATTTAGTAATGGTTCCGTAGTCAATGACGTGAGAGCCTTCGTGGTGTAATGCATAAGGTGTTGATATTCGGTGTGAGCGTCTTGGGTTCGAATCCACGGACTGCCACATGTGGTTGTAATATTTCATTAATCGATTTTAGGAGTAGAGTTGGTTGTTGGATAGAACATAATATATAAGGGCTCCCCGGAGACCCCCGTGAGGGTCCCGGAGAAAGCATAACGCGACCCAAATATATAAAAAGTACATCCTAGGGTGAAACCCTTTACTTAGTTCCTAAGGAACGTCATTAAAAAAGGTAACCATTAGAAAAAGAGAGAACATTTTTATGAGTAAAGATTAGAAACTATGAATGTTGTCTTACTAAATCAACTAGAGCGCCGTTATACAGTCCTTCCCTTTCACGCGTCCCCCAGCTGGTCACGCTGGATTTATACGTCCTTCATAGTACAAAGTTGCGCATGTGCATGGGAAGAGGGAGGAGGGAGGGCCGCTTTACGTCATTGACTACGGAACCATTACTAAATAGTTAGTTTTCCTTCCTTCCCTTCGGGTTGTCAAACCCGTAATTTAGTAATGGTTCTCTCCGTCAATGACGTGAGAGCCTAAGAATACCAAGATCGGTGGTTGGGACATCTCATGCTCAACGTCAAAGACTGAAGAGAACCAAAACTAACGGCTCGCGCTGTTGTAATTAAATAACTAGAATTAAGAAAAAGTGTAAAGTATAAAGGCAGGGTTTCTAAGTAAGCCTTAGGAAGCGATAGAAAGGTAGATAATGATAAGGATGCAGTAAAACTTAATAAAAGAGCCACTAAATATTGTAACACATAAGAATTGTACATACTATAGTACTAGAATGATTTGTAAAAAGGAAAATCTATTCATACTTATTAAACTCACCAAAAAGAAAAGAATTTTGTGTATTTATTAATCTAATATCCTCTATTAGAAATTAACCCTTAGAGATTATCAAACTTACTAATATTAACATTGAACAACACTTGTGAGAGGTTCTCCAGTTCGGAACACACTTCCCCCCCCCCCTCCTCTGTTTTGTCCAAAACTCCTAAAAGTAAGTCAGTACTTGGTGAACCTCACACGTACTTGTAACATAAAACATGTCATTATTGCAATAAACAGAGATCAGTTATGCTTATGCCTAATTCTCATGGCTATGCATGACACAGTGGGTCTCTTCAAATGAACTGAAAGATATTTGGATAAAAATGTGTGGTGAGATGACCAGACTCTTGTTTGCTTAATGTCTTGGATAGAGTAATTGTTAAGAAATCTGACTGTCATGGCCCACTTTCTCACATCATGGGCCCTTGCTACTGTTGACGGTTCGGCTGTTTTGATAACGTCCACTAGAATTGAAGCAAGCTGTCGTTTAGATAACCTTGATTTGCCATGTGAAGAGATCCATAAATGAGAAGGGTGTAAGGGTGTAGTTGGTTGTACAGTACATACTTATACAAAGCCAACACTGGGCATAGTGCCTGATGTTTATTCTTTTGTTTGAGGGCCATTATATCAAAAGGTGAGAACATATGATCTTCTCTTTCATTCTTGGCTATGAAATCAGGAGCTGGTGTGAGGGTAACAGCACTCAGATCTTTAAATTGTAAGCAGTTCGCAGCTCTAGCCATGGCCACAAGTTCGGACACTCTATGTGTTGTTGCTAACGAAATTAAGAAAACACATTTAGATAATAACTTGTCATAAGAGGGGTTGACCGTGTAAGGTTTAGTACTTAATAGATTTAACACCTTGCCCAGAAACCACTGAGGTAGAATCTGTCTCGCTGGAGCTCGTAATTTAAAACAAGCTGTAATAAAACCTCCTTCATAGTTAGGTGGAAGTCTAAGGTCAGTAAGGTCATAGAATGGTTCTTCAATGGCTGAGAGGTGAATGCGAAGTGTGTTAACTGATAGGTGTTTGTCTTCGAAAAGGTAATTTAAGTACTTTAAAATTAAACTTACTGAGGCACTTTGTTGGTTGGATTCTACAATCCACGTTGTAAATTGTTTCCAATGTGACTCATACTGTCTAATTGTGGAAGGTGTAAATTGTTTGGTTAATTTGTCGTGAACGGCTTGGTCATAAGAATTTAGCCATTTGGTTTTGAAAATATTTCGTAACTAAAACCAAGTTGTATGAAAAACTCCTTTGAACTTGTTGAGGGGTAAGTCGGAAGCCAGTGGGATCAAAGAACGATTCTTTAATGGCTGAGAATTGATAGTATAGTGTAAATTGACAGTTGTTTGTCTTCAAAAGAGTAATTGAAGTACTGTACTTTAAAAATAAACTGACTGAAGCTATGTGTTGGACAGACTCTACAATCTACGTGGTAAATTGTTTCCGATGTAATTCCTACTGTTTAATAGTGGAAGGCGTAAACTGTTTGGTTAATTTGTCGTGAACAGCTTAATCATAAGAGCTCCGCCATTTGACTTTGAAAATATCCATAAAGCTAAATGTAGACCAGTCTGTAGGTTGCTAATCCGCTCTAAGTGGAAACAAGACGTTGGAAATGGTATTGGAATGGGACATTCGAGAGACAGATGAATGAACTACACATGTGTTGACCAGACTGGTGTTATAAGGCACCCTTGACCCTGAATTAAGTGGATATGTTGCAAAACTTTGGATATTCGTGTGTGTCCGGAGGAGGAAAGAGGTACTGTATATTGATAACCACTTGTTCCAAACCTCTGAGAACGCATCTGTTCCGCTCGCTTGGATCTCGTGCCAGAATGTCAGAAGCAGGAGGAATTTTGTCGATTGGTGTGAATTAACGAGATTTACGTGTGGATGGAACGGCCTTATCAAGTTGTGGAATACCGTCTGAGTGATTGTCTATTCGACTAGGGTACCCTTCTCCCGAGATAAGGTTTCCGCCAACAGATTCGCCTTGCTTGGTAGGTAAACTGCTTGAATTGTGATATGGTAATGAAGAGTAAGGAAAAATATTAACTCCGACAATCTCAGGGGCGTGTGAGATTTCGTTGGGCCCTGCCTGTTGATACAGGACACGGCTGATGTGTTGTCTATGTGAAAGGCTATTATTGTACTCTGTGTTGGAGTGCAAGGGCATGATTTTTCAGGAAAATCGAGGGACAACTAGTTCCTTTGTATTTAAGTGATAGAGATTGAGAGAGGTCTAGCGACTTTGTGTCTGGCGACCGTCGGACGATTGGTAACTCCAGCTCGGGGCTCCCGCTTTGTCCAAGACGACCCCCACTGATGGTGGCGGTTCTGACTAGAGGGCTGTCGGGGAAGGGGTCTCAGGTCTTATCCAGATGCTTAGAAGTCTGATGAAATGCTGAGGGAATGTAATTAGGGTATGAGGTTGATTGACTCGGAAAAGCTCTGTTGTCCAGGCTGATGTAAGGATTCAGGCGAAGTTTGTCCAACGGAACAGGTAGCTGAACCCAATATTTTGACCCTATTAACCCTCTCACATCCTTGACATAATTTTGAGCCTATTGGGGATACTTTAAAGCCTTGTTACCATCAGGGGTATTTAGAAACCTTTAGTTTAGTTACTTTAACCTCTGCAGTTGTCTTTGAGTTAGCTGTGGGCAGAAAACTCATTTTGGAGAGGTAATTATAAGAGTGAGAGAACTCTATTTCTTATTGCTAATCTGGCAACCTCTGCATCATATGGTCGTGAGAGGGTTAACGACTCCCACAGCCGTTTGGAATTGTTTTTTGTATGTACTGTCTTGCATACTTGTAGTATTCAAGTATTTGATGTTGTATGATAAGGTTTCCCAACGGAGGTAAACCCAGGGTTCCCACTTTACTATTCAGACGTAGGGCTGTGATATTGTTGTATTGTTATCATCTCGAAAAAGTGGTTTACAGTAAACTTGTTGATTGATAATTCTATGACTGGTCTGAACTGTAGGCTATCTCGTTTTGGTACTAGACTTAAGTGAGACAGAAAACTTTTGATGTGGGAGGAATGTTCACTCGAATTCCTCACTGAAGCATCGCTTTTACGAGTGTTGCCACCTTTACTGGTATGAGACGTTGTATACTGTACGTACTTACGAAAGAACGGTCGTCTCTCCCAGTCCCAAAACAGACTATGCTTTATTAAATGTCTGGACCAAGGTCCTTTCGGTCATGCTGTGTAACTGGCCTGGAAAGAACCGGTTGTGCCTTGAGATATAATGTGATGCAAGGCTAAGATGAACTAAGTTAGGTCCTTGAACCGGTATGTGCTCTTGAAAGGTCAGACTGTTGCTGTTGGTGTGTCTGAGCCTGTCTAATTTGTTGTCTGGGGATGAATTAACCAGTCTCTCCCGACTACTGTGGCCTGTTGAGTGTCGTTGAGATCTGAATCTAATAAAGTTAACACGAGAGAACCTTAGAGACGGTTATAAAAAGTAGTGCTGATACTTCAGACCAAGTATCTGTGGTTGTTAATCCGTTAGAATAGATGGAGAGATCAAGATTCTAGTTTTGATGTCTTTGGGCAGAGTTTTTTAGATAGAACGATACGGAGGTCTTGATGTGCTTTGGACGTCATGAAACGGGCTGTTCTGACCTCTCCTACTGTCCGAAGGGTTTTGCAAAGATAGACTTCTCTTATGTGTGATAATGTTGCCCTAGAGTATGTGTCATGAATAGGATCTGCTACTCCTCATTAGTGTGAGTGAGTTGTCTGTAAAACTGTCTTTGTGGTGCAATGCATAAGTGTGGTGATTTTCAGTGTGAGCAGTCTAGGTTTGAATCCCCGGACTGCCACATGTGTTTGTTAATTTCATTAACCGAGTTTAGGAATAAAGTATGTTGGTGGAGAGAACATAATACAAAGTGGATCTGGAATGCACACAAATAAACAATAAAATAAGGTGGGAAACAAGGAGGGGGGTGAAGGAGAGGGAGAGAGAGATAGCTAGAAATGTGAAGGATAATCCAAAAATATTCTGGAAGTACATTCAGGAAAAGTTAACAAGAAGAGTAGGGATCCCAGAGCTGGTGGGGGGGTTGAATGATGGGAGTAGAGCGGAGACTGATAAGGAGAAAGCAGAGGTGCTGGGGAAATACTTTGGGGGGGTACTAACAGTGGAGTCGGAGGATGCAGTGCCTACTATTCCCATCAAACAGGCACCGGCACTAGAACTAATAAGAGTTTTCCCATGCTAGAATAAGAAGGGCTATAGAAAAAATGAACAGAAGTAAGTCACCGGGACTGGATGGGATACACCCAAGAATCATAAAGGAAGGAGGGGAGATGTTAGTAGAGCCATTGAAAATGTTATTTGAGGTATCGTTTAATACAGGACAAATCCCGATGGACTGGAGAGAGGCGAACATAACAGCTATATTTAAGAAGGGAAAGAGAAATGACCCAGGGAATTATAGACCAGTCAGTTTGACAAGTGTTGTGTGTAAACTAATGGAAACGGTAATTAGAGAAGGAATAATGGATCATATGAAGTCAAACCAACTTTTCAGTGGGAGACAGTTCGGATTCTTGCCGGGGAGGTCGACGGTACTACAGCTAATTAAGGTGGTAGATGATTGGATGCAAATTCTAGAAGATGGTGATGTAATAGACGTGGTACAGTATATTGCGATTTTATGAAGGCCTTCGATAAGGTTCCACATAAAAGGTTAATAGAGAAAGTTAGAAGCTATAATATAGGGGAGAAATGTGTGAAATGGATAGAAGCCTTCCTGAAAGATCGGAGACAGAGGGTACTGGTGAATGGAATAGGCTCGGGGTGGAGGGAAATTACAAGTGGGGTACCTCAGGGATCTGTGTTGTTGTTGTTGTTGTTGTTCCCCAAGCTGCCTGGCCGAACAGCCCCAAGGCCCCGAGCAATTCCAAGGCCATAACCGAGCGCCCCCACAGAACCCTCCCCGCCGACCACAATAAAGCCTGGGTGACCGAAGCCACTCCATCGCGGGAAGCTGAGGAGGGTGCGGAAACGCCCGGGAAACCACAGCCCCACCCAGGGCCCTGTGCCCCTCAGCAATTATGAGGAGAAAGTTGAGGGACAAGGGAAAAATGTGACGCTTTGGCTTCCAATCTTGGTAGATTGGGAGGTCAATCCACGGAAGAGACGCCGTCACTTGAGATCTAGAAATATATAAGTTAAGGAACAGTCAGAGTAAGCTATGGGTATGGCAGAGATTGCTCAGCTCTCACTCTGATAGACCAGCCCATCACCATATGACTAGAACCCAATCCTCTCAGCATCAGCTAGGAAAGGCCCTAGAAAGCCGCCTTTGGCGGGGGGATAGCTCCCCTATTTCAACCCCTTTCAGGGTTGGGCACCCGCCCTTGGATCTGTGTTGGGACCACTGCTGTTCGTTATATTTATCAACGACTTGCCTGAAGTTATAACTAATGGAAGTGAGGTATACCTGTATGCGGATGACACTAAACTGTATAGAAGAGTGAGGAGTAAGGAAGATATGGGTTTGCTTCAAGGAGATGTGGAGTGCATGAAGGGATGGTCTGAGCATTGGTTAATGCCTTTTCATCCAAAAAAATGCAAGTACATGCGGATTGGGACCAGCAAGATAGACAAGGTTGGATACAGTATGTATGAAGCGATGGAGGAAGTGAGTGCAGAAAAGGATATAGGAGTAGTGATAGACAATAAGTTAAATTTCTCCTAACATTTAGCAGAAATGATAAACAAAGCCAATAGAATTGTAGGGCTGATAAGGAGGACATTTGTGTCACTTGACGAAGAAATCTTCAGGAATCTCTATACAGCGCTGGTTAGGCCGCACCTGGAATATGCAAACCAGGTGTGGGCTCCATATATGGTAAAGGATATAGAAGCAGTGGAGAAAGTGCAGAGGAGAGCTAGCAAGCTGGTACCAACGTTGAAGAACGCGGGCTATGAGCAGAGGTTGAGGACACTGGGGCTTCCGACACTGGCATATAGGAGAAAGAGAGGGGATATGATAGAGACTTTTAAGATAGTGTCAGGAAAGTACGATGAGGATGTGTGTGAAGGTATCTTCTTGATGCGGGAGGGAACAAGAACGAGAGGACACTCTAAGAAAATTTACAAAGAAAGAAATAGGCTTGAGAAGGCAAAGAACTCATTTTGTGATAGAGTGGTAAATGAGTGGAACGCACTGCCCCAGTATGTAGTCGATTCCGAATCAATAAGGGAGTTTGAAAGTAATCTTGATAAAGCATGGGGAAGACAAGATTTGAAGTTTGATTATAAAACAAAAATACAGAATAGTAAAAATGTTGCGTCTGCTACCGCCGCCGCCAACACCGTGAACGACCGCAGCAGTGCAAGTACTGGTACTGAGCTGGATACACAGGCATAGTTTGCCTTTTTCCAGAGGATCTACTGTAAGAAACTGTAAGAAATAATAAAACCAAAAGGTTGGATAATTGCCTATGGGTTGTTTATCTGAGAGTGTAAAGTCCTTCCCCAACCTTTTGTTCCTAAGAAATATCCTTGTCAATTATGGGGACACGGAGTCAAGGATCTGACTCAGCCAAATTGCCAGAATAACCCTGTGTGATTAAGAGGTGAAGTCACAGAGTGTGAGGTGAAGCTGAACGGTCAGGCTATGGAGATCGTCAACTCTTTTAAGTATCTGGGCAGTGTGTTGAGTAAAGATGGGACTATGGATGAAGAGGTGCGGGAGAGGGTACAACAGGGGAAGAGGGTTGTAGGAACGCTAAAAGCAGTAACAAGAAATAGGGTGGTCAGTATGGAAGTGAAGAAGTCCTTGCATGACAGTGTGGTAATCCCGACACTGACTTACGGAAGCGAAGCATGGACGTTGGTTGAGACTCAGACCAAGAGTGAGAGCAGTGGAAATGAATTACTTAAGGAGTGCGTGCGGAGTTACATGGAGGGATAGACAGACTAATGAGGAAGTAAGGACCTGGTGTGGCGTGGAGGTAGATGTGCTGGAAAGTGTGAAAGGAACAACTTGAGATGGTTCGGCCATATGGAACGTATGGAAAGCGAGAGAATGACTAAGAGGGTGTACGAGAGCGAGGTGGAGGGACAGAGGGGGAGAGGTAGACTGAATATGAGGTGGAAGGATGCAGTGAGGAACTACATGAACGAAGGCGGTGCTGGTTGGGGGGAGGGGCGTCGACTGACTGGGGACAGAGGTGCATGGGGGCGGTTCGTTCGTGGCCACCCCTTCGGGGATCACGGCGTCAGGCAATAGATAGATAGATAGATTAAGAGGTGTATGGGGAAATGGTTGATTGAGCCCCGTGAAAGTTATTCTGTAATAAAGGATAGATAAAATTATCTACCTGGAGAATTCTGGTATGTGAATGTGGAACTCCGGCGAAGTAGGTAATGAATAGTTATCTAATAGTTATCTCAGCCTACTTCCTCTGTAACCCGGACTCATAGATAACGCAAGGAACTCCTACTGACTGGAGGTGTCATTATTAGAGCTCCGGACTAAGTGCTAGCCGACCCAAAGTGGGACCGGAACAACCAGTTGTGTAAAGGTAAGATAGCAATTGACTGTATCGGTTCTGTCAGGTTTTTTAAAACAGACCCTAGTCGAACAATTTATTAAAAGGAATGGCTGGTGCTAGGGATACCCAGAACTCTAGCATGTTGTGCTGAGGCGTAAGGAAAACAAGCTAATGAATCATTACTATACTGGTTAAGTAGACCCTAAAGAAGTGACCTCTGTTATAGTGGGGACTTGGGGAAAATATTACTTGGGAATTGCCAGACGGAAAATTAATGCCCAGTGTTGTCCTTTGTAGTATGAGGACTCGGGGTAAAGAAATTACTCGGTAATGACTGACAGAATAACTCTGTGTTGTTTAATAGGTGCGGGGGTAACATTTACTAAGTACCTAATAGTCTTCTCGGACTGGTATGGAGGATTCAAGATTCGGACGGAAATAGAGTGAACAAAACCTATTCCGTAATAATGAAAGAGAAAAATATCTAATTGGAGAACTCTAGTATGAGACTTGTGGAACTCCGGCAGAGAAGGCAATGTTTGGGAGGTTTGACGTACCTCCCAACCTACCAATTAGGAAAACATACTATTTGGTAGTAGTCTTGGAAAATCCAACGTCAAGGCTATTAACCTAATTGCAATGACGACTTGTCTATTTTGACTGCTATGTCGTCATTCCAACCGCGGTTAAAAAGAAAACGTCTAGAGTCTACTCCTTATCTTGCTCTAGGAGACGTTGTACATTAACCAAAACTACCACCGAAGGTGAAAAAAGCATAGAAGAGAAGAAAAAGGGGTTTACCTTAGTTACCGCTTAAGGCCCATCCCGTGTTCCGTCATGTGCAGATCCCTGTCGAACGTGCGCATGAGCGACCCTCTCTTGTCATCACATCTCACGTCAGCAGAAGAACGCGGATGGGCAGGGGTCCGGCGTGAGGGAGGGTATTATGTACGTTGGATTTTCCAAGACTACTACCAAATAGTAGGTTTTCCTATTTGGTAGGTTGGGAGGTACGTCAAACCTCCCAATTTGTTAGTAGTCTTGGCAAATCCAACGTCAAGGCTGCATAACAAATAGGAGGAGGACATCCAAGCCCAACCTACCAAAAAAACCAATGCATAAAACAAAATTATGAATGACAAAGACACAATTTAAACAAGAGAGTTTAATAAAAGAGTGAAAAACTGAAGAGTAGCTAAAAAGAACAGTTTTAACACATGCCCGTCATTCATAGTAATGCAAAAACATAACCTTGTCTGAAACCAAAAAGGTACTGTACCCAAAATCCCTTTTCTTCAAAAACCAACAAAAACACTGAACCCAAGAACAAAACACAATTTTCAATGTGGCAAAAACACTTATGTACTGGAACAATACATAATCCCAAACTTGCAATCCAGTGTTGCAAACCCGTACAACCCCCCCCCCTCCCCTTTGTCAAATAAAACGAAGGAAAAGAACGAGGGACAAGGGGGGAAGACCAGGGATCTTCGCCAGAGCACCAGGAAACACGACCCCCGAGAGCAATCACCGGCCGAGGGGGTCGAACACTGGACACGGAGAGGTAGGAGGAGATGAAGGAATTGATAGAAGACCCACAAAACCGCTGAGGCGATGGCAGGTAAGGATCGACGTGGCAGGAACCGGAAGGAGGCAGCAAAGGATCTGACATCGTGCGCAGAACCCCTACAAACAGGGTGACGGGCACGAACGGTCCGACAAACGTGGCGGCCCATCTGCACCTGCGAGAGCCTCCCACCTGTCCGAGGAGACATCCACACAGCAGTACCCGAAGGCGGCGCCACAGACGCAACAGAGGAGTGCAAGGCTGACACCGGGCACAACACATGGCGAGGATGCCCACGCCGTAAAGCCTGGACGGCGAAAGGCTGGAAAGCGGGGGCCTCCCTCCCATGCGTGGTAACAAAAGGAGGGGAGGAGGCGAACGAGACGCCACGCAAGGACGGGGAGAATCGCACGCAGTCCCGGGGCCGTGACAATGCCGCTAGTGCAGACACCCGATCCCCAGTGGCCAGAGCGACAAGGAAGAGCGGACGCCCGAGCAACGGAACCGGCGTAGCGGCCCTTGTATACGTGGGTGAAGCCAGAAGGACCAGAGCCCGCCCCAGATCCCACTGCGGAGGGACCTGGCGCGGAGGCGGTCGATCCCGGAAGGCAGCCGTCAGGAAGGAATCCAGCTCCCGTGGCGGAACGACCAGCCCAGCGACGGACCCAAAGACCCCCCGGACGGCAGACAAGTGGGTACGTATAGCGTCGACGTGAAAGTGACGTGTACGGAAGAGGTGAAACAAGGAGCGTAGGACGAGGGAAGGAGAGCCAACTGGCAGGCGAGTGGCCTGTAGCCACCTAGTAAAAGACCTCCAGCGGGACCCGTAAGTCCCCCAAGGAGAAGACGGCCAGGAACGCTGCAGGAAGTCAGTCAGGGCCCGGCCGGGGACCGGGAGCCACCGTGCCTCATGAACAAGCATGATGCAAAGGCCAACGAGGTCCGCAGGTCCCCAACCTAGCCCAAGTGGAAGCCGGAGACAGGTAGAGGGACCGGACTCGGGCACCACCGCGGCAACCGGGCGGACCAAGCCCGTGCCGGCCACAGAGGCGCGAGGAGCCAGACGCAGCCGTGGTACAGCCGCAGCCTCGCGAGGACTGGGCACATCAACAGCGTGTCTGGTGGCGGAAAGAAGTATATCGACCGGCACCTGTACCAGGCTACCATGAAAGCGTCCGGACCCCCCCCGGAGCGCGAGGCCGGAGGGAGAGGTCCAGAGGCAACTGGCGCGGCACCCCCGATGCGAACAAGGCGACCTCCGGAACACCTCAGGAAGCCGCGAGGTCGGCGAACACAGTCCGTTTCACCGCCCATTCTACAAGAACGCCCTGCCCTCTCGACAGGGCGGCCGCCCACAGGGTGGCAGGCCCGGGCAGGGAGGAGGCATGCAAGGAGAAGGGGTGTCGGTCCGCGAGGAAGAACAACTCCACCGAGACCCCCAATAGAGTCAACGACCTGGAAGACCCCCGCATAAGGAAACAGGGGACAGCTTGTCTGAGTGTCCAACCCGAAGGCCACCGACTTACCCCGAAGGGCCAGCGCGTGGTCCCGCAGGAAGAACAAAGGAACCAACAGTCCGAGGGCATAGACGGGTAAGTGGAGGGAGACCCACCCATCTGCCGGGAAGTGGACGTCCCAGGTTCGATCGGGAACCTCACCCAACCTCGCTCGACGTATCTGTGGCTACCCAGACCGACGGCGGGGGGGCGGTCCATGGCACAGCCGCAGAGAGCGAGCCCCGAGCAACCCAGCGACCGAAGCGTCTGCGAACGGTACGCGGGAGCGGCAGGAGCCGATCCATAGGGGCAACGGAAACACCGCGGTGCCCATGAGGAGGAGGCGGCGTAGCCAGAGGCTCCCTAAGGGAAGGGGCAGAGCGGCCCAATGCAGCGAACCCACGAACGAGTCCCAGAGCCACCCCGGGAGGGAGACCGAGTGCAACACGGCGAAGACCTTCCACCGAAGGTGCACCGCGGCCGGCAGACCCCGGGTCACCGTAGCGCCGGACAAAACCCATGCGAGACCGACCCATGGCACGACACGCGACGGGGTCAAGCGTGACTTGGGAACATCGAAGGGGAACCCTAACCGTGCGATGTTGCGAACGACTGTGAGGGCGTCGCCAATGCACAGTCCTAGGGCTTCGGAAACTACCAACCAATCGGCCAAGGAAAACAGGATCTGGAGCCCACTCCTGAGGAGAGGACCCAGAGCCTGCCCCACCAGTGCGGAGAAGATCCGCGGCGCGATGTGGAGACCGAAGGGAAGGCCGTCGAACAGGAACACACGATCGGAAGTCCGAACGGCCAAGAATCGCTGGAAGCGAGGATGGAGAGGAACGAGCCAAGACGCATCCTGGAGGGCCAGCGACACTACCCACGACAGAGGGCACAGGGCCAGGCGTACCAGGGGTACCGGCAGCATCCGAAACCGTGTGTGCACGATGTGCCCGTTGAGGGCCGACAGATCCACCACCGGTCGCATCGCGTCGCAGTTCGTCGACGGTACCAGAAAGACACGGGAGAGGAAAACCGGGTGACCGGCGGTCAACTCCCTCGACGCTACCCAGCTCGGGCATGGAAGTGAACACGTGGGCCACCTCTGAAGAGATGGGCCGGCGTCGGTGACAAGAGCGGAGTGGGGGTCTGGACGTCTACCTCCAGGTGAGACCCCTCCGCGCAACCCGCCGCCCCCAACGTCCCTCGCGGCTACCGAGGGGCGCAAGGGCGAAAACAACCCGAGGGAGCACCCGAGAGGAGGGGAGCGACCCGGTCGGCCAGGCGAGAAGGAGAACAAGGAGGCCGACCCAGAGAACTACACATTGTGTTGACGTGGAGGTACCCCCGGTACGGGCCGTGCGGGCATGAGCGCTACGTTGACCTCCTCTACCCCCCCCCAACCTCGTCGAAAAGGGCGGGCCACCCCAACCCCAGGCCGGCGCGGGGCTGACCCCGTCGAAGTGCGGCCGGAAGTGGAAGGCCGGCCAGCCCCGACACGGCGGGGATGAAAGGGGCAAGAACAGAAGTGCGAGGCGGAACCGACGCACTGGCCTGCAACGTCCCAGTCCTGCGCCCGTGCAAGGCGGCAGCACTTGCAGCAGCACCCCGAAGAGGACCGGCAGAAGGACGGGACTGAGAAGACCCCGCGCGCGACACAGCGCGTCGGTGCGTGATGTAAGCAGGGTCCGCAACAACACAGCGCGTCGTCGCGTGTCGGAAGCAGGGGCCGCCGACAGAGAAGCGTAGCATTCCCAAGCATCCTGCTTAAAAAACCCCGACGTATATAGCGCAAAGGGGGCCGGCCGGCAGAACGAGGACCGTACCGTCGGGCGTCGCCGAGTTGCCGCGCACAAAACCGCCTTCAGCTCGGGAACCAAAGACACCGCGAGCCGAAGGTGGACCCGCTGAACGCGGTCCAAACCCTCGCGAAGATCGCCTGGCGCAGACGCCTCGAAAAGCCGCAGGTGGTGAACAGACGTCTGGAGGGAACCTAAAGACAAGACAATAAGTCCGTCACCCTCTGTCGCAAGGGAAAAACCTTGGCGACAGAGGGCTGATACGGGTGAGAGAAGAACGGGGTAGCAATAGAACAAAGTTCAAGAACGGGCGCGCTCATCCAGGACCAGAACGCGCCGTCCAACCCGCCGACAGACACAAGAGGAGGCAAAATCAGTGATGACTCCGGGGGAGGGACTGAAGGAGAGCCGTCGACGGATCGGTGTGTGAAGTCGAAGGCCTCAGCAAACCAGGCCTCCAATGGAAGAGGGTGACCGAGCATGAAGGCTAAGCCAGGCGTACCGGCGTCGCACAAACCTGTCCCATAGGAGGACAGACCCGTCAACACAGCCAGGGACTGAACAGCCGGAAGGATGTCAGGGCGGCTGAAGTCTGACCAGAGCGTAGGCCTGCAAAAGGGAGGGGGACCGTAGCAGGGGTAGGTAGGGTGAGGCGCTGAGGGTGAGGCACCGCCAAGAAGCGCGAGAAGAGGGAGTCTTCCATCGACTCCAAGCACCCGTCGAAGCGTGACACAACCCAGCCCTGCATAGCCGACAATTGATCCGAGAGAGGCGACCCCCCCCCCCAGATTGGTCAGCCCGCAGGGGCGAGCGTGAGCGAGACCCACGACACGAACCAGCAGCGTTGCGGCCCAAGGAAGGCGAGCGACGACGGTTGTGTCGCCGTTGAGGGACTCGTCCCCGATCACGAACGGCCGAGGGGGAAACAGCACCAGCCCCCTCTTCCAGCGACACGTCAGCTCCTGAGAAAGGGGACCCCGAAACCTCGTGAAAACCCACCGAGGCAAGAGGAGGGGTACCCCCCTGGCGAGACGGTAAGTGAAGGTCAGGAAGAGAAGAATGAGGAGGAGCAGGACGACGGGAGTGGGAAGGCTGGCCGGGTGAAAGGAGGCCAGAAGGAGCCGCGGGGGGAAACAGAGCAAGGATCCCTGGGGCTGAGATAACAGGGCGGCCCGACACCGAGGCGGAGGAGGGAGGGACCTCCACCGTGGGACGAGACCGTGAAGGAAGAATAGGCACTGAAGCAGGTGAAGTAGGAGAAGCAACGACATCCAGGCGGACCCTCCTGGACAGTGTAGGAGGAGGGAGCAGAGGGCCAGCTACAGCATGAACAACCGCGCGCGGAGAGGACAACGTAAGAGAAAGTCGTCTGGGCTGGGGAAGCGGGCGGAAGGGAGTAGAGCCCCTATCCGTAGAGGTCAGGGGAGGGCGCACAGGGGCAGAGCCGCTAACCCCGGCCTCAGGGCGAGAACCATGACGAGGGCGATGGGTGTCGTCAAGGCGATCAGGAGGACGACGAGGGGCAGTAGAGGACGGACGACGAGGCGAGCGAGAGCGTGGACGGAGCTGGGGAACCCCCCGACGATGGGACGACCGGCTGCGGGACCCAGGGGAGAGGGCCAGGTGAACGGCCTTCAGTCGGGTCAGGGATACCCAGGGCGATGTGGATCCGGTCGGCAACAAAGGCCGGGGAACGGTGGTCCACAGTCCTAATGTGGCGGGAGACCATCGTCCACACCGACGGAAGGGAAGCAGAGGCCACAGCCGCCGCCGAGGAACCAGGGCCATGGTGCAGCACATCCACCAGGGCCAGACACGTGCCACACAGAGCAGGGAGGTAGGCCGTAGAGGACACACAGAGCGGTGGCGCAAGCAGGACTTGTGGCTCTCCAAGCACGGGGAGTGACAACCAAGGCGAAAGCAAGGCAGCCTACCTGCACTAGAAGAACACACACCATAATCAGCACGTCGAAGGAGTAAGTGGAGAGAATGTCCAAGAAGAACCAGGGAAGGAGCATGGGGAAACAGGAACACACATGCAAACAGGTATCCGTACTCACCCTAAACTGGGATCACAGAGGTAGGTGAGGAGGGCGGCCGAGGCGGAAGAGCACTAGCAGAACCTGCAAAGATGGAGAAAGTGTTAACCACCACTCAACATCTTACATGCAGGGCCTATAACACCAGTAAAGTGCATACACCAATATAGTATCAGGCAACAAGATGACATAAAAAAAGTCAATAGTGAAAGCCAACTATTACCGCAAATTTGCGGGCCAATGGAGGCATAACCTCCATAGAACTCTTAAATTCTGATCTAAATACTATTTCCAATTGGGGCAGAGAAAACCTTGTTAACTTTAATGCTTCCAAAACCCAATTTCTCCATCTATCTACCCGTCAGGATCTCCCAGTGGACTATCCCTTATTCTTCAACAATACAAAAATCAACCCTTCATCTTCTCTCAATATTCTTGGTGTCTCTTTTTCTTCTGCTCTCATTTGGAAGGACCATATTACCAGTCTTGCTAAGGCAGCCTCCCAGAAGCTGGGTGTGCTCAACCGCCTTAGGGGGTTCTTTTCCCCTGCACAGCTTCTTGCTCTGTACAGGGGCATAGTGCGCCCTTGTATTGAGTATTGTTCACATGTGTGGGGAGGTTCCTCTCACACCGCTCTCCTAGACAAGTTGAAAGGAAGGCCTTTCGTATCATTAACTCCCGTCCACTCACCAACTCTCTGCAATCTCTCTCTCTCCGCCGCCGCAATGTTGCATCTCTCTCGCTATTCTATCGCTACTATAAATCAGTGTTCCTCAGAGCTATCCCAGTGCATACCACCTCCTTTACGTAGGGTACGTGGTACCCGTCTTGCAACTCAATCCCACCCCTACTCTGTGCAACTCTCCAACCCAAGAGTGAAACGTTACTCTCAAACTTTCTTCTACTCAACATCTGAGCTCTGGAACTCTCTCCCAGAATCAGTCTTTCCCTCTTCCTATGACTTAAATTGCTTCAAACTCCGTGTGTCCAGGCATTTTGGCTCGAACGTCCCTTGATTTTGGCCCTGTCACTCTTTCAACTATGGGGAGGCACTCGCTATAGACAGTTATGCCTTTGCCTCCCTCAATCACATAGAAAAAAAAAAAAAAAACAAAAACAAAAAAAATAACCGTACCGACACCACCCTCCCGCAATTTTGCGGGACCCCCCAACGATCTCCGCAAATTTGCGGGGGGCCGAAACGTCCCAGAGGACCGAATCGAGCTCCCGCAAATTTGCGGGACCGGCCGAGATGGTCCGGCGCCGAAAAAAGCGAGAGGAGCGTCTAGGGAATACCAAAAAAGGCCACAAAAAATGCGTCATCTCCTTATGAACTCCAAGCAATGATGGCCATCAAGCTGAGCAGTGTCTTCCTTGAATATATCCTGACTCAACCGGTAAAGGGAGAGGCAAGGAAGACACACCAGGGGAGAGGAGGCACATCCCCCAGGAACCACCCAACCCCCAGAGATAGAGCAAAGCCCATGAGGAGAAGTGGCAGGGAGGGTGGTTTCGCACAAACAGGGGTCCCCGTGAGGTACCCCTGGATTGGGCAAAAGACTATGAAAGGATGGAGGTGAAACAGGAAGAGAAAACAAAAACCAGTAAATGAAACTGGTGAGAAAATGGGTGCCTAGCCATGAGCAGAGAATGTGTCAGGGGCGAAAAACCCTGTGGTGTGAAAGAGGGGGCCCCCGTGGGGTACCCCTGGAGTATCACGAACCACCTGTCGCCCAGGCCCTTGAGACACAGTGAAGGACTCGAAAGGGGGGACTCGGGAATAACGCTAATAATGCGGCTGACACAAACTCTACAAACAGCACCGCCACCAACGAAAACTCAGATTGTTTACCAACGGTACACCTAGGCTATGAAAAAATTAAAACTCATAGGGGCATAGCAATTCCTGAATGAGAAAACGAGCTAGGCTAAATTAAGCTAAAAGCTAAACTATGCCCAGACTAACAGGAAAAAAGAATATGAAAAGAGAAAGAATGAAAAACATATACGAGGAACGCCAGGCGCCCCCGTACCTTCGGTAGGCTATTTCCACACGCGTCTCCATTATACACACTTAGGAGCCCATTTACGTGTGCCCTAGATCACGTAACATCTGTCTAACAAAAAAGAAGGCCAGATAAGCCGAAACGAACCTAAACAGGGTGAATTAAAGGAGCACAACAAAAGCGACTTCATTCAATGGAGCGCGTGAACAAATTATGACAAGAGAGGGTCGCTCATGCGCACGTTCGACAGGGATCTGCACATGACGGAACACGGGATGGGCCTTAAGCGGTAACTAAGGTAAACCCCTTTTTCTTCTCTTCTATGCTTTTTTCACCTTCGGTGGTAGTTTTGGTTAATGTACAACGTCTCCTAGAGCAAGATAAGGAGTAGACTCTAGACGTTTTCTTTTTAACCGCGGTTGGAATGACGACATAGCAGTCAAAATAGACAAGTCGTCATTGCAATTAGGTTAATAGGCTTGACGTTGGATTTGCCAAGACTACTAACAAATAGAACGATTTCGCCATCAAAGTAGGGCAAATCCGAGGAGTTCTCATATAGAGCGCCGAAATATCGTACAAAACGTCAGGTGACTTGACATGGGTTGCGCATTGTGACGTCACTGTCATCTGAGACGCTTGGGATACTGGGCAGGGAGGGAGGAGAGGGAGGCAGTCCGCCATCTTTTTGCCTCGGTGACGAACCCGCACATACGCTCCTGACGGTAATTTACGCTTTCAGTGAACATTGACCATATTGGGCCACTAAAATACCGGCCCTATTAGATTTAAGGTAAGCAACAATATGCCTATTTCATAATTTCTATGCATAACTTATCATTTATATATGTTTTGGTATGCATGGGTGTGAATGAGTATAAATGTAAGGGTACGTACGGGAGGACCGATCGACCAATATCAACTATTCCCATAAGGTACGTGTTTCACATAGAGCGAATTCACATAGAACGACCTCGTTTATCGACCAATTTCTCGTTCTATGTGAGACCCTACTGTACAAGGATTTTTTGGTGGATATAAACGTCACAGAAACAAATTATCGCCGGGTGCGAAACTGGCTCTGAGTGAGCAGAGATATACTTAGGGAGTGGGACAAAAACTTAATCGGATACTTTAGGTGCGCCTAAGGGTTAACTAACTTAGAATTAATTAGACTGTTAACATTAATTTTGTCTAAAATTTTAGAGAAATAATTCAAAGTGGATATAACTTTATCTTTAATAGGGTTATCTATGGATTTCTTAGAATTGGCTCTAATATATCCAATAAAATCAAAGATTGTATTTTTAAATTTATTGGTGAAATTATTTTGATTGTTTAGAATATTTTCTATCAAGGGAGCAAAACTTTTTTTTGTAGGCGTTTCAATGAATCTTTTAATTTTTTAAAACAGTTCCCACGGGAGTCCGGATCTAAAATCTCTAGACAGTGCCTCCAGGACCATAATTAAGAGGAGGGGGCTTAACACTGAACCCTGATGGACTCCAACACGGACTGTGAACTCCTCACGCAGTACACCTTTCACCCTCACCGCACTTCGCGAATCCTCATACATCTTCATTATCACACGCACCAGCCACTCTTCCACACCAAGCTTCCTCATAGTCCAATGCACAACATTCGTGGCCACAAGAAGAAAGCGTATAGAGAGTGGTTGGGTAGTAGAGGGAATGAAGATTTGGAGAGACAGAAAAGAGCGAGGTACAGTAGGGTCTCACATAAAACGAGTTTATGGTCGATAAACGAGGGCGTTTTATGCGATTTAGTTTTATGTGAACACAGCATTTTGGTGGCGCAATATCGTCAATGTTCACTGTAAGCGAAAATTTTCGTACAAAGCGAATGATATTTCGTACAAAGCGAACGATATTTCGTACAAAGCGACGATATTTCGTACAAAGCGACGATATTTCGTACGTTTTGTACGATATTTCGGCGCTCTATATGAAAACTCCTCGGATTTGCGCCACTTTGGCGGCGGACTCGTTTTATGTGATCACATTCGTTCTGATCGAAAATTAAATATTAATATTTTAGGTCGGTCATTTTAATCGAGACTCGTTTTATGCGGGACCCTACTGTACTTGGAGAAAAAGAGAGTGGTAAAGAGAGTAGTGAAGGAAAGTAAGAAGAGTAGATGAGGAATTTGGAAGGAATCTAAGTGTAAAATGGAGGGAGTGTAAGAAACTGTTCTGGAAAGGTCAAGAAAGTTAAGGTAGGTAGCAAGGGAAATAGTAAGGGTGTGAAAGATACGAATGGGCGAGTGATAGCCGAGAAGCAGGAGAGTCGAAAGATGGAGGGAGTACTTCAACGAATTGCTGAATGTAACGAATGAAGCACCAGCAAACATAGTTGGATGGGGTATGGGAGGGAGAAGAGGAGAAATAGTGTAGGAGGAGGTGGGGATCAAGAGGTCAGAAGTGTGTGAAGCCATGAAAAGAGTGAAGATGAAGAAAGCATCAGGAATAGATGAGTGTGTGGGGAAATGCTGAGGTATGGTGGTGAGATAGTGGTCGAATGGAAATGGAAAATGTGTAAACTAGCATGGGAGAAGGGGAGTGCACCTGATGACTGGAAGACAGGCATAATCATGCAGTGGAGCTTATTTCCAAAATTGTTAACAAATATTTTTCCGAAGGCAACTTCCCAGTGTCTGAAAAACATGCCTTGCTCTGGCCTATCCTTAAGAAACCTGGACTTGATGTAGAGAACATGTCGAACTACCGTCCTGTCTCCAACTTGTATTTTTTATCAAAGATATTAGGGCGTGCTATACTTGATCAACTGCTGCCGCTACTTTAGCAAAATGAAACTATTCCCATTTTTCAGTCTGCTTATCGGCAGCATCATTCAACTGAGACAGCATTGATCAGAATACATAATGATTTAGTCAAGAACACTTGCGACGGCGAGATCTCATTGTTGGTTTTACTTGATCTCTCTGCAGTCTTCGACACAGTGGATCATGAGCTGCTATTGAGTGATCTTTATGACTGTGGTGGGCGTGACTCTGCTCTCTTGCTTCTCAGGTCATACTTGTCAGGTAGAACCCAGTGTGATGATGAATCGGATAGTCTCGGACTCAGCACCCTTGCTCTGTGGCGTTCCGCAAGGATCAGTGTTGGGTCCTGTCCTGTTCACGATATACACTAGTGGCTTGTCTCTTCTGCTTCGTGCACACGGTGTCACCTATCATTTCTATGCTGATGACACCCAGATTAACGTGAAGATCACAGGTGTAGCTGATACACAGAGGAAGGTGGAAATGCTAATGACCGATATCAAGAAGTGGTGAGGACAAGAAAACTTAAACTAAATGATAACAAAACTGAAATTCTCATCATCCGAGGAAACAGAAGGGCTACTGACGCAGTAAATTCCCTCTCCATCGATACGGGTGACTCACAGCTACAACCAGTAAACTCTGTTCGAAATCTGGGAGTGTATCTGAACTCAAGACTGGATTTTAAGGAGCACGTAAAGCAGATTGTCAAAAGTTGCTACCTGCACATCAGAAATCTCTACTCGGTGAAGCAGTTTATACGTAGACGTTGCCTTCTGACACTGGTCCACTCATTGATATTCTCTCGTGTTGATTATTGCAATGCCTTATTCGTGGGTCTTCCCAATTACATATTAAAGAAAGTACAATCTGTTCTGAGCAGAGCTGCAACTCATTTTTGGAATTCCACCAGGAACCCCTACCACTTCTTATCACATCGAACTGCACTGGTTACCAATAAAAGCTAGAATAGAATTTAAGTTGTGTCTGGTAACTTTCAAGGTCCTGAAATTTGGTAAGCCCGGATATCTTGCAGAGCTGCTCAGGCTTCCACCGGCACGCCATGGTGTAGTCGTGAGCCATGATGACGACCCCCTGCGTCTTGATGATCCGCAGTCATCTTTCTTTGAGAGATCATTCTCTTACATGGCTCCAAGGTTATATAACAGACTGCCACTGACCATGAGACAACTAAGTTCTGTTGAGTGCTTCAAGTGACAACTTAAGACTTTTCTCTTTGAAAGAAGCTATGATCTCGAGAGGGGTGTCATCATGGAGGGCTATAGGGTGTAGGCTATTTGCCAATTCTAGTGGCTGGGTGATGCGAAGTGCGTAAAGGTTTTGTGTTGCATTAATTTAAGCGATTTGTGTTTGTTTTTTTGGTTTTTGGTTTTCGAGCGTCAGTGAATTCTGCGGAAAAATTGGCGCTTGTGAGAAATAAGTAACATGCTTATTACATACATACACATACATAACATTTTAAGACTGAGTGTTCCACACATAAGTGCAGTTTCAGTCTCTTGTCCTAATGGCGGCGTTCCAGGCAACCCTGTTAAGGGCTGCTTCACTTGTCAAGTTCTTGAATATGAGATCGGCACGTATACTGTAGTCCGATCCCAGGTCTTCCTCGGTCCAACCCTTGGTGCAGCTCCCTCCACAATCACAGACCTGCATTTTTTCACCCAATTTTGTTCATCCATTCTCTCCACATGTCCATACCATCCCAGTCTACTTGTACGCATCACCTCGCTAATACTCTTTATACCTAAACGTCTCCTCAGCTCAATATTTGTTATTCTATCCTGTAGCCTGGCCCCACACATCCATCTCACCATTCTCATCTCATTACGCTCCATTCTGTTGACATCCTCTACTTTAACGGCCCATGTTTCTGAGGCATACGTCATTGCACTTCTAACACATGAGGCATACACCTTTCCCTTCAGGGGGAGAGGCATTCTTTTCATGGTCAGGATTGGCATCAGTTCTCTGAACTTCCCCCAGCCACACCTAATTCTAGCAACAGTGGCAGCCTCGGCCCCACCACCGGCAGAGATGGTATCTCCTAGGTAACAAAACTTGTTCACCAGCTCCAAAGACTCATTTCCAAAATTCACAGCCACAGGATCATCACCTAACACAAGCTCGCCTTTGCACACTACGCACTCAAATTTCTCTATTTCTGACTTATCCTTCGGCAGGGGTCCCTTTATTCTACTACAGTTCTTACTACCATGGTGTACCCAACATCGACAGATGCTACATTGAATTGAGTTAGCGCCCACTCCCTTTCCACACACTGCACATGGGTATGCACCGCTCTTTTCCACATTGCCTCGTCTCAATCTACAATGCATAACCTTGGTTTTGTTAATATTGACTCTCAGACCCTTGCTCGCCATGCCCTCTCTCCACTCTCTGAATTTGGCCTCAGCATCTTGCACACTGTCAGCTATTAGGACTAAATCGTCTGCATAAAACAGTTCCAACGGGAGTCCGCCTCTAAAAACTCTAGACAGTGCCTCCAAGAACATAATAAAGAGGAGGGGGCTTATAATATTATAATAGTCCCCCTGTTTAAGGGTAAAGGGGAAAGAGGAGTGTGTGGTAACCACCGAGGAATATATCTTCTAAGCGTAGTAGCCTAGAAGGGAAGGTGTACAGTAAGGTAGTGATTGAGAGAGTGAGAGCGAGAACGGAGAAATGGTTATGTGATGAGCAGGGCGATTTTAGGAAGGGAAGAGGATGTGTAGATCAGATTTTTGCCCTGAAATGAGTTATGGAGAAATATCTGGAGAAGCACCAAACGTTGTATGTTGCCTTTATGGACTTGGAGAAGGCCTTGGATAGAGAAGGTATGTGGAAAGTACTTAGAATATACAGAGTAAATGGCAAGTTGCTGAAAGCAGTGAAGTGCATGTAGGCTATGAGGGTGCAAAGGCGTCAGTACGTGTGGAGAATGAGCAGAGCGAGTTCTTTTATCTGAATGTTGGGTTGAAACAAGGATGTGTGATGTCCCCATGGTTGTTGTTGTTGTTGCTGTTCCCCAGGGTGTCTGGCCGAGCAGCCCCAAGGTCCCGAGCAAGGCCAAGGCCAAAACTTAGCACCCCCACAGAACCCTCCCTGCTTACCACTAATAACGCCCAGGTGACCGAAGCCACTCCAGGCGGGGAGCTGAGGAGGGTGCGGAAACGCCCGGGAAACCAAAGCCCAACCCAAGGCCCTGTGCCCCTTAGCAATTATGAAGGGAAAGCTGAGGGGCAAAGGAAAAATGTGACGCTTTGGCTCCCAGTCTGCCAAACTCTAGGTTGGCAGTAGGGAGGTCAATCCACGGAAGAGACGCCGTCACTTGAGATCTAGAAAATATATAAGTTAAAATGTAAAACTTGCAAACTAAACAAACCAAAATTGGGACAAGGATAATATAAGTAAAAGGAACAGTCAGAGTAAGCTATGAGTATGGCAGAGAATGCTCAGCTCTCACTCTGATAGACCAGCCCAGTGTCCCCATGGTTGTTCAATATATACAGTAGGGTCCCCATCTATGCGTGTTCGATTTGTGCGTTTCGCGATCTGTACGAGCTACCAAAAATATGAAATTAATAATTCCTAACTGTGCGAATATCATTTGAAGTGTGCGAGCGCCAAAATAAAGGTAAGCAAATACGTGGAGAAACCCAAATGTACGAGTTTCTTCCCAGCTGTGCGAGATAAGTCACACGCAGTGACGTCACAGCCAGCTTCTGCGCCGCTTGGGTACCGGGAGGGAGGGGATAGTCAGCCATATTTTTTTGCCCCCACTCTGAGTGCATGCATAGCTCCGTTAGGAATTCGTATATCTTGAGCGGCAGAGCTGCCCTAGCCCCTTTTGACCATGCCACCCCCACGTTCCGGGAAGCGGCGAACTATCACATTGGAACTAAAGTGGAAAGTTATTGAGTTAAAGGATGCTGGAAAAGGATATTCTGTTGTAGGCAGGGAGTTGGGGCTTACTGAGTCAAATGTTAGGTAAATTTTTAAGAAAAAGGATGAAGTGTTAAAGTATGTCCAGGCGTATCGTTCATCCACTATAGATAAAAGACGGGGCTGGGGCTGGGGCCGGGGTAGCATAGATGCACTCGCCCTGCCTTGGGGGTTTGCATCGGAGCCCACTAACTTAATGTGAGCAAACAATGACTTATTATTGTTTAATTATTGCTTACTTTAATTTATATTATGTATTTTATGAATATGTGTCAGTTAGTGTTGTTATTGATAGGTAATATGAAATTGAACCCCTAAACTTGGGACCGTCCATCCACCAAATTAATTATTTCCCATAAGATACATGTTTTGATTTGTACAATTTCGATCTGTGCGACCTCGTTCATCCACCAAATTCTAGCACAGTCGGGGACCCAGCTGTATATGGATACTATGGAAGGAGTCATGAAAGAAATACAAGGAAGAGCAGTGGATGTTGGTGTACCGCTGATAAGGGAGGGAAATGAGTGGAAGCTACCTGTACTGCTGTTTGCCGATGATACAGTTCTGATGAGCGATAGTGAATGGGAGTTCCAATATGTTTGGAACAGTGTGTGAAAAAACGAATCTGAAGGTAAATGCGTGGAAGAGCAAGGTTACGGTCTTTGAAAGGGATGCAGGAGCGACCCCCGAAAATCATCGTTCTGAATCCTCCCTTCCTCGCAAGGACAGAGTCCACCTAGCCAGGTTAAGATGTGGGCACCAACCAGCTCTTCTGAACTATCAGAAGAGACTGGATGACTCCGTCGACGACACCTCATTCATTCATTTATCCCCAGAGCTACTACTCTTTGGAATTCACTTCCCTCTAATTGCTTTCCACAAACTTACAATCTACAAAAGTTTAAATCCAGTTGTTACAAACATTTTATGAATGGACGATGCCTTTAGGCACATGGACCTTTTTGTTTTATCTGTGTTTTTCCTTCCTCCGTTCATTGTCTCTTAAAAAAAAAAAAAAAAAAAAAAAAAAAAAAAAAAAACCTGTCCAGGATGTAACACAGCACCCCATACCATTAACCCTTCCTGCCCGGTTGTCATTTAAAAATGGCACCGCGGCAGATGGGCAGGAGCCCGGGTGTCATTTTAAAATCTGTAAGCTTGAAAGCCTATCAAGCGTGGTTTGAAAGCCGTGCATCGAACCGTATGTAAACAAGCCGGTCGGAGCGACGCGCACCTTCCAAAACAAGGAGAAGAAGATCGACTTTTGCTGTTATGGTTTTGGAGAACAAGAACAAGTTTTTATTATTGTCTGATATTGCTAACATCGCATCGAATCTCTCTCCACGGAAATCGTCATCACAACTGAACCAGTTGACCTAGAGAGCTCTACTCAACGCCAGTTTACAGATAAGAAACAGGGCTACGCTATGTGTGTGAATTCTCTAGCAGTTAAAATAACAAAGATAGGGCTAGCCTATTATGACGTTTTTTGGCCATATCCCCCGGGCTCTCAGTGCTGTCATTTAGAAAGGCTGCCCGGGCAGGAAGGGTTAAACACATCGTAGAAGACTGCATTTCACACAATAAACTTATGCCAACAACATAATCTACACTCCTTGAGAGCTCTGTGGGAAAGCCCGACCGTAGCCATGGCCTTCCTTAGGGACTCGGGGCTGTTCGGCCAGGCAGCTTAGGGAACGACGACAACAGTTACCTTGATGAAAGCCGTTTTCTTCAATATTTTCTCCGGGGTGCCCATAAACTTGAGCTTCTTGACAATCTTGGAGCTCTGGTCTGTCTCCAACACCACACCATTAGCAGCGATACGGAACTCAGGCTGTATGGGAAGAGTGAACATTAAATGGGTATCATACAAGAGTTTTAGTCATCAATTTTTAATGGCCAATAATTTTTTGGGCAAAAATTCTAGAACCTTTGCATTGGTGTAAAAAATTAGACTGATGACAGATGAATTTAGGTTCAACTCACAAGCTGCCAGACCTGAGTTGCCACTAAATTTTACTCTCTATTCTTCTTTTTTTCTTTATATGTGGTCAGAATATAAGGGAATTTAGATAAGCATGATTTTGCTGTACCTGGAATATGAAGTTGAATTACTATATCACTAGGGGGTAGAGATAGGCTATGCATAATAAGCATACTTTTCCGTTCATTATAGTGTACAGTAAAAGTCCACAAATCCCAATAGTCTGAATTATTTAATATCAGAATTAATAATTTCTAAAAAGGACAAAATTAGAAAAATTCAAAATGTGTGCCAAAATCGGCGAAGTGGAGGCTTGCGTAGGTGCACACAATGCCAATTTGCTACCCCTTCACTAATTTACTTTATTAATTAATTTATCGTATAACACTATGTCGATAGATCAACAATTATATCGACAACACCATCTACAAGCTTCATTTCCCCAATTCAATAAAATTTAAGTCCACAACATTACGAGATTCACGGCAAAACAGTTGTTTCATGGCAATGCAATCACAGCAAAGCTTGGTCATGTTTGAGGATTTCCATGGTTACACTTCACTAAGTTTTATTAAATTTTCCTGGCTTTTTTGTTATATAGGTATGTATTTGTTTATTGAGCTTTGTATGTTGTTTTTGTTCCCTAAGCTGCCTGGCCGAACAGCCCCGAGACCCTAAGGAAGGCCATGGCCACGGGTCGGGCTTTCCCACAGAGCTCTCAAGGAGTGTAGATATGTTGTTGGCATAAGTGATTGTGTGAAATGCAGTCTTCTATGATGTGTTTAATAGTATGGGGTGCTGTGTTACAACCTCGGCAGGAGTCGACGACGGAGTCATCCAGTCTCTTCTGATAGCTCAGAAGGGCTGGATGGTGTCCGCATCTCAGCCTGGCCAGGTGGACTCTGTCCTCGCGAGGAAGGGAGGATTCAGAAGGATGGATTTCGGGAGGTCGCGCCTGCAGCTGTGTGTTGTCTATGAGTGAGTGGATGGAACGGCGAGAGATATGAGTATGGATGTGCTTCTGGAAGCTGGTTTGGGGTGGGCAGGGAGGGAGAGAAGATAGTATTTGTGTGTGATAGCGTGTGCTGGGTGCTGTTTTAATATTTATTGGTGTCTGTGGATGTGTTGCCATGTAGTGTAGTGGGTGGTGTTGGTTCGTGGAGGCTGTGCTGCCAGGAATTGAGTGGCTCTCATGTCCAGATGGTCTTTGACTTTGAGGACTTTGGTTTCTTGATGTAGGTGATCTGTAGGTGTAGTAGCTTTGTATGTTATTGTATTCGGTAGGAATCAACATTGACAATACAGTAATATGACTAATAATATCTGCCAAAAACATTAAAACATTTACAACTGATCAGCTGTTTCACAGAGAAGTGTCGATCACTGTTTACTAAAGGGTCACTACGGCTATGCTGCGGTGACAATTTTTTTCCATATTTTCTTGGGTTTTTAGGTTAATCTATTCTTATATATTCATTGTACCTTTTTATCTTTTAGGCATAATATTTGAGAACATATGGAGGAACCAAGGTATATTTAATGTTACGTACTTATTTATAGTGTTTTCAAAGGTACAGTCGACTCGTTTAATCCGCAGTCTCAGAGATTGTAGTATTGCTTACATATTTCTTGATTCATCCTTTTTCCACTTTATATATTGCACATTTATTTTATAGATTAACTTTTAAGCTTCTAATAATCCTAAATAATATTCTGAGAATTTGCGGATTAAACGAGTTGACTGCGTACCTCCCAATAGTCCGAAAAAAATCCAGTAATCTGAGTGAGCACTGGTCCACTGCTATTCGGATTAAAAGACATTTACTGTACTTGCATACTTTTATGGAACTGTATGGTATGCAAGGTAGATAAGGCAATATCTTGGTAAAGTTTAAAATCTTAAAAGGTTTGCTTCACATAATTAAGGTTGAAAAAAGTACAGGCAACATCTTACCACTCGATCAGTAATGTTCTGAAGAGCGACAAATCCTGTGTTGACGTGCGTAGTGGGCCCCCACAACATTGCCTCCACGTGAAGGTACTTTCGAGCGTACTTGAGGGAGCGTAGTCGGAAGTTGTCCTCCCGTTTTGCGTAGTAGATGAGGGATTGGAAGCGCCGCCACCCAAGGGACAGGATCAGGGGGTCACGGTTCTTCAAGATCTTGGGGTACCATCGGTGGACCTTGATACGCACCTGAAAGTTTGAATGCTTAGGATGATGCTTCTCTACTCTATACTCTCAAAATCCCAATATTGCCTATTTTTCAGCAGTCCCAAACAATGACCAGATAATTCATCAGCGTCAAAGTTGTCAAAGACCTTTCAGGGAAAAAAGATGGTTTTTCACCTTTGATTACCAGAACATCCTATCTATCTATCTATCTATATACTCTGGCACACCCCTATTCTTTCTTTTTATCTTATTGGGGGTGGCCGACTCGAGACAGAGCCCGTACAGGTACAACACACCAAACACAACAAAAAACAAAACAAAAACAAAAAACAAAAACAAAACACAAAATCACACACATCTAGGTCGTCCAGGAGAAATACCCAGAGACCAAGGCCCATTTGGGGTCTCCAGCAAGAATCCCAGGTCCCAGATCTCCCGGAAAGGTTTCGATTTCCGCAAGCAGACACGCAGCGGAGCACACCACAATGCCCGCCCACCGTGCATCCAGGCGTACCCTTCATTACTACCGGCTCCCCCGGCCAGGCGGCTGGCGGACTATTATCTAGTCAAACAGGCGCCCGCCCCCCTCTCCCAAACGACCGCGTTTACACTCATCTATTCACTAGCATTCTCCATTCATTCCTATTTATTACCATTTCTCTTGCCTGATCTATAGTCACTCCTCTATCTTCCAACACTTGTCCTACAGTTTCTCCATCTCAATGGAGGTCTTCCTACCCCTCTACCTTCCCTTGTACTGTATATGACTCTCATATTCTCTTTGTAAGCCTTTCATCTTCCATTCGCTCAACATGTGTCATGTATTCGCTCAACATGTTCTCTTTCTAATATTCATTAATGATCTCCTCAACTGTACCTCTGGTCCCATCCACTCATATGCTAATGCCTCTACCTCCCCTAGACAAGTGCCGACCGATGCTGACGAGTCCAATCCACCCGGAATTTTATAAGGTTGTCTCCCCTAGATGGGTTGCCAACCAAGGCTAACGAGTCCCATCCACCGGATAAACCAGGTTATAGTACTAATAGCTTTTGCGTAATTTCCCTTCCGGATTAATGACATTTCTGTTCTTTATTCTGGCTAGATTGTAAATTGAGAGTTCTAGAGTAAAAAGGTTAAATTTAGAGGAATTTGTTAATAGGTTTTCACTTTTCAGAGAATCACAGTAACAGGATAAGAATTAATAGGTTTTCACTTTTCAGAGAATCACAGTAACAGGATAAGAATGTTAAAGTATAGTAAGTCTCACAGCTTGCTTTCTGAAAATTTTCCCTGATCGGTTTCTGTAGTACAAGTACAGTCCTCTGTTTTATTAATTTTTGTTTCATTGTGTTCACATTGAAACACTAATTAGCTATATCCTGCTTTTTTCATGCAGCTTTCCATGTTAATTCAATTGTACAGTATTCTAAACTTGTGGGAACAATTAACGACATTCCCAAATTGACTAATTCCTTGAACGTGACGATAGTGCGTTGTTATATGTGCGATTAGTTTACTTGGGAAACAGATTAACTTGCTCATGTAGTAATGTACACCCTATGTGGTGGATTGTGTTCTTTTATTTATAAAGAATTATTATTTTGCTTAAGCATTGTTTCCACATAGCGATTTTGATTAGTTGTTTTGTCTTTTTTACTGTGTTCGTCAAATTTTTGGTTTGTTTATTTTGCAAGTTTTACATTATAATTACATTTGAGTGTATGTTTTACTCCCTACAATAATTATATATAACAACTACACAACACATTTGCAAGTTAGAATCCACAACCATATATTTCAGAATAGTGTATTTCATAATCCTTAGTATAATTCATGTATGACTGATAAGTATCAATCTCTACAAATGAGTGATTATTGTAAGATAGTAAGTATACTACTAATAAAAAAAAAAAATTAAATTCCCCCTTTGTTGCTATACAAGCCTCATAATGCCTGTCAGAGAGGTTCATTTCAAACATATTTAGGGGAGGGAATGTTTGGTTTTCACCACCCTCAACTGCGCGGCACATGCTAAATGGCTCATTAAACTAGCACACACCCAAGCAAACCTCCTTCCAACCAGAAGTACTACAGTATCAGGTGCCCCTCCCATGAGAAGTGGTGCCCCCCCAGGAGCCCCCCTGCTGAGAAAACCCTGGCTACGCCACTGGTCAGCACGGAAGAACATATTTTAATCCGGTCCGTACGCCTTCTTAGTATTAAGCCCAGAGAGGGCAGAAAGTACATCCTTAGAAGTCATTATGATCTTGCGCATGAGTAAATGAGAGGGAGGTGGAGGGGGAGAAAAAGCACCAGAATCATTCAAGATGGAGTTTTTAGCGAAAGTTTGAATAAGAGTTCAGCTTTGTCAGAGGAAGATGTGACGGTGGTGCCGTCAGAGTGGAAAAGAAGCTTTAGTGCTGTTGAACACCATTACTATTTTTTTCCAGGAATCCCAAATACCGGTACAGTACTGTGCTGAAACTTGCCCTAAAATAACCCTTCACTGATATAAATGATCATGGGACATTTAGGACATTCTAGGAAGGGAAGAGGATGTGTAGATCAGATTTTTACCCTGAATTGAGTTGTGGAGAAATATCTGGAGAAGAAACAAAAGGTGTATGTTGCCTTAATGGACTTCGAGAAGGCCTATGAGAGTGGATAGAGAAGGCATGTGGAAAGTACTTAGAATATACGGAGTAGATGGCAAGTTGCTGAAAGCAGTGAAGAGCATGTATGAGGGTGCAAAGGCGGCAGTACGTGTGGAGAATGAGCAGAGGGAGTTCTTTGACCTGAGTATTGGGTTGAAACAGGGGTGTGTGATGTCCCCGTGGTTGTTTACTGTATATATGGATGGAGTCAGGAAAGAAATACTAGGAAGAGCAGTGGATGTTGGTGTATCGCTGAAAAGGGAGGGAAATGAGTGGAAGCTGCCTATACTGCTGTTTGCGGATGATACAGTTCTGATGAGCGATAATGAATGGGAGTTGCAGGATCTGGTAAATGAGTTTGGAACAGTGTGCAAAAAACGGAATTTGATGGTAAATGCGGGGAAGAGCAAGGTTATGGTCTTCGAAAGGGGTGAAGTCACAGAGTATGAGGTGAAGTTGAACGGTCAGGCTATGGAGATTGTCAGCTCTTTTAAGTATCTGGGCAGTGTGTTGAGTAAAGATGGGACTATGGATGAAGAAGTGCGGGAGAGGGTGCAACAGGGGAAGAGGGTTGTAGGAACGTTGAAAGCAGTAACAAGAAATAGAGTGGTCAGTATGAAAGTGAAGAAGTCCTTGCGTGACAGTGTGGTAATCCCGACACTAACTTACGGAAGCGAAGCATGGGCGTTCGGGAAGAGACTCCGACCAAGAGAGAGAGCGGTGGAAATGAGTTACTTGAGAAGTGCGTGCGGAGTTACATGGAGGGATAGACAGACGAATGAGGAAGTAAGAAGGAGGTGTGGTGTGGAGGTAGATGTGCTGGAAAGTGTGAAAAGGAACAACTTGAGATGGTTCGGCCATATGGAATGTATGGAAAGCGAGAGATTGACTAAGAGGGTGTACGAGAGCGAGGTGGAAGGACAGAGAGGGAGAGGTGCACTGAGGAAGAGGTGGAAGGATGGAGTGAGGAAGTATATGAATGAAGGCGGTGCTGGTTGGGAGGAGGGGCGTCGACTGACTGGGGACAGAGGTGCATAGGGGCGGATCGTTCGTGGCCACCCCTTCGGTGATCAAGGCGTCAGGCAATAGATAGAAAGATAGACATTTATACAAAGCAACTTACACTATTTTTACTTGTATTTTTCATGAGCCAAAAAGAATTCAACGGCATTCAACTTACCCTCAGGAATCCCATATTGCTCTCGTTCTCCAAGAGGCCTCCAACAATGACTGGGTAGCTGGCGTCAAAATTGGTGATGAACTCGCAGGGGAAGTTAGTGAACTCAATCCTGACATAAAGGCCCGGCCGAAAGCCCTCATATTGCACACGCGCCTCCTCATCCAAGCCCTCAAACACTGCACGGTTCAGCTGAGGAAAAAATATAAAAATACGTATATACACATACAAGTTTAAAGATCGTTTTGTCCACAGGGAATGTGGTTACAGTCTCATGTCCTAAATGGCGGCTTTCAAGGTATGTCAAGAGCTGCCTTTCTTGTCAAGTTCTTTATTTTGAGATCAGACCGGAGTACCTGATCCCATGTCATTCTAGGTCTACCCCTACGCGCAGCTCCCCCTATGTTAACAGTCTAGTATTTCCTCACCCAGTTCTAATCATCCATTCTCTCCACATGTCCAAACCAACCAAGCCGGCTCATGCGCATCACTTCACTGACACTCCTAATGCCCAGACGCCTTCTTAATTCCTCGCTCAATACCCCGTCCCTGAGACGTTACAACCCAAAGTTTGGAGAGACTAGTGGAACTAGCTTAGTTAAAGATTTGGCCCCGAAGGAGTCTAGAGGGTGACCTTTAGGTTGAACACAAAGACTGAACTTTAGTTTAAGGGTGTTCAGTATGGATAAGTACTTTTATTAATTTAGTACTTGTATTAAGGTAAAGTCTCTTTAAGAGTAGTTCTCGTATTTTTAATATTTATTACTAAGATGATATTTTAATTTAAGAGTTGTTAACCGAGTCAACAATGTTCAGAAGTTGTTAAGAAGGCAAACAAAATAATTGGCTTTATAGGCAGGTCATTTGAGCATAAATCCAAAGACGTTATCCTAACCCATTACAATTCCTTAGTCCGCCCTCTTCTGGAATACTGCGTTCAATGCTGGTGCCCTTATTACCAAAAAGATATAAACAAGCTAGAACGAGTTCAACGTAGAGTTACCAAAATGATACCTAGCCTAAAGAACAAACCATACAAAGAGCGTCTGAGAGAATTAAATCTATTTCCTTTAACCCAGCGCAGATTAAGAGGTGACTTAATTCAAGTGTTCAAAATCATCAAAGGCATCGACAATATGAACTGTAGTAAGTACTTCACTATCGACCAATCTAATTACACGCGGGGAAACGGTTGCAAAATTATTGGTAAATCTTTTAACTCGCACAATCTAAGAAGTTCTTCTTCAATCGAGTTGTCAACTTGTGGAATGGGCTTCCCCGAGACGTTATAGACTGCAGCACCGTTGATTCATTTAAACTCCGCCTAGACAAATATCTCGCATCAAACCCGCGACTGACTGCGTTTGTAAATGAATAACTTTATTTTATCCTCCCCTCAGTTACTAACCCATATGTCCCCTGCTAACTTCCTAGTCCTGCCACGGACATTAGTTCCAGGGCAGCAGTTCCCTTTCCAATGTTCCCTTACCTAAACCACTAAACCACTGTTTGGACACTTGATCCTCAGTGTTTTGGAGGACAAGCAGGCTAGAAGGGTCACTAGACCTGTTATTGCTTGATTTCCTTTGTACTCCTTTGTACTTCCTTTGAGACGTGGCCGGTTAAAGCGGAGGATATCAATAGAAGAGAATGGTGAGATGGATATAGTTACTGGGTAGGGATTTGCTGCCTTTTTTGAATATCGGTGTTACGTTGGCTATCTTCCACTGATCAGGCATAGTTCCAGACTGCAAGGATTTATTGAATAGTAGTGTCAGTGGTTTGGAGAGCTCATCCTTAGCTTCCTTCAAAACTCTAGGCGAGATTGTATCAGGTCCAGGCGTTTTATTTACCTTGAGTTTATCTAAACAATTCAATACTTCTCTCTCTGTAACGGTGATATTGCTTAGAACATCCGAATTATCAATCTGAATCGGCGATGGTGTAGGGATATCACTGAGGTCTTCTGTTGTAAAAACTGATGCAAAGAAGGTATTGAGGGCATTACTCATTTGTACTTCGTCTTTGGTGTATTCTCCATTTTCATCGACTAACGGTCGACAATGTCTCCAAGTCATAGGTCATCGCACTCCTAACACACAAGGTATACACCTTCCCTTTAAGGTGGGGTGGGAGCCCTCTCATGGTCAGGCATGACACCAGCTCTCTAAACTTTCCCCAGCCACTTCTAACTCTAGCAATGGAGCCAGCTTCAGCGCCACCTCCGGCGGAAACCGCATCGCCCAGGTAGCAGAACTTATTCACACATGCCAGCGTTACACTGTCGAAATCAACACTAACAAGTGGGTCATTTAACACAAGATCTCCCTTGCACACTGCACTTTCAAAATCTATGATTATTGTCAAAAGTCCTCTAGCTCCACTACATCTCTTGTGTACCCAGTCACTACAGACACAACATTGAATTATTACTTCCTGCATACTGTGCATGGATAGTCACTGCTTCTTTCCATAGCTCCAAGCCCTAACCCACTAATCATAACCTTTGTCTTATCTATGTTAAATCTTAGGCCCTTATTTACCATACCCTTCCTCCATCTTTTGAACTTTGCCTCTGCTTCCTGCGCACTATACATACAATAGGCCTACATACAATGGTTTAACGTCAGTTTTCCATTACATGCACTGTAACGTTGATAAGAACTAGATCGTCTGCATATAAAAGCTCTCATGGGAGTCCTGTCCTAAAGTCCCTTGACCCTTGACAGAGCCTCCAGGACCATCACAAACAGTCTATTTTAAAAGTCTTGAGAGATACTAAATAATAAGTTAGATAATTAATTAAAAGTTTGTTTAACCAGACCACTGAGTCTAGAACAAGACTCTCACAAGGCTGGCCCGAAGGATTAAATCATATTGCGGTTAAAAGGTTAAAATGACGGAGATACCGGATTATGAGAAACAAGGAAAAAGTCGGAGTTAGATAGAACCCCTTGTATTACACTTGGATTTCCTTATCTAGGCCCTCGAGCACTGCACATTTCAGCTGGGTGTGAAGTGGCAAAAAACATCCTCATCATCAATTTTCAAATCTTGGAATAAGTTTGCATGCGTGTTAGCCTTATTATCTTTTGGCGGCATTCAATGTGCGTCTACAGAGTATATGCAATTTGTATGAAAGATACTGGGAAATATGCAGATGAAAAAGACAAATTAACATGACATACCAATGCTTCAGTAGTTGTGCGTCATGACAATGACCCTTTTCGTCTTGATGAACCAAGGGCTTTCCAGCAGTCTTCTTTCTTTGAGAGGTCATTCTCCTACATGGCTCCGAGGTTGTATAACAGGTTGCCGCTGTCCATGAGACAACTGAGTACTGTTGAATGCTTCAAGAGACAACTTAAGACTTTTCTCTTTGAGAGAAGCTATGATCTTGAGAGAGGTGTCATGACAGATGGCTATAGAGTTTAGGCTATTTTTCCACTGCTAGTGATTGTTAAATGTGTGTTGTATATAAGATTTCTTTTGATGCATTGATTTTGTTCTTTTTTCTTTCTCTTTCGGAGCGCTAGTGAATTCTTCGGAAAAATTGGCGCTTATGAGAAATAAGTAACATGCTTATTATTATTATTATTACAACAATATTCACATTACTGTACCTGTGCCTGTTGACTCATTTCAGCCTTGAGTGAGTCAAAGTGGTCGCCTCCCTTGTCATCATACTCAGAGTCAAACATCTCCTTCAGTCGACGCTTCTTCTCCATTAACTTCTCTTTAGCTGACTTCTCTTTCTCAGGTGCCTGTACCGGACCTAAATTGTACAGGGTAACATATAAGAATTCAGATAGAAATCACAAAATTTATTTGATTTAGTTCTTAATCATGATAAGTAAAATTTAGGGATGGCTACCCGGTATACAATCAGGTACCAGTAATATATAATAGAAATTATTCATTACAATGTAAAACTTGCAAAATAAACAAACCAAAACAGGGACAACACAATATATAGACAAAAGAACTTATCAACATGAACACATGACCTCTACCAAATGCTACCCTACAAATAACCTACATTAATAGTACAACTAAATTAAGGATATCACAAAGGCAAGCAATTGATATTATCAAAAGTGAATAGATACAACAAAATGAAATATAACAATTGCAAAATATGAGGACCAAAAACAGATTTAAACAAAGAGTAGGCTACTCTTTTAACAGGAACAATCAGGGCGGGTGCCCAACCCCGAAAGGGGTTGAAATAGGGGAGCTATCCCCCCGCCAAAGGCGGCTTTCTAGGGCCTCTCCTAGCTGATGCTGAGAGGATTGGGTTCTAGTCATATGGTGATGGGCTGGTCTATCAGAGTGAGAACTGAGCGATCTCTGCCATACCCATAGCTTACTCCGACTGTTCCTTTTACTTATGTCTTTCCTAGATCTCAAGTGACGGCGTCTCTTGCGTGGATTGACCTCCCAATCTACCAAGATTGGAAGCCAAAGCGTCACATTTTTCCTTTGCCCCTCAACTTTCTCTTCATAATTGCTGAGGGGCACAGGGCCCTGGGTGGGGCTTTGGTTTCCCGGGCGTTTCCGCACCCTCCTCCGCTCCCCGCCATGGAGTGGCTTCGGTCACCCAGGCTTTATTGTGGTAGGCAGGGAGGGTTCTGTGGGGGCGCTCGGTTATGGCCTTGGCCTTGCTCGGGGCCTTGGGGCTGTTCGGCCAGGCAGCTTGGGGAACAACAACAACAACAGGAACAATAAATTTTATAGAAAATCATTAATAACTACTGTAGAAGTAGCCTATAATTATAAACAATCAATAAATACAGACAGACAGTAAGCAGAGGTTATACAAAACAATTCAAGTTAAAAATACTTGATTACAATTATTGATATCAAATTTTAAGAATGCAGTCACAATAGCCTAATTGACATTAAAAAAATAAATGTATGCAACAATTTACTTGCATCATAACATTCTGTTTATATATATATATATATATATATATATATATATATATATATATATATATATATATATATATCTATATATAAAAGGAAAAATGGGGAATGGGCCTGAATACATAGACTAGAATAGAATAGCTTTATGATCAGACTCATGATACATAAAGGGTATTCTCAGTATTTTGAATGAATATACAAGAGCTCAGTTTTTGTTTAGGTAATTTGCATTAAGTTGTAATATTATGCTAAGAGAGAAAGATGAATGCAGTACCAGCAACACCACCTCATGTCACTATACTTTACCTTCCTCAGTTTGCCCTTCAGCCTCCTCCTGTTTAACCTCCTGTGGTGCAGAGAACTTGTCCCCAGTCTCCAGGTCCTCAAAGTCTCCGAACACATCCTCTGCTTGGTCGTCCATCTTGAGCAGTGTCTGGGCATCTTGGTCTCGCCAGTTTCCGGTCACAAAGCAATCCATCACCTGACCGCGAATCTGCATTTGGAAAAAATATATTACGGATAAGTTATTATACTCAACTCATTTTATATAGGCGTTTCTTAATCGATGATACAGTTTTTAACGATGTACACTCCCTTGATTGACAGGGCTATTACAGGGCTTTACTTGACATTTGTCACAAATCGCTAGACCTGAGTGTCTATCTATCTATCGCCTGACGCCGTGATCCCCGAAGGGGTGGCCACGAACGACCCGTCCCCATGCACCTCTGTCCCCAGTCAGTCGACGCCCCTCCCCCCAACCAGCACCGCCTTCGTTCATGTACTTCCTCACTCCATCCTTCCACCTCTCATTCGGTCTACCTCTCCCTCTCTGTCCCTCCACCTCGCTCTCGTACACCCTCTTAGTCATTCTCTCGCTTTCCATACGTTCCATATGGCCGAACCATCTCAAGTTGTTCCTTTTCACACTTTCCAGTACATCTACATCCACACCACACCTCCTTCTTACTTCCTCATTAGTCTGTCTATCCCTCCATGTAACTCCGCACGCACTCCTTAAGTAATTCATTTCCACTGCTCTCACTCTTGGACTGAGTCTCTCAACCAACGTCCATGCTTCGCTTCCGTAAGTCAGTGTCGGGATTACCACACTGTCATGCAAGGACTTCTTCACTTCCATTCTGACCTACCTATTTCTTGTTACTGCTTTTAGCGTTTCTACAACCCTCTTCCCCTGTTGTACCCTCTCCCGCACTTTTTCATCCATAGTCCCATCTTTACTCAACACACTGCCCAGATACTTAAAAGAGTTGACGATCTCCGTAGCCTGACCGTTCAGCTTCACCTCACACTCTGTGACTTCACCCCTTTCGAAGACCATAACCTTGCTCTTCCCCGCATATACCTTCAAATTCCGTTTTTCGCACACTGTTCCAAACTCATTTACCAGACCCTGCAACTCCCATTCATTATCACTCATCAGAACTGTATCATCCGCAAACAGCAGTATAGGTAGCTTCCACTCAATTCCCTCCCCTTTCAGCGATACACCAACATCCACTGCTCTTGATAGTATTTCTTTCATGACTCCCATATACAGTAAACTTCCGTTAATCCGAAGGGCAGCGGACCGGCCCTCGTTCGGATTAGTGGATTTTTCGGATTATCGGACTTTACCCCTATGAACCTGTGTATGACGAAAACATTGAGGCATTAGGCCACCCAAATGACACAATGGTGCACACACACATCTCATATGTTCATGAAATCACTTCAAAAGTTTACCATTGTCATTGTAGCCTATTACCTACTTCAAAACATTCAGATTAATGGTCAAAGGAATCTGCTGATATAAACGTCTTCTTCTTCTTCCGTCTACTAGCGAGTTTGTCTTGCTCTTGAAGATCAGATCAGATGTGGTTCGGGAAGTAATGCCTTAACAACGGCACTTCCCTGAGAGGTTCTTGTAATTTTCATTTTGTGATTTTCCTTTTGTGACGTGCTCTGTTATTATATTGTATTGAAAGCACCCTTGTCTTGTTGTCCTGAAAGCACCCTTGGGACGCTCCGATCACTGAACTATAAATAGTAGCGTATCGGAACGTCCAAAGGTGCGTTTTCAAGCTCAAGACTAATACGTCCAAAGGTGCGTTTTCAAGCTCAAGACTGAATGCGCTTGCAGAAAATGCGGTGCAAGCCAGTAGCGCATCGGAGCGTCCCAAGGATGCGTTCAAGAGCAAAACAAACTCTCTAGCAGACGATGTGGAAGAAGAAGAAGAAGAAGGTGTTTACGTTTATATCAGTAGCTTCCTTTGACCATTAATCTGAATGTTTTGAAGTATGTAATAGGCTACAATGACAATGGTAAACTTTTAAAGTGAATTCATGAACATATGATATGTGTGTGCTCCATTATGTGTCATTTGAGTGGCCTAATGCCTCAAAAAGGGGACTTTGGGACTTCTTGAAATTCGGACCATCGGGTGAATTCGGATTTGGCCTCAAATTGAAAAATTCGGACTATTGGGAGATTCGAATTATCGGTCGTCGGATTAACGGACTTTTACTGTATACAGTAAACAACCACGGGGACATCACACACCCCTGTTTCAAACCAACATTCAGGTCAAAGAACTCGCTCTGCTCACTCTCCACACATACTGCCGCCTTTGCACCCTCATACATGCTCTTCACTGCTTTCAGCAACTTGCCATCTACTCCGTATATTCTAAGTACTTTCCACAAACCTTCTCTATCCACTCTGTCATAGGCCTTCTCCAAGTCCATAAAGGCAACATACACCTTTTGTTTCTTCTCCAGATATTTCTCCACAACACAATTCAGGGTAAAAATCTGATCTACACATCCTCTTCCCTTCCTAAAACCTCCCTGCTCGTCGCCTATCCATTTCTCCGTTCTCACTCTCACTCTCTCAATCACTACCCTACTGTATACCTTCCCTACTACGCTTAGAAGACATATTCCTCGGTGGTTACCACACACTCCTCTTTCCCCTTTTCCCTTATATAGGGGGACTATTATGCCAGTCTTCCAGTCATCGGATGCACTCCCCTTCTCCCATGCTAGTTTACACATATTCCATACCCATTCTATCACTATCTCACCACCATACCTCAACATTTCCCCACACACTCCATCTGTTCCTGGTACTTTCCCCAACTCCACTCTTTTCATGGATTCCCACACTTCTGACCTCTTGATCCCCACCTCCTCCTCCACTACTTCTCTTCTTCTCCCTCCCATACCATATCCAGCTATGTTTGCTGGCTCTTCATTCCTTACATTTAGCAACTCACTGAAGTACTCCCTCCATCTTTCGACTCTCTCTTGCTTCTCGGCTAGCATTCTCCCATTCTTATCTTTCACACCCTTACTGGTTCCCTTGCTACCTTCCCTAACTTTCTTGACTTCTTTCCAGAACAGTTTCTTACTCTCCCTCCATTTTACACTCAGATTCCTTCCAAATTCCTCATCTACTCTTCTCTTACTTTCCTTCACTACTCTCTTCACCACCCTCTTACTCTCCACGTACCTCGCTCGTTTCTGTCTCTCGAAATCTACATTCCTTCTACTACCCAACCACTCTCTATATGCTTTCTTCTTTTCTTCCACAGCTATTCTTACCTCTTCTGTCCACCATGCTGTACCTTTCGCTCCCCTCCCTCTTCTCCTCACTCCACACACCTCCTCACATGCTGCACAGATCTCATCCTTAAACACCTTGCTCATCTCCTACACTTCCTCCATAACTTCCAGGTCGAACCCACCTACTGTAGTCGTCTTTCCACTGCTCTCCTGTACTCCTTCCCTGACTTCCTCCTCCTGCAACCTCTCCACCCTCCTCACCATTCCACCCTCCTCTCGCCTCCCTCCAGCTCTCCTCACCCACTTCTTTTGTATCCTAACCTTAGCTACCACTACATAATGATCAGACAGACCCCCTCCAATACCCCTATACACCCGAGCATCCATCACAGATTTCTTCATTCGTTCATCCACACATACATAATCAATCAATGACTTTCGCTCCACCACTGTCTTATCCTTCATCGTCAACATCCGTTTCCACGTGTACCTGTGGATCATTCTGTGTCGGAAGAAGGTGTTGGCTATCCACAGCCTCTTCCCCACACATACATCCACAAGTGCACTACCATTCCCATTCACCTCTGCTGATACCCCCCACCCTCCCACCACTCCCTCAACTTTCCTATCACCCACCTTACCATTCATATCCCCAATCAGAAATATTCTTTTGTTCTTGTCAAACTTCTCCAGGCACGCTTCCACATTCATCCAGAACTCCTCTTTCTTTCTTTCTTTCAAGTATATCCTCTGTCGGGGCATACAATCACCCACGTTTGTATTCCTAAGAGTGTCCAAACCCTTAATTTATATTTTGTAATACTGTAATTGGATAACTGCGGACAAATTGGCTAGTCTACCCAATGCCTAAAACTCTACTAAATAGTTTTAGTAAATAGAAAATCTTTCCCGATTAGAGACCCTATAGGAACAAGAGATTTACCAACTTCCGCCATATTGGTGCCACTGGTGTCATTAGTCTCTCTCTAATAATAAACATTTGGCAATGCTGTTGCAGGATACTGTATATAGTTTGGGCCTTGGATCTAATTTCTGCATAAAAATAAAAATTAAATATGCCCCGTTGTTTAACTTCTAAAGCACGATAAGTCTCACAGAAGTATCAGTATAGCGTATGTGATAGGCCTCACGAAAGACAACCCATGAATATATACCGTACCTAAAAAATGCCCCACGGGCACTCAAATGGAAGCATTATATGATTAGGTACAGTAGCATAATCACTCTCCACTACTTCCTTCCTTTCCCCTATATGTGTCCCAACCCCCCCTCCTTCTCCTTCCCCCCTTTCTCTCCTCTTCAATTATTGGCTATTATTCCTCTCATTTTCGTGATTCCTCCCTTTCTGCGCACAAAATATGGCAAGTAACACTCCCTCCTCCCCTTCCCAGCCGCGAGAAAAACCTACAGTGCCAGTGTGCTTCAAGCACTCTTAGCAAGAAGTCGTATGCTGCACGCTGTCTTTCGCCACCATCCACCCCCTTCCGCCACAAATATATGTTTTTCACTAGATATTTGCTGTTTACTGTACATATATTTTCTGGTCTTTACTGTTCATATGTTCATCACATAAGTAAAATAAACACACATGGAAAAGAAATATTACTCTATATGGTAAAATATTATAATGTAAAACTTGCAAAATAAACAAACCAAAACTACAGTAGTGAACCCCCCAATTACGCGTGGGATGCGTACTGTACTGTCGGCGTGTACGTTCGTTTGCGCGTACATTGGAGTTAATTATATATGGGAAAAATAGGGATAGGTACTGGCGTCGACCGAAAGTTGTACTATTTCTACCTTTCATCACCTAAAAACCACAAATATACAACATATTACTGTACAAATATGTTTTCATAACCTAATCTACCACACAAAATTCATTTAATGTATACAAATAAGACACAAACGTAAATTAACTCACATTGGTAGTGGTTGAGCAACGCCGGATCTGCGCCATCAATCGATAGCACTGCGCCCGAAACGGATCGACCGAAATAATAGGCCTAGCCGCCTAGGCTAGTCGAAAAGTAATACACCCTGTATACTATGTATAGCCTATAGTTTCATATAGCCTACATAGTGTCAAGTGAGATAGTTCAATAGCTCATATACATATTAAGGAATAGGCTTCACATCATTTAGTCAGGGGAGAGCAGTGGGCTTTGAAGCGACTTTCGAAAGAAGTGTAAACAAACTCGCCTCTAACTCCTGAACAGAAACAGATTTTCCATTTCCGATTTTGTTAGCTCACTAAATGATACATGCAATGTAAAACGAAGAACAGTCTTTTAATAGATGAATCATAATATCCTGTTGTGCTTTATAGATACATAATAGTTTGGTACGGGAGATGTGTCTCTCTCCACAGTCAACAGTGACGACGTCGGAGGGCCCGGCGTCACGCCAATATGGCCGCCCGAAACTCTCCAACAGATATGAATCGACTCCCGCTCGTTCGTTCGGCGCGTAATTTGAATAATTGAGCGTACTTTTCGATTTGTTGCCTCAATTGTGGTTCAAGCGTAGTTTTGATTACGCGTAGATAAATTGCGCGTACATTGAGGGTTCACTGTATAACAAATATACAAAATTCTGTCAGAATTGAAGGGTTTCTTCGCGAATGCGGTACTTATAAACACCTCAATTGCGGTTTAATAAATACAGCCCCAAAATAACTTTAAAAACCACACACACACTGTTGTTCGATAATTATGGCAACAAAACAACGTCCAAAGAAAAAGCTGGCCGAGATCTGTTTTACTACACTATCTCTAATCCCGACTAACCTCTTCCTCACTCCAGTTTTGCAAGACTGGAGGAACGTAGCGGCTGGTATCCACATCGTCCATCACCGCTCGCAGAGAGGATTGATTAACTGCTCTCTTGTTGGGTTTTCTGGATGACTGGAACAAGCCATCAACCATGCCGTCATTGTCTTCATCACCGCTGCTATCTTCTTCCTCCTCAACTGCAACACCAAGAAGTGTTTATCATACATTACTTTAAATATCACAATATTGATTATATAACTGAATAAATAAAGATGCACAATCAATTGATTAACATATACAACAAGGCAATCGGAGATGGCAGACTTCGCCCCCGCTGTGCTGTCAGAGACAGCCACAAAATGCTTGAGGCTCAACACAATCCCCCATCATCAATACTACGGTCACCATTATCACAACTACCACAATGACTACTAAGATACATACTGTACATATATACATACAGGTTTAAAGATTGCAACTGTCCACAGTGAATGTGGCTTCCATGGTAGAATCACAGTACAGTACTGTAAACAGTGCACAGAAATCATAACACGGTGGCTACAGTCTTTACTGCAGCACAGCAACATATACTGTACAGTATATACAATATATTTATACAGACAATGGTTTAACGTTGTTTTCCATTACATTGTAACGGCTCAGACAGGATTGCCTTTCCGCAGTTGGAATATAATACTGTACTGTACAACAAAGTCCCGTCACAACACCGCCCCATCATGTCATCACTTTGGCTGATGTTGGCATAGTGCTGTGCCGCAGCAAGACTCAATTGAGTCGAACTGCAGCACCTGCCCCTACAGTATCTGCAAACCACACCAACCTCCAGTGCTAAAACAATGCAGTACAATACCAAGACCTTACTGTTCATTAGGCAACTTGGACTAATAACAAAATCCTGCCCCACCATGTAAACACTGATCGACTCTGGTGTGATGCCAAACAACGCCCAGATAAGACTAGTAAGAGTCCCGTGCCACCTATCCGCGCCACACGAGCCTCGGCAGTGCCATACCAAGACAGTGTCAATAGTAAGACTTTAGTGTACTGTATAGTAATGGCTGTTGGTCCACAAGTCTACCGCCATCTCCCCTATTACTCGCCTTGTACGACATGCAGTAGGATGTGTTAGAATCTTGATGTGCTGGCTACAAATTGGCCTGCAAACGACCAGTATGCTTGGCCTGCAAACGACCGGTATGGTTGTTTACCCTTGGCCAGTTATATCAAGAGTTGGGTGGTAATTAAGTAAATGTATATGTTATGTATACTATCATTATACTACCTATAGTATAATCGCATGTAGAGTATCTATAATTTGTAGGGTAGATTATCCTGATGATTAAATTATCGAGGATGCGATGACGTCATCAGCTGATGACGTGAGTGGGAGCGTGTATGCGTTGTGAGGAAGAGAAGGAAGTCGGAAAGTAGAGATCACGGTGAGAGGTTGTGCTAGCGATAGTGGGGAGCGATTGTCCGGCGTGTTTCTTGTAATGGTGGTTTAAGGCATGACTAGCAGATGGTGTAAATAGTGAGTTGGATATGGTATGTGGTTTGTTTGGTATTACATGGCGTTGTAGTTGTTTGGGCTGTGGTTTTTGTGTGTCGGCGTTTGTGCTTCTTGGTTACGATGGTGGTTTGTTGTTTCGCTGAGTAGCTGGTTCATCTTGAAAGGTTCAACGTTCTTAAGGGCGAGCTACGCATCAGAAAGGTAATTATTGTAAACGTGTATAAAATATATTTGTAGTATTTGGGAATATATCACATACTGTATGCAGATTAGCTTAACTATATTTAACAAATTTGGTAGCAGAGCGTAGTTCTGTCATGGCTTCTGTAATTAAGAACCCCCCTATGTTAACTGATTTAGACAAATATGAACAATGGAAGGAAGATGTATTGATGTGGACAGAATTAACAGATATAAATAAAAAGAAGCAAGCGCTAGCCATTCATCTCACGTTAACTGGTCAAGCCAGGGAAGTGGCTAATCAGGTGTCAACAGAGGATAAGAAGAAAGAGAATGGAGTTGACCTACTGATAGCAAAATTAGATGAGGCCTTCCTGAAGGAACCCGAGAGGAGGAAATTTATGGCATATCAGAATTTTGAGGAATGTGTGAGGAAGGATGACATGTCAATTTGCGATTTCATGAGAGAGTTTGACATGAAGTACTACAAAATGACAGAAAAGGGCATGGAACTGCCAGATGAGGTGTTGGCTTTCCGTCTAGTGAAGAATTGTAAATTAACGGAAATACAAAGGGAACAGGTTATGGCATCAACAAAACCCCTATCATTTAAGGAAGTTCGATCAACATTAAAACGAATGTTTGAATCAAGCAGTGTGACAAGGAGTGAAGTAACTCAGGAAGTTAAGGTTAAGTCTGAACCGGTATATATGACAAAGGTGAATGGGAAGGATGATTTGAAGAATAGAAAAACAATTTTGGAACAGGAACTAAAAGAAATATGTTCTAAGATTGAGGAGACTGCTGTATCTTCTAAGGACAATAATACAGAAGAAGAGATCATGTGGACAACCAATTATGGTGGCCAAGGTGGTTATCATAGGAACTGGAACAATGGTAGATACAATAGGGGTGGTAGATATGGTATATACCAGAGAAGAAGTTGGAGGAGGAATAGGCTTGACGGTGGATGTTTTGAATGTGGATCGAAAGATCATTGGGTGAGGAATTGTGACAAAGTAAAGGAAGTAGACAAAAAGGAAGTATGACTAGACAGTTTCTTTGAGGATAACAGTGATACCAGAATATTGAGGAAGGAAACAATAGGTTGTGCAGTACTTGACACAGGTTGTAACGTTAATGTGTGTGGGGCTAAATGGTTGGAGGAATATCATGAAATGATTGATGTAAATGATAAGAGTAAAGTTAAGGAGGATAGCACCAATAAATCATTCCGGTTTGGTGATGGTAACTCAGTGAAAGCCCATAAGAAAGTCAGCATACCCGCTTATATTGGTAAAGAAAGACTAATGATCGAGACGGATGTTGTTGAATCGGATATACCACTTTTGCTAAGTAAATCGTTCATGAAAAAGATGGGTATGGTGATGAATTTGGCTGAAGACAAAGTTGACTGGAAGTATGGTAGAATTAAGAACTTGAAAATCACTAGCACTGGTCATTATGCTATGCCTATAAATAAATTCGAGAGTTTCAGAGAGGACAGGAACTTCATGAGGTATGTCTTGTACAGCTATGGAAAAGGTGATGCCAAGAAGAAAGCATTGAAACTCCATAAGCAATTCGCCCACCCTACAAAGGAAAAACTTATCACATTGGTCAAGGAAGCTGGTATCATAGATGCAGAGTTAGAAGACGAAATAAGAAATGTTGGAGAATCATGTGAAACTTGTTGTTGTTGTTGTTGTTCCCTAAGCTGCCTGGCCGAACAGCCCCAAGGTCTCGAGCAAGGCCAAGGCCACAAACGAGCGCCCCCACAAAATCCCTCCTGCCTACCACTAACAAAGCCCGGGTGACCGAAGCCACTCCAAGGCAGGGAGCTGAGGAGGGTGCGGAAACGCCCGGGAAACCAAAGCCCCACCCCCACTTGTAGTAAGTTCCAGAGAACACCGTCTAGACCTGTGGTTAGTATGCCATTGGCGAGGAACTTCAATGACATTGTAAGTATGGACCTGAAATTCTTTGAGGATAAGTATTTCCTTGTAATGATTGATCTCGCTACTAGATACTGTAATGCATGCGTGATCAAAAATAAAACCCCAAGTGTGATTATAGATGCTGTTATGAGATACTAGATAGCAATATTTGGCACACCCAAGAAGATGTTGACTGATAATGGAGGAGAATTTAATAATATGGATTTCAGGAGCATGGGTGAGAATTTCAACATTGAGATAATGTGTACTGCCGCAGAAAGTCCATGGAGTAATGGGACGTGTGAAAGACTGAATGCAGTGCTAAAGGCTATCGTACTAAAGATTAAAGAGGATACTCAATGCAACATAGAAACTGCACTGGCATGGGCTGTGGCTGCCAGGAATGCTCTTCACAACAATAATGGATTCTCCCCTAATCAGTTGGTGTTTAGTTTTAATCCTAACCATCCTAACATAGCAGTGGATAACCCTCCAGCCTTGGAAAATGTTACATCCTCTCAGATTGTAGCTAATAATTTGAATGCTTTGCGTAAGTGTAGAGAGGAATTTGTGAAATCTGATGCTAACGAGAGAATTAAAAGGGCTTTGTCACATAACATTCGTAAAACAAAGGATGAAGATGTTAAGATAGGCAATTATGTCTATTATAAACGAGAAGGCGAGGACAGCTGGCGAGGTCCTGCAAGAGTTATAGGTAAGGATGGTAAGGTTAACATTTTGAGGCATGGAGGTTATGTTGTAAGGGCCCATGTATGCAGAGTGAAAGGATACTCAGCCAGTAATGTTGATGTAAGCTCTATTAATGAAGGTAGAAGCAGTTTACAGACTACAGAGGAGACGACAGAGAAGGCCGCTGCAGCGAGTGATGATGTGACAGTGATGGCGATGATGTAAGTGGTGAAACTGTGGAGGATTTTAATGAGGAAAGGAATGCTATCCCAAAGGTAGGAAAGCGATATGAGGTATCACTTACAGATTCAAATGAGAGGATTAACGTCAAGATCTTGAGCAGGGCAGGCAAAGCATCGGGTAAATTTAAGAATTGCTTTAACTATCGTAATGAAGAGAACGGAGAAGAGACCTGGATGGATTTCGTGAAGGACATTAATGAAATTAGAGAAATAGAAGATGAGGAGGAAATAATTATTACATGTTCAGATGAAAAGTCTATGGAAGCCAAGAGAAAAGAAATAGACAGTTGGAGAGAGAATGATGTATATGATGAAGTGGAATGGGAAGGTCAGGACATTATTTCCACAAGGTGGATTGTGACCGAGAAAGAGACTAAACAAGGTAGGATTGTGAAAGCCAAACTGGTGGCTCGCGGATTCGAGGAAGAGCTGAAGGATGAGGTAAACACCGAATCTCCTACATGTGGTAAAGAATCATTGAGGTTGGCTCTAGCTACTATACAAATGAAAGGGTGGTCATGTCACACGATAGACATTAAATCGGCATTCCTGCAAGGTAACGGCATTAACCCTCCTGGCCCGGTTGTCATTTTAAAATGACACCACGAATTAAGGGCCGGTGCCCGGGTGTCATTTTAAAATCTGTAAGCTTGAAAGCCTATTCAGCTTGGTCTGAACGCCGTGCGTCCGACGCATGTAAACAAAGCCGATCGTTACGTCACCGCACCTCCGAAAACAAGAAAGAGAAGACTCGTTTGTTATTGTATGTCTGTATGTCGTTGTTTCAGTAGTGAAAAGATCGTCATATTGCTAACATCGCCTGCAAGTGCTCTCCACTGAAATCGTCATCACAACTGAACCAGTTGACATAGAGAGCTCTACTCAACGCCAGTCTACAGATTGGAAACCGCACTACATTTATAGATGCGTGGGAAATTTCTAGCAGTTAAACTAAACAAAAATACGGTAGCCTAGGCCTAGACGTTTTCGGCCAGATCGCCCGGGTAGCCCACACTGTCATTTTGAGAGCCTGCCCGGGTCAGGAGGGTTAAACGTGAGGTATATTTACATCCTCCGCCGGAGTTCTTCAGTGGAAGAATTTGGAAACTTAAAAAGACGGTTTATGGACTGAGTGATGCTGCAAGAGTGTGGTATGACACTGTAAAAGAAGAACTGATCAAGCTTGGTATGAGAATGTCGAGATTTGATCCAGCAATGTTTATGTATACCAGAGATAACAATTTGGAAGGCATTGTGTGTATTCATGTGGACAACTTTTGTTGGGGTGGTACTGATCAGTTTGAAGAGTGTGTGTTTTCAAAATTGAAAAACAATTTTCTGGTGGGATCAGCTGATTCCAAGAAGTTCAGGTATGTAGGCTTGAATATACAGCAAAAGGCCGATGGAATTAGTATAGATCAAGAAAGCTACATAAAGTCGCTGAAACAAGTGGACATAAGTCATAAAAGGGCTCAAAGAAAAGATTCAGGACTAACTGAGGAAGAAGTTCACAAGTATAGGTCAGTTGTGGGTCAACTCAATTGGGTAGGGACCCAGACTAGGCCAGATATTTCGTTTGATGTGTGTTCTTTAAGCACCTTGATAAAGAAATGTACTGTTGGTGACATGATGGACACTAATAAGGTAGTTAACCCGTACAGCCCCAGCGACGCGTCTGACGCGTCGGCGATGTATGTAACGCACAGCCCCAGCGACGCGTCTGACGAGTCACCCTAATTGCTCTGACTGTAACCTCAGGTGTAGCCACTCGAGAGGGCTCAGATTTGTATGGGAACTGTGTACGTATCCCACGCAACCGTGCCGATGGTTGAAAACTCTCAAAGTCCACGTGCGTGCAATAACCTGGTTTTTTGGGGTAATTGCCTTAATTTTTTTACTCTTGTAAAATACGTTTTCGGGGGCTCTGTAGGACCATTCTTTAAGCTTTTTGAGCGGTTTTTCGTGGTTTTTCCTTCATTCCTAACCCATTCGCTATTGTTTCTGGAATAAAACCATTTTTTGAAAACCGGCCGGGTTCTGGTGAACAAACATTACAAAACTAGCCGGGGCTCCACGGGTTAAGAGAGTAAAGACTGATCAGGTACATATATTCATTCCCACTCTGACTGAAGGACTGCACCTAGAATGTTACATGACGCAAACTTGACCGATTGTGGCTCTCAAGGAGGTTTCATAGTTTTTCTAACTGACACAGAGGGTAGAAAATGTCCTGTCATGTGGAAATCGAGGAAAATAAGGAGAGTAGTGAAGTCCACATTAGCAGCAGAAACTATGGCTCTGTTGGAAGCAGCTGAGAGTGCATATTATATTGGAAAAATACTGGAAGATATTGGTGATATTGAGGTAGTGCCTATCAAATGCTATGTGGATAATAGGTCTCTCGTAGAAGCACTAAGGTCTATTAAGAAGGTGGATGATAAGTACCTTAGGATTAATATTGCTTGTATGAAAGATATGCTGGCTAAAAGAGAAGTTACTGGTGTGGAGTGGGTAGATACAAGGAGTCAACTTGCAAATTGCCTTACCAAAAAGGGGGCATCACCTCAAATGTTCATTGGAGCAATTACTATGTAGTATTTTACATAGAGATGTCTTATGAACGTAGTAGTGACATTGTTACATTACTAATGCAACAATATTAGATTGTGTGTCGTAATGCAACAATATTAGATTGTGTGTAGTAGAAAACAAAAAATAATAGGGAATTTTGTTAGAATCTTGATGTGCTGGCTACAAATTGGCCTGCAAACGACCAGTATGGTTGGCCTGCAAACGACCGGTATGGTTGTTTACCCTTGGCCAGTTATATCAAGAGTTGGGTGGTAATTAAGTAAATGTATATGTTATGTATACTATCATTATACTACCTATAGTATAATTGCATGTAGAGTATCTATAATTTGTAGGGTAGATTACCCTGATGATTAAATTATCGAGGATGCGATGACGTCATCAGCTGATGACGTGAGTGGGAGAGTCTATGCGTTGTGAGGAAGAGAAGGAAGTCGGAAAGTAGAGATAACGGTGAGAGGTTGTGCTAGCGATAGTGGGGAGCGATTGTCCGGCGTGTTTCTTGTAATGGTGGTTAAAGGCATGACTAGCAGATGGTGTAAATAGTGAGTTGGATATGGTATGTGGTTTGTTTGGTATTACATGGCGTTGTAGTTGTTTGGGCTGTGGTTATTGTGTGTCGGCGTTTGTGCTTCTTGGTTACGATGGTGGTTTGTTGTTTCGCTGAGTAGCTGGTTCATCTTGGAAGGTTCAACGTTCTTAAGGGCGAGCTACGCATCAGAAAGGTAATTATTGTAAACGTGTATAAAATATATTTGTAGTATTTGGGAATATATCACATATGCAGATTAGCTTAACTATATTTAACAGGATGTGTGGGGCATATTCTATTTTTACCCCACCATAAGATGAAGGCCCCCTCACTACTACTATAACCATCATCACTAAAACTGTTCCAATCATCACTAATAATGTTACCGTCATCACTACTACTATCCAGCTGTAGTGAGCGACGCAATCAATAAAATGAAGGACGGTAAAGCTCCAGGGTGCTCTGACATTGTCGCTGAGATTATAAAAGCCTCAGGGGAGACTGGTGTCAACTTAGTCACTGAGTTGATAAACACCATTACCCTCCAGCCCCGGCTATGTATTATATATATATTCCTCGAAACCCGGGTATTTTGGCCGAAAAACGTCTAGGCTAGGCTACCGTATATTCGTTAATCAGACTGCTTCCCGCATTCCCGCGCATCCCCAAGCGTAGCTGTGTTATTTACCTGTAGAATGGCATTAAGTAGAGCTCTCTAAGTCAACTGGTTGAGCTGTGATGATGATTTCATTGGAGATAACTTTATGGCCAAAACAGCCACTTTACACCACTTTTCGATACTTAACAACAACATACAGGCACACACGAACAAGCGACGCTCTCCTTCTTGTGGCCGGAGATGCGGGGCGTCGGTCCAGCCGGCTGTTGTTTACATGCGTCGGACCGACGCCTCGCACACGAAGCTCACAGGCTTTCAACCACTGGGCGTTCAAGAGGCCTTCCGGGTACCTGTTATATGCTTTTTTATGGGCGTTCAAGAGCCCTTCCGTGGTGAGAGGGTTAAAGATGAGAAAAGCCCAGAGGATTGGCTCTAAAGTGTAATAGTAAATATATACTGCACAAAGGAAAAGGGGATGTGCTAGATAGAGGAAATTATATGGGCCTGAAAATGCTTGACCAAATCATGAAGGTCTGTGAGAGAGTCTTTGAGGGTTTGATCAGGCAAAACATCTCCATTGATGATATGCAGTTTGGTTTTATGACAGGACGGGGTACAACCAATGCTATCTTCATAGTCAGGCAGATACAGGATACTTACTATAAGGCAGGGATCTTTACTTTGTGTTTGTAGACCTGGAGAAGGCCTTTGACAGGGTGCCTAGAGATGTTGTGCAGTGGGATATGAGGAAACTTGGTGTGGAAGAGTGGCTGGTGCGTGTGATAATGAAGATGTATGAGGATTCGCGAAGTGCGGTGAGGGTGAAGGGTGTACTGAGTGATGCGTTCGCAGTCCGTGTTGGAGTCCATCAAGGTTCAGTGTTAAGCCCCCTCCTCTTTATTATGGTCCTGGAGGCACTGTCTAGAGATTTTAGAGGCGGACTCCCGTTGGAACTGTTTTATGCAGACGATTTAGTCCTAATAGCTGATTAGGTAGTAGTAAGGAATCGTATTGGCCTTCTAATGTTTGTTTGTTGTCTTCCATAGCTGAGCTCAAATAGGCATTGGGAGGTCAATTACGTGGGTCTCAATGCTTTATTTCATTCAGGGTTTCGTTGGTTCATTTAGTTTCCTTTCTGACTACAATACTATTAATTCAGTATCTCATTTGGCTGTTCATATGTATTTATTTTAAGGTTCACTGTTTCATTCTGTTCATACCAAGTCAATCTTAGTTAAGTTGGTCATTTGTTAAGCAGTTCACTCCAGTCCTACGACAGGACATCAACTGTGCTTCTTACTCTCACCACGTGTAACAAGTAGTTGTTGTTGTTGTTGTTGTTCCCCAAGCTGTCTGGCCGAACAGCCCCAAGGCCCCGAGCAAGGCCAAGGCCATAACTGAGCGCCCCCACAGAACCCTCTCTGCCTACCACAATAAAGCCTGGGTGACCGAAGCCACTCCATGGCGGGGAGCTGAGGAGGGTGCGGAAACGCCCGGGAAACCAAAGTCCCACCCAGGGCCCTGTGCCCCTCAGCAATTATGAAGAGAAAGTTGAGGGGCAAAGGAAAAATGTGACGCTTTGGCTTCCAATCTTGGTAGATTGGGAGGTCAATCCACGGAAAAGACGCCGTCACTTGAGATCTAGGAAATACATAAGTAAAAGGAACAGTCGGGAGTAAGCTATGGGTATGGCAGAGATCGCTCAGTTCTCACTCTGATAGACCAGCCCATCACCATAAGACTAGAACCCAATCCTCTCAGCATCAGCTAGGAAAGGCCCTAGAAAGCCGCCTTTGGCGGGGGGATAGCTCCCCTATTTCAACCCCTTTCGGGGTTGGGCACCCGCCCAAGTAGTAACAAGTAGTAACTATAAGTGTTTATTTCTGTTTGATCTCTCGTCACAATCACCATTAATAGTCACAGTGAACCTCGATTATATATCATTCTCGCTTTCCAGTAACAATAACTTTAATATTTGATTGTTGTAAATAAGTTATATCTTCAGTTTTGTTTATTAAATTATAGAAATTGATTTCATGTTTATCTTGCTATCTTCTTAATCTTTTTTTTAAATTTTGTTTACGTGTCGGATTCAGTATTTCACTCTTATCCATAAATATGACCATCTAGAATATTAATAATAAATATTATTCAACTTTGAACCTGGTGCTGATACCGACAAACGTAACACCGTGTTGGAGTCCATCAAGGTTCAGTGTTAAGCCCCCTCCTCTTTATTATGGTCCTGGAGGCACTGTCTAGAGTTTTTAGAGGCGGACTCCCGTTGGAACTGTTTTATGCAGACGATTTAGTCCTAATAGCCGACAGTATACAAGATGCTGAGGCCAAATTCACAGAATGGAGAGAGGGCATGGCAAGCAAGGGTTTAAGAGTCAATATTAACAAAACCAAGGTTATGCATTGTAGATTGAGACGAGGCAATGTGGAAAAGAGCGGTGCATACCCATGTGCAGTGTGCGGAAAGGGTGTGGGCGTTAACGCGATTCAATGTAGCATCTGTCGACGCTGGGTGCACCATGGGAGTAAGCGCTGTAGTAGAATAAAGGGACCCCTGCCGAAGGATAAGTCAGAAATAGAGAAATTTGAGTGCGTAGTGTGCAAAGGCGAGCTTGTGTTATGTGATGATCCTGTGGCTGTGAATTTTGGAAATCGAGTCATTGGAGCTGTTGAACAAGTTTTGTTACCTAGGAGATACCATCTCTGCCGGTGGTGGGGCCGAGGCTGCCACTGTTGCTAGAATTAGGTGTGGCTGGGGGAAGTTCAGAGAACTGCTGCCAATCCTGACCATGCCTCTCCCCCTGAAGAGAAAGGTGTATGCCTCAGGTGTTAGAAGTGCAATGACGTATGCATCAGAAACATGGGCCATTAACCCTTAAAGAGCGGCACTCGACTTAAGTCGTGCACCAATTTGCAGCAAGTTAGGAGCATTATTAAGGCTTTTAAAGGGTTAAAATAGAGTGCAAATGGCCGGGAGAGCAGCGGGCCAGACAGCCGACTCCCAGGGCTTACCGCCGCCCATTAACTCATGTTCCCTGTGTTCTCGAGAGGCCGGCAGTGTAGCCAGTAGTGAGCATAGCTGGGAAAAATATACCGATATATGCTAAACTTCCATGTTCGTGGCACCACTGCAAGAGAACCACGAGTGCTACGTAGCTCGTTCTGGTCTCATTTTGAAGCTTTTAGTGCCTAGTTTTTTGCTAAATAATTTTTTTTTCATGCAGATGCTTGATTTATCATGCAGGAGGGCCTGAATATGCCCAAATGAACCAAAATGCCCAAAACACCCCGCTAGACAAGAGTTAAAGTAGAGGATGTCAACAGAATGGAACGTAATGAGATGAGAATGGTAAGATGGATGTGTGGGGCCAGGCTACAGGATAGAATAACAAATGTTGAGCTGAGACGTTTAGGTAGGCTATAAAGAGTACAGTATTAGCGAGGTGATGCGTACAAGTAGACTGGGATGGTATGGACATGTGGAGAGAATGGATGAACAAAATTGGGTGAAAAAATGCAGGTCTGTGATTCTGGAGGGAGCTACACCAAGGGGTGGACTGAGGAAGACCTGGGATCGGACTATACGTGCCGATCTCAAATACAAGAACTTGACAAGTAAAGCAGCCCTTAACAGGGTTGCCTGGAATGCCGCCATTAGCACAAGAGACTGAAACTGCACGCTTGTGTGGAGCACTCAGTCTTAAAATGTTATGTACTGTATACTGTATATGTATGTATCCCCATCATCACTACTACTATCACCAGGACATGGGCATGATTATAAAATATGATTGTGATTTGATTTTGATTATCATCCGGAATACTTTTTGATAATGATTAGATTATGATTATTCGCTTTATATTTTTTCTGATTATGATTTGATTATGATTATTTCACTTTTCGTATTTTTCATTATGATTAAACAAATTCTATTACAGTATTGCTTGATTATGATTAGATTATGATTATAATCAAATTTTATTGTGATTATGTGTGCCAGTAATGATTATTATTCTATCTATCTATCTATCTATTGCCTGACGCCGTGATCCCCGAAGGAGTGGCCACGAACGAAACGCCCCCATGCACCTCTGTCCACAGTCAGTCGACGCCCCTCCTCCCAACCAGCACCGCCTTCATCAATATACTGTACTTCTTCACTCCATCCTTCCACCTCTCTTTCAGTTTACCTCTCCATCTCTGTCCTTCCACCTCGCTCTCGTACACCCTCTTAGTCATTCTCTCGCTTCCCATACGTTCCATATGGCCAAACCATCTCAAGGTTGTTCCTTTTCACACTTTCCATCACATCTACATCCACACCACACTTCTCTCGTACTTCCTCATTCGTCTGTCTATCCATCTATGTAACTCCGCACGCAGTTCTCAAGTAACTCATTTCCACCCCTCTCACTCTTGGTCTGAGTCTCTTCACCAATGTCCATGCTTCGCTCCCATAAGTCAATGTCGGGATTACTACACTGTCATGCAAGGACTTCTTTACTTCCATGCTGACCACCCTATTTCTTGTTACTGCTTTCAGCGTTCCTACAACCCTCTTCCCCTGTTGCACCGTCTCCCGCACTTCTTCATCCATACTCCCATCTTTACTCAACACATTGCCCAAATAGTTAAATGAGCTGACAAGCCTGACATTCTCCATAACCTGATCATTCAACCTCACCTCACACTCTGTGGCTGCACCCCTTTCAAAGACTATAACCTTGCTCTTCCCCGCATTTACCTTCAAATTCCGTTTTTCACACACTGTTCCAAACATATTAACCAGACCTTGCAACTCCTATTCACTATCGCTCATCAGAGCTGTATCATCAACAAACAGCAGTACAGGCAACTTCCACTAGTTTCCCTCCCTTATCAGAGGTATACCAACATCCACTGCTCTTCCTTGTATTTCTTTCATGACTCCATCCATATATATATTGAACAGCCATGGGGACATTACACACCCTTGCTTTAAAGGTGAATTACGGAAGTAAATCAGTGCTGCAATTAGTATTTTACAATGTAGTAATAGTCAAGATATGTTGTATTACTGAACATTACGGTGCTATAAATAAACCTTTTAATGATACAAATATGCAATAATTGTTTTTCTGGCGCATAGTTGAAGCTTGCTGACAGAAAACAGCTGGGAGAAGAAGGTGCGTGTTGATTGGCTATGCAGGCTCGTGACGTAAGCTGAGACCGGGAGAATTTGAAGACGGTAAACAAATCCATATAAGTAAAGGTGGGACGATACCCTCTGTGACATTTATTCATTAATAATGGCGAACTGTGTGACTGTATGGTATAATAATCTTTCTAGGGCACCAGTGAATTACACCAAAGTTCACTCAAAGCAATACAGTGAGAATATTTTGATCAATTTAGTTTTACTTGAAGCCAGACCAGATGTATTTTTGAGAAGCATCCTAGATTGTTGTTAGTGGTGTGCTTATTTTATACTAGCCCTCTGGGCCAGGGCCCTCACAAGGCTAGTGTTCGGTGAGAAGGTGCAAAGTCAAGTCATGTAACTGTCAGTAGTCAGATATCATTATAAAGTTAGGTGGCTTTCAGGAATTGTCTAATTGGAGTGATATAGCCTACATGAATTTGGTCTGAGCATCATAACCTGGTGCTAGCTTATACCAACTACATCTTTAAGTATTCCTTTGTTTTGGGTATTAGAATTGTTCTTAAAAATAAATAAATAATAGGCCTAATAGCCAAACATCCATAGAGCCTAGGCCTATTTACAAACTCCAAATAGGCCTATGTGACATAGCTAGTTGAATAATCAGGTCTCCCCCAATCCCTTTAGTAGGCTAGATATTAACATAATTAACCTAGAACTAATTTTACCATTGGGTAATATATTTTACACTAATTAAATTCTGTAATACTATATTAGCTCATAATGTGTATAGGACTATAACCTAGGCCTAGGCCTAGTTCTGGTTGAACATTAAAATTAATATTTACTTCGACTGACAATTCTTCCAGTGGCACAGTTCTAATATCTACAGGATATAGGCTATCCTAGGAGGTTTGGAATACCATTAGGCTATGCTAACCCAAAATATTTTAAAGTTGTACGTTAAGAGTATCCATTGGTACACAGAACTGGATTTGACACGGGCCAGCGAAGTCGACCTGCAGCTGCAGTAACGGACCCAACCCTGTTTAGTTGAAGTGGTGCTCTCTGTTTAGATTTTGTGAAGTATCATTTTGTAATAATTAAAAATGCAAAATGCTTTGAAAGTGTCCATTTTGTAGGCATTTTTAGTGCTAGCTGAGACGAATGTCCATACCAAGCTGTTGTGGAGAGCTATGTAGGGCAGGTTTCTCGATTCCCAAAACCACCACAGCTATAATATAGCTGTTGAAGTACATACAGTAAGGTAAACAATGTCTAAAATATTAGAGTATTATTAGACAATAAGGATAAGTCACTGGAATAACGAAAAACGTAAACAAATACGAAATAACTAAGCCACCAGAAACATTTCGCTTCCCGCATCCTGCACACCTCATTGTTTATGTTTAAAAGTTTACACTCCCAGAGTGTGGCAGACTCTGCTGAACTGTGTATTATTTCCAGTGATATATCGTGTTTTAGTGCTTTAACCCTTAAAGAGCGGCGCCCGGCTATAGCCGGGCACCAATTTGCAGCAAGTTAGGAGCATTATTATGGCTTTTAAAGGGTTAAAATAGAGTGAAAATGGCTGGGAGTGTAGCGGGCCACACGTCCGACTCCCAGGGCCTACCGCCGCCCACTGACTCACCCTCCCTGTGTTCTCGAGAGGCTGGCAGTGTAGCCAGTAGTGAGCGTAGCTGGGAAAAATATACCGCTATACGCTAAACTCCCATAATACTGGTACCACTGTATGAGAACCACGAGTGCTACGTAGCTCGTTCTGGTCTCATTTTGAAGCTTTTAGCGCCTATTTTTTTGCTGAATACATTTCTTTTCATGCAGATACTTGATTTATCATTCAGGAGGGCCTGAATATGCCCAAATAAGCCCAAAACCCCCCGCTAGACAAGGGTTAATGTTCCTCTGATTTAACACAACAATGGCAGAATGTGCAAGTGATGAAAATGTGACTAACTGGTAGTCTGTAGCTACTCCATCTGGCCTTCAATCAGCGGAAAAAGGAAGCGTTTCGTCTATTTATCAGGGCTAGGCTAAAACAAATTACATTCCTCGTTGGATTCCAAGTGTTTCTAGTAGCCTAACTCCAATGATGGCAGCGATGCTGTCGATCCCACATACTATCCTAAAAGTGGTGGAAGGCATAATGATGACAGTGAAGGCACCAATGATGTTAAAGGCGATAAATGGAAGTGATGTGGAAGCAGTTAGCCGAAACAGTAGTGACACCAGAGACAGTTTAATTTGACACCAAGAATAATGCTGGATCTTGTAAAATAACTTAGCCTACTTACGAATATTTTATTTATCTTTATAATAAGCTTTCCATGAAAATCTATGGAGTATGGTATTTTATTAAATATCTAGGCTAGGCTATGTCAAAATTTAACACCTAAGACAATTCCTTGATAGGCTAGCCTACCCATAACGGTAATAGTAGCAGTAACACTCCACACCTATTAAACTAAGCACTTGCAAAATACAGAAAGAGTAACCCATCCTATTTAAAGTATGGTTTATTTGTAGGTGCATTTCAAGGTTTTAATAGTTTTTAAGGTAATTACGGTATAGGGAAAAGGCTCGCAACTTTATTTATCATGGTTTTTTTCCTCCAGATTTTGAGAAATGAGTGTTTTCATGGTTTTAGTTACGTATATTTCCATTGTGGGATACAGGATGGGTTGAGGGGGGCAAAGCCCCCATGACTTATTGAAATCATCATCTGTGACTCTGTGTTACCAGGCTACCAGCAGGGGGTAAATATCGATTATACTCCAACTGAAGAAGTTTGTAAACAGTGAGGATGTCCGAAGGAGCTCTGAGAGTGATATGACTTTTTTCCACTAATATCGGGTTATATAAATATGATCAAAATTATTCTTCCACAGTGGATTATACATGAGTACAGTATAAGGATTCCACAGACCTGCATTGTCCCTAATCAATTATTTATAATAAGGCGGCGAGCCTTTTCTAAATAATTATCGTTTTTAACAATATTTACAAGGCTATTTTTAAGCAATATTTGAAAAATATATCCCAGACGTCCGAGTGACCCGACGACGCTACCCCGCGAGCTTTGTACTGTATTAGTAGGCTACGCGGTTTCGTTAATTTCCTTTGAGAATCCTTTTTGGTCAATATTAACCCATTGCCTGCAGGAGACGTTCCCGAACGCCATGGCAATTTACAGCAATTTACAGACTTTTAAAGCCTCTTAACCCTTTCCTTGCGGGAGACGTTCCCGAACGCCATGGCAATTTACCTCAATTTACAGGCTTTAAAAGACTCTTTAGAGCAGGAGCGCAACAGGGCACACGTCCATTTCCCAGCCAAGCGGCCGTGGAGACTGAAGGCTCTGAGTCAGAGTCTCGCGAGATATACAGTACAGTGCTGCCAAAGGCAAATTTAGCGAGACATTAGCGAGAATTGCTCATTTTAGCGAATGTCTATGTTAGCGCTGCAGGTGAACCCCGCGAGGTACGAAGCTCGTTTTGGTGTCATTTTGAAACTATTTTCTTCTAGTTTTCGGCTGAATAAATTAAATTTCATTCAGACACTTGCCTAATCAATCAGGAGTGCCTGAATGAGCCCTAATATGGCGGAAATAGGCGTAAAATGCCCGTACCGGTGTTAAAGCCTGTAGAATTGAGTGCGAGGGAGCGGGAGCACGACAGGCCACATTCCTTCCTCCAGCCAGCCGGCCGCGGCACTGAGGAATCTGAGTCATGCTCTCGCGAGATATACGGCGCTGCCAAAGGCAAATGTAGTGCGACATTAGCGATAATTGCTCATTTTACCGAATGCTTATGGTAGCGCTGCGGGTGAAGCCCGCGAGCTACGAAGCTCGTTTTGGTGTCATTTTGAAGCTATTTTCTTCTAGTTTTTGGCTGAATACCAGCACATTTAATTTCATTCAGACACTCTCATAATCATTCAGGAGTGCCTGAATGAGCGGAAATGTGGCCGCAGCCAAAGTGTTAAAGAAACGGACCACAGCTATTTTAATTTTTTTGTTTATTTGTTATTTTTTTAGGTTTATAATCTTTCTATAATAATGATTATTACTGGAAATTAGTGTTGTTTTAGTCTTATGTTATTTAAGAAGCCCTACTACTGATGTGCGGACAGCAGCAGTGGCAACTCTCAGGTTAGTTTAGGTTGTCAGGTTAAGTTAATGCTTCCCTTGATAATGCGAATCGGTTAGGCTGCACTTGCGGCGGAACGTAAACAAACCCACCTCCAATTTTGGGAGGCTTTAAGGGGACCGACCGGTTAATTACAAACTTCTAGGTCTTACTTTCAATTTAAATGAAATTTGGCACAGGTGTATAACTGTAGCCTATATGACCATAAAACTAGATCAACAAAATATTTTTTTTTTTTTTTTGCTTTTTTCTTGCAATTTAGGTAAAAAAAACGTTGAAAATCATAGAACTGCAGAAAATGATAAACTCTTACAGAAATCCCCATAGCACATGTTTTATGCGATCAAACAACTCACAAAAGGTGTATGGTAGATGGCCTTTATTCTCAATTTCACTCAATAAATGCTGGTGTTCCCCAGGGATCAGTTTTGGCCCCAACTCTGTTCCTCATTCATATCAATGATCTCATATCTACCACTCATAATCCAATACATTCCTACGCAGATGACTCAACACTCCACAGTTCCTTCACATTTACCAATTCTTTCACCCAACCCAATCTTATAAATTCAAAAATAAACACTTCAATTTCTCTGAACCAGGACCTTTCTAGAATTAATGAATGGGGACAAAAGAATCTAGTTTCCTTTAATGCACAGAAAACCAAGTACTGTACATTCAATTTTCTAACCGACAGAATCTCACTGACTCCCATATATTTTTTAATGATGTAAATATTCCCACTTCCCCTAGTATTGACATTCTCGGTGTAACATTAACTACTAACTTGAGCTGGACACATTATGTTAGAAGCATTACTAAGAATGCCTCTAAAAAACTGGGACTCCTGTACAGAGTTCGAGAATTCTTCACTGACGAGCAGTTGGCCGTAATATATAAAAGTCATGTGCATTCTCAGATGGATTACTGTTCACCTCTGTGGGGTGGAAGTGGAGTGGTTGCATTGAGGCAGTTGGACAAAATTCAAAATAAAGCTATTAGATTAATCAATAACCCTGCAATCACACAGGACCTTCCTACATTATCCATACGAAGAAACGTTGCATCCCTTGCATTATTCTACAAATATTTTCACAGCAATTGTTCCGAGGAACTTGCTTCAATTGTGCCGCCTCTCCACATCTTTCCCCGTAGAACTAGGGCAGCTGAGAGCGCCCATGAATTTACACTTTCTCCTCCACAATGCAGAATTTCCGCTTATCAGAATTAATTTATCCCCAGAGCTACTACTCTTTGGAATTCACTTCCCTCGAATTGCTTTCCACAAACTTACAATCTACAAATGTTTAAATCCAGTTGTTACAAACATTTTATGAATGGAGGATGCCTTTAGGCACATGGACCTTTTTGTTTTATCTGTGTTTTTCCTTCCTCCATTCATTGTCTCTTTAACCCTCTCACCACGGAAGGGCTCTTGAACGCCCATAAAAAAGCATATAACAGCTGCCCGGAAGGGCTCTTGAACGCCCAGTGGTTGAAAGCCTGTGAGCTTCGTGTGCGAGGCGTCGGTCCGACGCATGTAAACAACAGCCGGCTGGACCGACGCCCCGCATCTCCGGCCACAAGAAGGAGAGCGTTGCTTGTTCATGTGTGCCTGTATGTTGTTGTTAAGTATCGAAAAGTAGTGTAAAGTGGCTGTTTTGGCCATAAAGTTATCTCCAATGAAATCATCATCACAACTCAACCAGTTGACTTAGAGAGCTCTACTTAATGCCATTCTACAGATAAATAACACAGCTACGCTTGGGGATGCGCGGGAATGCGGGAAGCAGTCAGATTAACACATATACGGTAGCCTAGCCTAGACGTTTTTCGGCCAAAACACCCGGGTTTCGAGGAATATATATATAATACATAGCCGGGGCTGGAGGGTTAAAAAAAAAAAAAAAAAAAAAAATATGTAGTTTCTATAAAACACATTTTATATATTTTGTGTATTTGTTCGATTTAGGTGATTACGGATTTAGGCGAATATATTTATAGAAAATTACAACTTGACGACATATTGTGAAAAAAAAAAAATTACTAGAGTAAATTGGCTTTATAGGCCTTTTAGTGTTTTTAATTACCTTTCCAATGGTATATACACTATTCCTATAGGTCCAATAATAACTAGAATAACATCCGATAGTGCGGCAATATAGGTTCTGAGAAAAACAGGTGAAAGTCTAAGGTAATTAGGTGAAAATGTTTACTTTTGTTTTTTAGATTGACAATATTTTACGCAGGAACATGGCAAAGTAGAATATAAAGCGTATGGGAGGTTGTAGAGTAGCTTACGCTCTTTCGATTTATATAGGTATGCTCCTCGTACGACCAGTAGTTACTGAGCATGTTAATTTCAAAGTTCGCTATGTAACTTTTTTAGAATTACAGGAAAAGTTTGGAAAACATAAAAAAAAAAAAATTCCAATGGGTTTTCACTAATAACATTTCACTGGCTTATGAAGGGATGTTGACTCTTGTTGAGTAAACACCTATTGGTATTTTCAGGATTTCGAGTTTTTTAAGCCTAAATTAACCGGTCGGTCCCCTTAACTTGAAATAACTAAATATTAGAGGTGTGGGTCTATACAAGAAGGCTTCTTCATACTCTCCCACTAATTACGATTAGGTAAGCACCCGCTTGCTCCTCCGACGACAATAGTGTTACTAACCTTACCTGACAACCATAACTAACTTAAGGGCTGCCGTCCCCAGACCCCCGTTGCTCCTAAAGATGATGTAGAAGACGTCAAATAACTAAATATTACTGCGGGAGTGACAAACAAACCCAAAATCGCACATCGTAAGAAAATGGGTCAACAGAAAACGGTGAGGTGCGAGGTTAAACTACTCGTCGGCGATAGCGTCAATGGACGTCTTCAAATATTTATAAAAAAAGTAGATACAGTATTGCTAAAAACTCCTAAAACTTTGAAATGCACACATAAATATATCATACTTTAAGTAGGATCACTTTATCTTTCTTCATTATGTAAGCGCTTTTTTTAGTATGCGGAGTGTGTTACTGCTAATATTGCTATGGCCAGAACCGGGTGCTCCCACAAAATCCCCAAAGAAATGTTCCCGGGAACGTTCGGCAACCACGGACAACAAGTGTGGTGCCTGTGCTGACCTGCTGGTCGACAGAGAGGCTGCACCGTTGGAAGCCAGATTTGAAGAGAACGATGGCGAGCAGGTGGAGGCCATTTACAGGTCCTTCATGGAGCTGTTGGACCGTGGCAAGCTCCTGGCTCCATCCTCCACTGCCATTGATGTCACGCTGGACATCTGTCATATCTGAAGGTTCCTGGTGATGGAGGAGACCAACCGGCACAAGCTGCTACAGTGTGACCTGCCCAGGAAGGTGTTCATTGAGGTGGTAAGCACCCTGTGAACGAGAACGCCCAGCCTCCTGTTCTGAGGGACACAGCTTGGTGGACAAGCTCGTGCGACAAATGGCTGGCGCCCTTTTCAATCTTTTTGCCAGCAACATGGTGCGCGACATCAACAGTAATGTCCACGCTAAGTGCAATCCTGATGCTGCCACAGGGGCTGACACAAGGTCACAAAATGACGACAATAGGCGCAAGCTCACAGGTGTGAAAAAGAGCAGTGTAAGTGGACTGTCAAAGCTATGTACAGTGATCTATTTGAAGAGTGATATAAAATTAGTATTTTTGTGTACATTGGCTTGCGTTTGTAAATCTGTCGACTAGAAATATAACTGTGTATGCTTGAAGTTGTACTTATATAGCCAGCCGTTATTATATAAATTCTCATGTTTGACTTGTATATTCCAGCAGTGCAAAGAAACAAGTGGACGGATTTAGATACCGCTTTCAGACATTAACTCTTTTGACCCGGGGGGCCCCCTCCTAAGGACAGTGTCAGGTACCGGTACCCGGGCGATTTGGCCGAAAAACGTCTAGGCCTAGGCTACCGTATCTTTATTTAAACTGCTAGAAATTTCCCACGCATCCCTAAACGTAGTGCGGTTTCCAATCTGTAGACTGGCGTTGAGTAGAGCTCTGTAAGTCAACTGGTTCAGTTGTGATGACGATTTCCGTGGAGCGAATTTTTCCGCGATGTTGACAATATCGGAGCTTTTCAGACACTAATTACGTCATACCATACAACAACAACATTGATCCGGCGTCTCCTTCTTGTTTTCGGAGGTGCGGTGACGCAATGACCGGCTTTGTTTACATGCGCCGGACGCACGGCGTTCAGACCAAGCTGAATAGGCTTTCAAGCTTACTGCCTTTTATAAGGACGCCCGGGGTCCTGCCCATCTTCCGCGGTGTCCTTATAAAAGGGCAGCCGGGCTGGAAGGGTTAAAATAGACATTGAATTAGCTGACTTCACCGTGAGTTTCATCAATTTGTGGGTTTTGAGCCGATATTTTGAGGATTGAAGTTAAAGGTCCATTTTCCAGCTTTGGGCCCCTTACTGCAAAGTGGCCATTTTCGTGTCAAATCCAGTTCTCCTGTTATCTATAATTGGTATAATCCAATATTAACTATCCTCTCCTATACCTAACCCAATCTTATCCTATCTTCCCAAAGGTGGTGACCTCTTCCTATTGGTTTACCCGCTGTGTTCAGTAGTTTGAACTAGGCCTAGTCAAGTCACTACACCAAGATAATTAAAAGTTTTACAGGGCCGGATTTAGGTGGGGGGCGTACGCCCCTCCCTATTTTTCACAGTCGGGTATTAGGCCTATTTGTATGTGTTAGGGGTGATGTCCTGGCTCCATTTACATACATCAAAAACAAATATTTAGTAGGGCCTAGCTTCATAAATAACTTTTGTATCATGTATGGATCATTGATATAGCCTAGTATTTCTGAAGTAGTGCTGCTATAAACTTTATGTTTTGTATTGGCATATCGACAAAAAGTTACAAGGCCTAACTAGAAAAATAACATGAAAATCTGATGTTTGAGTCACGTCTATGGTGTTTCGTCGACGGCCGGGGGGCGACACCCCTCATAGTCCCTTCTCAACACCTCGCCTCCCCTTTTCAAAAGTCCTGGATCTGGCCCTGTTTTAGAATGTAGGCATAACTGTGCTTTGAAATTTCTAAATTTAAGCATCTCATACCAGGGTAAGAATGACAAAGTGTCTAGCCTAGTCTATGTAAGCATCTCATACCATGGTAAGAATGATCAAAGTGTCTAGCCTTTATCATTAAGGTAAACCTTGCCTGATGTAATCAACCAAACTCTTTTATACAGAGCGTCAACCACATCCCCATCAGAGAAAATCCAATCAAGAACCCCACGGCTAATTCTCAACTCCCAATTATTTCTAAATTAAAGCCTATTGATGGTTGAAGGAAGGACGTAGACATTTTGTATGGTCTGCTGTGGTCCAATCTATTTTCGTCAGCTGAGAATGCCCTAGCCTAGTAAACACAGACTCATAAGGGGATTAATACAATATACTGTACTGTGTAAATGATACATCAGGAACCAGCACTTCATAATTATAATTTGTTCCCATTTTGCTCATCATTGTGAACAGAGGGACTATAGGGATAGGGAAAATCTGGGAGATCTCTAGCTCGTGTCATGTTTGTTGTGGTAACAGGTGACGTCAGCAGACGATGCGCCTATCATCGTAGCGGAAAATAGTTGCCTATTTGCTTTCGAGTTTTGTTATTATTATAAATGTTTTCATATGAATTATGTCTAACTATCAGTGTCTGGTATATTTGTGGATAACTATATTCATATATTGTTTGGTTTATGTAACTCATCTTTTTTTATTCTGCCTCCGTAATTCACCTTTAACCCAACATTCATAAGTGTACCGGTATTAATTTGTTGAATTTAGCATAAATGAAAAAAAGGAATTGCTCAATGCAAAATAAATATAGAATTGAAAAACAATATGATTATAAACTATATTTCTTGTAGGCTACATTCATAAGTGTGTTAATTTGTTGAGCTTTCTCAATAATAGAAATAATCACAATACTGTAATCACATTTTCATCATTGATTATTATGAAGAAAAATATGATTATGATTTGATTATGATTAAAGCTGCAGCTTCATTTTTTATTATGATTTGATTAAGATTACACCAGTTGCTTAATTTTTGATTATGATTTGATTAAGGTTCTGTAATCACGGCCTTGGATTATGATTTTTTGTATTAATAATCATAATCATGCCCATGTCTGTTAATATACTGTATCACCATCATCACTACCACTATCCCACCTTGTCTAGAAATATAAACTAATCTCAAAAGGTAACTTTATATGAATTTTTGTGATCTTTAATCGTACACTACCACTATCACAATCACCTCCACCATTACTACATAATCACCTTCATCACGAATCACCACTCAAAGTCACGGGAGAAAAGAAATTCCCGTTTGGCAACCGTCTTCCAACTTGTTTGAGTTAATGCATTCTTGTGGTGAATAGCTAAATTATATACAATAATGCTAAAACCAACAGACTTCGGTGTAAAACAGTAAAATAAATTGTACAGTATTTACCTTTTTTCTATACACAAACCTAATGAAACACAAGTATTAGCAGTCAGCTGATGAAATACACTATTGTAGCCGAGCGTATGGAACGAAACAGTGAGCAGGAACAAAAATCTTTAATTGACTATGCCATTATTAACTCTGGGCTAAAAGGAAGAATTTTAGATTCGAAAGCTGTACAAGGTATGCTGACGGGATCAGACCACTATACAGTGCTGACAAAAGTGAGGATAAGGAAGGAGTGGAAATATGAGAGGAAAGAGAGAAAAGTGACAGTAGAGAGAATAAATGTGAGAAAACTAAGTGAACAATGTAATGCAACAAAATCCAGGGATATGCTTAACCCTTTCCCTGCGCGTGACGTTCTGGAACGCATAGGCAATTTACAGCAATTTCCAGGCTTTAAAAGACTGTAAAAGCCGTAGAAATAGAGTGTCAGTGGGCGGGAGCGTGAGGGACATCCGTCCGACCCCCAGAGCAGCCAGCCGCTCACTGAGGGAGACTGTGTCTCGCGCGGCTGTCTCGACAGTGTTGCCGAGCGAGCGAGAGCTAATAATTAGCGAGTTTTCCCGAATGTCTATGGCAACGCTGCGGGTGAACCCCGCCACCTACGAAGCTCGTTCTGGTGTCATTTTGAAGCCATTTTCACCTAGTTTTCGTCAGAATACAGGTTAATTTAATGCAGATACAGTAAACCCTCGCTATCTCGGACTAATTGGGAGGCGACCACTTCCGAGAAGCCCGATTTTCCGAGATGTCCGAAGTCCGACTTAAGAGAGGGAAAATTCCGAATTAGAAGAGGAAAGTCCGCGTCACCAGAGAAAATATCTATCTACAGTAAACCCTCGCCATCTCGGACCTCTAGAAGTCGGAAACCCGTACTAGTCGGACTGGCTACGGCCTCTCGGACATGCACTTCGGTATTTCGGACATTTCCGTCATCGTTCCGACAGTCTCTGACGTTGTGGGACTTTTTATAAGTATTCGGAAAATGTCCGATATTATATTTTTCAATTCCATTGCATTAGAAATTATTCAAAGATTACAAGAAATCCAAATAAGACATAGTTATGTTAATGTATAAGGGAGTTACGTAGATGCATTAGAGAGATAGAAAGAGAGAGTTACAGAGGGGGAGTGAGCGATAAACACGAACTATTATGAGACAGACTTAATTGGTTCTGAAAAGACAAAGGAGACTTTTATATTGACTCTTTTTCATGTTATTATTTGTGTGCTAGAAGGATAATATTGTTTTCAATTCCATTGCATTAGAAATGATTCAAAGATTACAAAAAGTCCAAATAAGACATAGTTATGTTAATGTATAAGGGAGTTACGTAGATGCATTAGAGAGATATAGATAGAAAGAGAGAGTTACAGAGGGGGAGTGAGCGATAAACACTAACTATTATGAGACGGACTTAATTGGTTCTGAAAAGACAAGATAGATAGAAAGAGTTGCAGAAGGGGAAGTGAGCGATAAACACGAACTATTATGAGACGGACTTAATTGGTTCTGAAAAGATAAAGGAGACTTTTATATTGACTCTTTTTCATGTTATTATTTGTGTGCTAGAAGGATAATATTGTTTTCAATTCCATTGCATTAGAAATGATTCAAAGATTACAAAAAGTCCAAATAAGACATAGTTATGTTAATGTATAAGGGAGTTAGCTAGATGCATTAGAGAGATAAATAGATAGAGAGTGGCTAGGGGCGAGCGAGCGATAAAATACTAACATATACGAGACAGACTTATGTTTCTCAAAGACAAAGGAGACATTTTTATTTACTCTCTTTTTCATTTTATTATTTGTGTGTTAGAAGGGTAATATTGTTTTCAATTCCATCGTATTAGAATTGATTCATAGATTAAAAAAAGACCAAATAAGACATAGTTATATATATATATATAAGGGAGATAGATGCATTAACTAGATATATATAAAAAAAAAAAAAAAAAAAAAAAATCTCAATTTCTCTGGTGACGCAGACTTTCTTCTTCTAATTCGGAATTTTCCCTCTCTTAAGTCGGACATAAGTCGGACTACGGACATCTCGGATTTTCGGTCATCTCGGACTGGGTCTCCCCCCAATTAGTCCGAGATAGCGAGGGTTTACTGTATCTATCTATTGCCCGACGCCGTGATCCCCGAAGGGGTGGCCACGACGAACCGCCCCCATGCACCTCTGTCCCCAGTCAGTCGACGCCCCTCCCCCCAACCAGCACAGCCTTCGTTCATATACTTCCTCACTCCATCCTTCCACCTCTCTTTCGGTCTACCTCTCCCTCTCTGTCCCTCCACCTCGCTCTCGTACACCATCTTAGTCATTCTCTCGCTTTCCATACGTTCCATATGGCCGAACCATCTCAAGTTGTTCCTTTTCACACTTTCCAGCACATCTACATCCACACCACACCTCCCTCTTACTTCCTCATTAGTCTGTCTATCCCTCCATGTAACTCCGCACGCACTTCTTAAGTAATTCATTTCCACTGCTCTCACTCTTGGTCGGAGTCTCTCAACCAACGTCCATGCTTCGCTTCCGTAAGTCAGTGTCGGGATTACCACACTGTCAAGCAAAGGACTTCTTCATTTCCATACTGACCACCCTATTTCTTGTTACTGCTTTCAGTGTTCCTACAACCCTCTTCCCCTGTTGTACCCTCTCCCGCACTTCTTCATCCATAGTCCCATCTTTACTCAACACACTGCCCAGATACTTAAAAGAGTTGACGATCTCCATAGCCTGACCGTTCAGCTTCACCTCACACTCTGTGACTTCACCCCTTTCGAAGACCATAACCTTGCTCTTCCCTGCATTTACCTACAAATTCCGTTTTTCGCACACTGTTCCAAACTCATTTACCAGACCCTGCAACTCCCATTCATTATCACTCATCAGAACTGTATCATCCGCAAACAGCAGTATAGGTAGCTTCCACTCAATTCCCTCCCTTTTCAGCGATACACCAACATCCACTGCTCTTGATAGTATTTCTTTCATGACTCCATCCATATATACAGTAAACAACCACGGGGACTTCACACACCCCTGTTTCAAACCAACATTCAGGTCAAAGAACTCACTCTGCTCACTCTCCACACGTACTGCCGCCTTTGCATCCTCATACATGCTCTTCACTGATTTCAGCAACTTGTCATCTACTCCGTATATTCTAAGTACTTTCCACAAACCTTCTCTATCCACTCTGTCATAGGCCTTCTCCAAGTCCATAAAGGCAATATACACCTTTTGTTTCTTCTCCAGATATTTCTCCACAACACAATTCAGGGTAAAAATCTGATCTACACATCCTCTTCCCTTCATAAAACCTCCCTGCTCGTCGCCTATCCATTTCTCCGTTCTCACTCTCACTCACTACCCTACTGTATACCTTCCCTACTACGCTTAGAAGACATATTCCTCGGTGGTTACCACACACTCCTCTTTCCCCTTTGCCCTTATATAGGGGGACTATTATGCCAGTCTTCCAGTCATCGGGTACACTCCCCTTCTCCCATGCTAGTTTGCACATTTTCCATACCCATTCGATCACTATCTCACCACCATACCTCAACATTTCCCCACACACTCCATCTGTTCCTGGTGCTTTCCCCAATTTCACTCTTTTCATGGCTTCCCACACTTCTGACCTCCTGATCCCCACTTCCTCCTCCACTACTTCTCTTCTTCTCCCTCCCATACCATATCCAGCTATGTTTGCTGGCTCTTCATTCCTTACATTTAGCAACTCATTGAAGTACTCCCTCCATCTTTCGACTCTCTCGTTTCTCGGCTAGCATTCTCCCATTCTTATCTTTCACACCCTTACTGTTTCCCTTGCTACCTTCCCTAACTTTCTTGACTTCTTTCCAGAACAGTTTCTTACTCTCCCTCCATTTTACACTCAGATTCCTTCCAAATTCCTCATCTACTCTTCTCTTACTTTCCTTCACTTTTTTTTTTTTACATGTGAAATTCATCATATTAACCCTTGGTTCCCGGCTAAGCATTCTATAATATATCCCCGAAACCCGGTGGTTTTGGCCGAAAAACGTCTACGCCTAGGCTACCGTATCTTTGTTATTTTAACTGCTTCCGCATTCCCGCGCATCCCCAAGCGTAGATGTGTTTCGTACCTGTAGAATAGCGTTGAGTAGAGCTCAACTGGTTCGGTTGTGATGACGATTTCCGTGGCGAGAACTTTGTGGTGATGTCAGCCATATCAGCCACTTTTCAATACTAAACAATAACACACAGCCACACACAAACAAGCGACGCATCTCCTTCTTGTGGTCGGAGATGCGCGGCGTCGGTCCAACCGGCTGTTGTTTACATGCATCGGAGGGACGGCTTTCAAAACAAGCTTACAGGCTTTCAAGCTGCCGGTGCCTCAGAGCCCTACCGGGTCTGAGGGGTTAATGACAAATACAACCCTTATTATGTTTTCAGGGACAGTACAGTACAGTACATAGTAATTAATATTAACACAATAATTAAAAGGCACAGGCATCAATTCATCCTAAAATCACTTAAAACCGAGTGAGAGAACATTGTAAACCGGACACAAATCCCGTCCAACTCGGAAATTTCCGAGATATACAGGGATATTTCCGAGAGGCCGATGCCATTCCGAGATGTGCGGGTTTCCGAGTTAAAAGAGTTCAAAATATCGGGGGTTTACTGTACTTGATTAATCATTCAGGAGTGCCTGAATATGCCCTAAATAGCGCAAATAAGCCCGCAGAGAAAGGGTTAAAGAGACTATAAAGGGCATGGACGATATGATAGACCTAGGAGATACTGTAAACGAAGTATGGATAGGTACAAGGGACTCCATGATTAAAGCAGCTGAGAAATTATGTGGGAAGAAAACATTTAAAATGTGGAAGAAGAAAGGTAATGCATGGTTTAGCAAAGAGATAGAAGAAATAGTGAAAAAGAAGAAAGAGTATGCTGCAAAAGAATATACCTAGAGAAACTAGAGATGCGAGGAAGGAAGAATATAAAAACTTGAAACAAAGAGTGAAGAGGACGATACAAGACGCTAAAAGGAAGGCAGATGAGGAATATGGGAAAAAGATTAGTGAACAGTTTCTGAATGACAAGAAAGCATACTACAGAGCTGTGAAAGAAGTCAGAGGGAAGAAGACAGAGTATCTCAAGTGGTAGGATGAGGGACATGAATGGGGAAGTGGTAGAGGGTGATGGTATGGTGAAAGTTTGGAAAGATAATTTTAGTAGCTTAGCTGTAAAGATTAGGGGGAAGGCAAAGATCTCATCCATAGGAATGGAGAGAGGTAGAATAAACAGGGTAAATGAAAGCCAGATAAGCAGAGAAGAAGTAAAAGAAGCAATCGATAGACTTAAAATGGGCAAAGCTGCTGGAGTAGATAACATCCCAGGTGAAATGCTGAGATATGGAGGAGAAGAAGCTGTTGACATAATGCATAGGTTATGTAAATTAGCATGGGAAAAGGAAAGTGTACCAGAGGACTGGAAGAAAGCAGTGATAGTACCCTTGTACAAAGGGAAGGGTAGTAAAGAGGAGTGTAAGAGTTATGGGGGAATTAGTTTGCTTAGCATACCTGGAAAGGTACACGCAAGAGTAGTAACAGAGAGACTACAGAAGATAACGGATGACAAAATAGGCGAGGAACAGGGAGGTTTCAGAAAGGGCAGGGGCTGTGTTGACCAGATAGCCTCAATGCGTTAGTTGGTAGAGAAGTATCTGGCCAAGAACAGAAAACTCTATGCAGCATTCATGGATTTGGAAAAAGCCTACGACAAAGTAGACTGGGAGGGTCTGTGGGATGTACTAACAGTATATAGTGTGGGAGGAAAGTTGCTAATGGCAGTAAAAATAATTTATAGGAATGCAATGGCAAATGTGAAAGTAGGAGATAAGTTAAGTGAAAGTTTTGAGGTCAATGTACAGGAGTAAGACAGGGATGTGTCAGTCAGCTTGGTTGTTCAATATATACATGGATGGAATGATTAGAGAATGTAGGGCAGGATCAATGGGTGTAAGAGCTAGACTGGAATCAGAGGGAAGAGCATGGAAGATTTTAACATTCCTATATGCGGACGATGCAGTCCTGTTGGCGGAAAATGCGGAAGAACTTCAGAGAGTGGTCACTGACTTTGACAGGGTATGTGAAAAGAGAAAGTTAAAGGTCAATGTTAGGTAATGGTGTTTGAGAGAAGAATGCATGAAACCATAGATTTTAAGGCAAAATATAGAATCAAGAAAGAACATGAGAAAGGTTGTAAAATAAAAATTAAGTACTGGAAGAGGTTGAAAGCTTCAAGTATTTGGGAGCTGTACTATGCAAATATGGTAAAATGGAGAGGGAGATAAAAGAGAGAAAGGTGATTGGAGAACTTGATAGTATTCTCAAAGGAAGAATGGTTAGTCAGGAAGTCAAAAAGTCACTGAGAAACGGTGTGCTGCTCCCAACACTATCGTATGGAAGTGAGACATGGACAGCAAGTGACGAGGACCTCTCCAAACTGAGAGCTGTGGAGATGAGCTTTTTCAGAATGGCAGCTGGCATGAATAGGCTAGATGGGCCAAGTAATAGGGAAGTGTATCAGTCCTTTGGAATGGAAGAGCAGGCTTTGGGCATTAATTGTGGTGTGGTTGAGTGGATAAAGAGAAGTACTTTGAGGTGGTATGGTCATGTTCAGAGAATGGATGAAGACAGAATGCCAAGGATATATGGGAGTCAGGTGAGTGGAACTGCTAGTAGTGGAAGACCACCCATGGTATGGGAAAAGAAAGTGGAAAAATATATTGAAGAAAAACTTCCACGTAGTGGAAGGGGCATTGTGGCATGGGCAAAGGAGGCATGTCTTGAGAAAGTAGCCCGGAGACGTGTCTGTCATGGCCATCCTCTAGCGGGGGTTTCCCAGGGGAAACAAGGCGTCGGAGATGATGATGAATGAATAACGCTTGATTAAAATTACTGAAATCAAATTTTAGAATACAGTCACAATAATTGACCTCAAAAAGATTAAATTTATTCAACAATTTACAGACAGACACACAGACACAGTGATTACAATACTAAGCCACCCTTATAGGGATCTACATATACTGTATATAGGAGAGTATTCACATCAGCACTGAATTTAAGTAGAACATCCCCCCCCCATAAAAAAAAAAAAAAAAAAAAAAAATCCATACATTATAGATAAACACTACAGCATATCCCACTTTAAGTTTTATGTTTCTATCTATCTATCTATCTATATGCTCAGGCCCAATTCCCACTTTTTATGTTTTATGTTTTATGTACTGTATACAATTACAGGATAATATGATTTATTTATTTGTTGATTTTATTTATTTATTTATTTATATACTTTTTGTTTGCAAGTTTATTATTGGATTTTGGTTTAGCTTTAGTAAGGTGATATTGGTATGGGTTTTCTATTGGTAGAATAATATATTTATTAATTGTATGCATTATTTGTGATCTAATTATTTGAAGCGATTTATAATACTGCGTTTTATAAGGCGGGTGCCCAACTCCGAAAGGAGTTGAAGTAGGGGAGCTATCCCCCCCGCCAAAGGCGGCTTTCTAGGGCCTTTCCTAGCTGATGCTGAGAGGATTGGGTTCTAGTCATGTGGTGATGGGCTGGTCTATCAGAGTGAGAGCTGAGCGATCTCTGCCATACCCATAGCTTACTCTGACTGTTCCTTTTACTTATATATCTTCTAGATCTCAAGTGACGGCGTCTTTTCCGTGGATCAACCTCCCTACTGCCAACCTAAAAGTTGGCAGATTGGGAGCCAAACCGTCACATTTTTCCCTTGCCCCTCAACTTTCCCTTCTAATTGCTGAGGGGCACAGGGCCTTGGGTGGGGCTTTGGTTTCCCGGGCATTTCCGCGCCCTCCTCAGCTCCCTGCCTTAGAGTGGCTTCGGTCACCTGGGTTTTGTTAGTGGTAAGCAGGGAGGGTTTTGTGGGGGCGCTCTATGGCCTTGGCCTTGCTCGGGACCTTGGGGCTGTTCGGCCAGGCAGCCTGGGGAACAACAACAACAACAACAACAACAACAACACTACAGCAAAATTAGTGTACTTACCATCTCCGTATATGTATTTCCTTAAGAATGATACTGTGCTCTGATTCTTGTAGAAATTAGTAGTGGCCTGTTTGAACATCTCCGTACGATACTCCTCCTTCCCTTCCTCCTCCTCCTCAGAGTCATTATCTTGTGTAAGGGAATGTGAGGTAAGCTTGATATTTGATGATGAGCTATCATCTGCACTATCTTCTCCATCAGAGCTATCATCGTTATCATCAACTTGCTTGTTTTTCATCTTAGGAAACTTAGGCTTAACCCTTGGACTAGGCACGGTATTGATTTTCGCCAGTAGCCCCTGAATCTTAGCCGTAATATCAGAGTTCTTGTTGGTTGTGACGCGCGGGGTTTTCTTGATGGGTGAAGCGGCACCATTGTTGCTGCTCTCCAGTGCCGACTCCTGCTGCTGCCGAACACTCTGTAGGTCAGCGTCCAGGTCATAGTCATCTGAATCACTCTCCACTCCTGAATCATGCTGGAGAAAAATAATAAATAATAATAATAATAATAATAAAATAAAATATACAAATTAGTGTTAGCCAAAATACAAGAGGGTAAGATATTTATGTACTAGAGATACTTGAGGTAGTTTTAAGCCCCTTGATGCCAATTTAGTTTAATTCTGGCTATCACTAGATTATTTTTGTTCAGCTTATATATAATTTGTGAGTCAAAGTTTAGGGATATACATTCACCCCTTTTAATTCCTAGGGGGCCCTTATTATCCAAGCAAAATTGTTTAATGTGAGCCAGAAAAAAATAATAATTACTGTACACTATCGTACATAATGGTCTGTCAGTCCTACATAAACATCATCAACATTTCAGTAATTTCCATATTTGCATGAACAAGTTGGGTTTATTTCTACTTACTGGTGCATGAATATTTTGTTCACCAATTTGTCGGGATTCACTTTGGTATGGTAAATTTTGTTTACTGTACAAGAGGTCTTAGTGGTGTATTAGGAAATTAATTCATGAATATTTCCTGAACTTTTAATCACTATGTATAAACATTAACCATATTGTAATAATCAAGACATTCTGTACAATTACTAATAAAAGATCATAAAAAAAAAGACAGTATTTATCAGTGGCCCCTCCAACATTGACGAACATGCCTATTACATAAGGCATCCTCTTCAAACACTAATCCGCCGTAGTTTGAATCTACCGCGCAGAGCATTTAAAATCTGAGGAGCCTTCATCATGAGCGCACGCGACCTCACTCATGGCTTCAGTCATTATGAATTGGGTTCTCACTACGAAAAAACTTTGTAAAAAATAAAAAATAAAAAAAGAAAATAAGAATAACTATCCAATAAGCTTTCCATCATATCGTAGATGTACTTGTGTGGATCTTTGACCAGACGCTGATTCAGGCTTTATTCTTCCTTCTCTGCTCTGCGGTCAGCCGGCCCGGTCGTGTCTCTCCACGCTCCGCTGGTTCCGCATTTGCTGCGTCCCTAGTGAGTTTTTTCTCATTTGTTTACTCCGGGATGTATCGAGTAAGGTTAGGATATGCGTAACAGGAGTGTCCTGGGCTGGTTGCCCGCAGTGCAGTGTATTTTGGGTCGTGTGTTTGGGGCATCTATTTCGGATGTACCCTCGTGGTCCGGTTGTGGACAGGTGAACTTTTTCACAGTTAGCTAGCTTTGTGATGCAGGCGGCTTTCATTACGCGTTATTGCTTCCTTTTATCTTTCTGATGAGGTAGCGTATTTTTGCTGACGTTCCCAGCGTATTTTTCTTCACTTAGTGAAGTTTTTTCTGGGTCCCGAGTCAGTTCTTCCCTTTGCCGGAAGTATTTGCTACAGTGGTGTGTTGGCGGTGGTTCCTGTTGTGATATAATTCAGTGCTTTTTGTTTATATTCCGAAATGTTAATGTTATCCGTCTGCCTAGGCCTAGCCAGCCTCTCGTAGCTTTACCACATATACAAGTGTTATTGATTTATTTTCTAAATATGTACTACTGTATGATGTGTGTCCTGGTTTAGTTGTGTATTGGCTAATTCCACGGACTATTTATGTGTCCTGGGTTAGTTGTGTATTGGCTAATTCCACGGACTATGTTGGGCCCGGCGTTAGTTGTGTTTTGGCTACGCCTCGGTCCTGTGTTGCGTTCAGATGGTATCTGGACGGGGTGGGTTATTTCCGGCGGGTTTTTCTCGGTTACACCATGAAAAAACCCGGCTGGTTGCCGAGTTTTGGCCACGCGTGGTTTAAAAACAGGCTTGTTTCCCCGGCGAGTGGGTGTCTGTGGCTCCCCAGGACTGCGTCTCTGGGGTGCCTGTTTCAGGCTTCTTATGATTCCCGGCGGGTTGGCTGTACCCATCTAACAGTGTTCATACGGACACGTGTTGTTTGTAGTTTTTTCGGTTTTGCAAAGCCAATATAAAACTATGCTGTTGTTGTATTTCCTCCCCGGCGATCTTTTACAAAGATGTGGGGTTAGGAACAATTGGGGTTAACTTTTAAACTTTAAATCACCCGGCGGGTGCAACCTGGTAGGGTGGGATGACCGAATTTGCAAAATTCAGTTTAGTTGACCAGACAATTGAGGGATGCATTGTGTATCACCTCCTTCGACATACGGCAATTTAAGGCACAATTGGGGTTAACGTTTTTTAAACTAATATTCACACCCGGCGGGTGTTCCCTGGAAGGGTGGGAATAACGAATTTACAATTCAGTTAGTTAACCAGACAATTGAGGGATACGTTTTGTATCGCCGCCTTCAACATACGGCGATCTAAAAAGATACTTCGGGAGAAGTTAGATCTCGTATATTTGTCAGGCTTCCCAGTTTTTGATCTACGAGATAATTCGGGGGCCGGCGTCTTTTTTAGTTTTTTTTTTTCCAAAATTGAATCTTGAAACAAACACCACCGGAAAGACTTAATCAGTTATAAACGCCATGCTGGTCTTTATATATTATGTCAGAGGGTATTCATTAATCTTTTGGACAAATTAAGATATTCTGATATCTTTTACTTAGGAAACCCCACCGCGTAGCGAGCTGTAGTCGTTGAGTATTACGTCTCGTTACCTGGCGGGTTATTTAACACTTGTGTGCGAACATGTTTGGGTTAACCTTATGCACATTAACCCTCTGTTCCCGGAAGGGCTCTTGAACGCCCATAAAAAAGCATACACGAGCTGCCCGGAAGGGCTCTTAAACACCCATGAGGTCAAAGCCTGTGAGCTTGGTGTGCGAGGCGTCGGTCCGACGCATGTAAACAACAGCCGGCTGGACCGACGCCCCGCATCTCCGGCCACAAGAAGGAGAGCGTCGCTTGTTCGTGTGTGCCTGTATGTTGTTGTTAAGTATCGAAAAGTAGTGTAAAGTGGCTGTTTTGGCCATAATGTTATCTCCAATGAAATCATCATCACAACTCAACCAGTTGACTTAGAGAGCTCTACTTAATGCCATTCTACAGGTAAATAACACAGCTACGCTTGGGGATGCGCGGGAATGCTGGAAGCAGTCTGATTAACGAATATACGGTAGCCTAGCCTAGACGTTTTTCGGCCAAAACACCCGGGTTTCGAGGAATATATATATAATACATAGCCGGGGCTGGAGGGTTAATTCATGGAATTTTTTTTTTTTTTTCAGAGCTGGGTCCCGGCGGGTCTATGCAGAACCTGGAGTAAGTATCCCACCAGTCTCTGTCATGGCTACCTTTGCCCCGGTTTTTGCTTTATGCATTACGCCCTCCTGTTCAGGTACAGTCAGGACCCCCAATACACGATTTCACAATGCGCGAAAACCCAAATACACGAGTTACCCCTCGAAAATAAAATTAATTAATTAAACATTAATTACGCGAGGTGGTACCACAATACACGAATCGAGAGCTAAGAAGGGGCCAAATCCGCTATTCCTGCTTGATACGCGAGCACGTCTACGTTTCGCGAGGCCCAGGAGTAGCTCCGAAAAGAGAAGAAGACGGGCATACGCCTGCCTTCCCTCCCGCTTACCCTCCCTCCCACAGTCCCGCTCAAGCGCTCATAGCCGTGTGGAGTGACCAAACGTTTGTAGTGCCTGACACTTTTTTCGCCATACCACGCCAATATAAGAAGATAACACACAAAATGAAGGTGGAAGTGTTGGATCGCAAGAAAAAAGGAGAAGGAAACTGTGCAATAGGCTTGTCAGAGTAAACTGTTCGTACGATTTGGTCAGGGAGGGAGAAGTTGGAGAAAATCGTGAAGTCCTACGGTCCTAGTCCTAGTCCTAGCCTATCTACTACTAATTTTAAGGTAAGGTTTCACATTTTTATTCATTGTTCTTCTTATATATAAGATATAGACTGTACTGTAGAGCCAAAAATGTCGAAAATAGGGCCAAAAATTTCGAAAATAGGCCATAATTGAGAGATGTCACACAATCTAATTATTCCCATTTAAAGTTAGTTCCACAATACACGAATTCACAATACACGATGCCTCCTGTCACCCCTATTCTCGCGAATTGGGGGTCCTGACTGTATCCCTATTTTTGCGCACACCCTTTGTATAAAATGTGTTAAAATGTCTCGTTTGGTGTGGGTTACCTTTCCGGCGTTTTTCTCGTTGCTCCGAGAACACCGTTTTTGTTTACCGAGTTTTAGTCAGGATGGCTAAAATAGGTAAGTTACCCCGACGAGTTTGGTCGCTTGAGGGCTCATCAGAAACTGCGTTTTCTATGGTCGAGCCTGGGATCAGGCTTCCTGGTTTATTCCCGTCGAGGGGGGCTCCACACAGTTTTCTAGGTGATCAGGCTGACACCTGTTGGACTTGGTTTTCTCTGCTTTTCAAAGCCATTGAAACAATGCTGTCTGTTTGTTTGGTCTTTACCTCCCGGCGACCTTTTTACAAAGAGGTCTGGGGCAGGTATAATTGGTTTGACATTGCATATAAAACCCGGCGGTTGTACCTTCGGGTGGTTATATTAACGGATTTGCGATTCGAGATAATTTGCCAAACAATTGATTGATACAATAGGGTATCACGGCCTTCAAGACGGCGATCTATGAGGGCTTCTGGGAGAAGCCGGATTAGAGATTAAGATAGGCTTAGACTTTTTATGGGATAAAAAGATGCCTGAATCTTACTAGTGTTTCAAGTGTAAAGGGTTACTTGCAAGACTTCATCTTTAATAAAGATATGCTTCATCTTTATGAGGATTAAGAAGTTATGCTTAATTCTTTTGGACAGATAAAAGATATGCTGAAATCTTTAATAAGCCATTGAAACAATGCCGTTTGTTTGTTTAGTCTTTCCCTCCCGGCGACCTTTTTACAAAGAGGTCTGGGGCAGGTACAATTGGTTTGACATTGCATATAAACCCCGGCGTTGTACCTTTGGGTGGTTATATTAACTGATTTGCAATTCGCGATAATTTGCCAAACAATTGATTGATACAATAGGGTATCACGGCCTTCAAGACGGCGATCTATGAGGGCTTCTGGGTGACGCCAGATTAGAGATTAAGATAGGCTTAGACTTTTTATGGGATATAAAGATGCCGGAATCTTACTAGTGTTTCAAGTGTAAAGGGATACTTGAAAGACTTCATCTTTAATAAAGATATGCTTCATCTTCATGAGGATTCAGAAGATGTGCTTAAATCTTCTGGACAGGTAAAGATATGCTGAAATCTGTAATATGATACTAAAGGACAACGAAAAGTAGTGGTGGAGTGCTACGGTTCATTGACCGGCGGTTTTGAGGCACATATTTTGTACCGTTTTTTGGGTGTAACCCTATGAGCATTAATCCCCGGAAAATTCTCTTTCCAGGGCGGATTACCGGTGTTGCACCAGGTGACCAGGTAGTTCCCGGGGGCGGGGTAGTTTTCCCCCAGTCTCTGTCGTGTCGGCACTTGAACCTCTCATTGCTGTATGTTCAACGCCGTTAAGCTCAGGTAGCCCTATCTTATTTTTATTTGTTAATGAAATAATTTAATAGCTGAATCATAATAAACTGTTCTTCGACTTGCCAAACACTCTTTCATCAATAATAAATGCACTGAACTATCCAACTCTAGCTCTTCCCAAGCTTTCTGGCATCTAGCCAAAACTTCCAACAATTTCTCTTCCTCGTCTTTCCCTCCCCTTTCCCACTCTGATGGCACAACCATCACTTCTTCCTCTGACAAAGCTAAACTCTTCGCTCAAACTTTTGATAGAAACTCCACCTTGGATAATTCCGGTGCTATTCCTCCCTCTCCGCCCTCCTCTGTCTTACTTATGCCTAATATCCTAATCTCTTCTAAAGATGTACTTTCTACCCTCTCTGGGCTTAACACTAATAAGGCGTACGGTCCGGACGGTGTTCCTCCTGTTGTTCTCAAAAACTGTGCTTCCGTGCTGACTCCCTGCCTAGGCAAACTCTTTCGTCTCTGTCTATCCTCTAACGTCTTCCCTTCATGCTGGAAGTTTGCTCACATTCAACCTGTCCCAAAGAAGGGTGACCGCTCTCAACCCTCCAACTATCGTCCAATTGCTCTTATCTCTTGTCTTTCTAAAGTTTTTGAAACTATTCTTGCTTCCCAATTTCTTAAGCATTTCTCTTCTCATAATCTGCTCTCAGATCGCCAGTATGGCTTCCTTAACCCAGTGAGACCCAGCGTCGCACGTGATGCGTCGGCAGTGTTTGATCACCAACTCCCAGCGACGCATCACGTGCGTCCGACATATAAAAAACACTTACGTGGCTCGTAAGGTAGGAAATGGCGGGAGAATAGGAGGGGGAGGTACCGTAGTGTGTGTGGGAGCCGGGCCAGTAGGTGTGAGCGGGCCGAGACAGCCGCGCGGCTGGTGGTGGTGGGCTTAGTGGGGATACTTTACACCCTTAGTTCACTGCCACTTTGAACCTTCATTACTCCGGTCGTATGGGAGCTAGAGGCTTGAGATTTATGTGAGACACTCCTTAGGATGTATGCCGTACAATGCCATACTCAGTTTTTACCCTAGTGCTCCCGGGCGGGTGGTCATGCGGGGGCGACGAACTATTGAAACTATTTCGGTCATTTGGGGGGGGGGGGCCCCCCAAATGACCGAAATGAGTTTTTTTTTTTTCATTTCTCACCATTCTCTTCCATTTTGGCTCAACACATTTGTTTGAGGCTCCCCCCCCCCCCCAAAATGTCCGAGGTGATTTTTTTTTTTTTTTTTCATTTCTCATCCTTGTCTTCCATTTTAGCAAAAAAAAAAAAAAAGAAGTGAAAATGGCTTGGGACTGGGGTGAACAAAATATTATAACTAGCCGGGGCTCAACGGGTTAAGGGTCGCTCTACTGGTGATCTTCTTTCATATCTTACTAACTCTTGGTCATCCTCCTTTCGGGACTTCGGTGAGACTTTTTCTATTGCACTAGACATATCGAAAGCCTTCGATAGAGTCTGGCATAAATCTTTAATTTCTAAACTACCCTCCTTCGGTTTCTATCCCTCCATCTGTGCCTTTGTCTCTAATTTCCTTTCCGGCCGTTCCATAGCCGCGGTTGTGGACGGCCATTGTTCACTACCTCACCTATAAACTCCGGTGTTCCTCAGGGCTCTGTCCTATCTCCTATTCTCTTTCTAATTTTTATAAATGATCTCCTTAACTGTACCTTAATTCCCATCCATTCATACGCAGACGACTCAACCTTACACTACTCCATTAGTTTTTCAGAATGCCCCAGCCAGCAATCCTTCAACGACAAACGTAATGAAGCCATAGAACTCTTAAATTCTGATCTAAATACTATTTCCAATTGGGGCAGAGAAAACCTTGTTAACTTTAATGCTTCCAAAACCCAATTTCTCCATCTATCTACCCGTCAGGATCTCCCAGCGGACTATCCCTTATTCTTCAACAATTCAAAAATCAACCCTTCATCTTCTCTCAATATTCTTGGTGTCTCTTTTTCTTCTGCTCTCATTTGGAAGGACCATATTACCAGTCTTGCTAAGGCAGCCTCCCAGAAGCTGGGTGTGGTCAACCGCCTTAGGGGATTCTTTTCCCCTGCACAGCTTCTTGCTCTGTACAGGGGCATAGTGCGCCCTTGTATTGAGTATTGTTCACATGTGTGGGGAGGTTCCTCTCACACCGCTCTCCTAGACAAAGTTGAAAGGAAGGCCTTTCGTATCATTAACTCCCGTCCACTCACCAACTCTCTGCAATCTCTCTCTCTCCGCCGCAATGTTGCATCTCTCTCGCTATTCTATCGCTACTATAATAATCAGTGTTCCTCAGAGCTATCCCAGTGCATACCACCTCCTTTACGTAGGGCACGTGGTACCCGTCTTGCAACTCAATCCCACCCCTACTCTGTGCAACTCTCCAACCCAAGAGTGAAATGTTACTCTCAAACTTTCTTCTACTCAACAGCTGAGCTCTGGAACTCTCTCCCAGAATCAGTCTTTCCCTCTTCCTATGACTTAAATTGCTTCAAACTCTGTGTGTCCAGGCATTTTGGCTCGAACGTCCCTTGATTTTGGCCCTGTCACTCTTTCAACTATGGGGTAGGCACTCGCTGTAGGCAGTTATGCCTTTTGCCTCCCTCAATCACATAGAAAAAATAAATAAAAATAAAAATAAAACATATATTTTCTATGATTATATTATGATAATATTGTGTTTATTTATAGTAATTTATTTTAATACAATCAAATATAAATTAAATTACTTAGTATACTTTATGATTTTGCTCACCAGCTCTGCTTTCAATGTGTTAATGAGCTATGGGAGCTTTTAATTATCATAAACCTTTACGGGACTCGGACGAGGGCTCCTGTTCAGGGAGTATACCGAGCTCGCAAGCGAGGGACAGCCACAGCCAAGGTGTATGGCGATACTCACAGTCGTACCTCACCCGCCGGACGATAACGCCGGCGGGCGGACCTGACGCTCTGATGACGGACGAGAACAGGTTGAGTTCCATTTATCTCTTTTCCGCCGCCAGACGCGTCTCTAATGTGCCACGTAGTCAACAAACTACAGGATTAGCGAGGCGTAGTCTCGCTAATCGCACCCCTGTGGCCGGCGCAGTGTGGTACCAGCATTTGAACACGTGGTGCCCGCACCCAGTGTCCCTCCTGGTCGGGTTGTTCCACTTAGAACACAATTGGCAACCTAGAAACCTCGCGGACTTGTTCATTTTGGACATTCAGGAGGCCAAGTGGCTAGCACCTTATGGTAGCGACGTGACCAAGATATTCACGAATCAATATACCCAGTCTACAAAGCGACAGTTTCAATCGCATTGGAAAGCTTTTACGTCTCGGATTCTTAGAACAAAACAAACTGTGCCCTCGGTGGCGTTGGTTGTTTATTATTTAATTTATCTGTTCATGCAGAAACATTTATCTGAAAGTGATTTCTGTGGGCAGGTTTTAAACTCCGCCCACCTCCCCGTCAGCTCAGGCCTACATGGTCTCTGGACAAAGCATCGTCGTTATTCTCGTTCCCGTATGTACCAAAGACTGCAGATTTTCCAAAAGGGCAGTATTCCTTATGGCTTTGGCTACCGGGAACAGAGTATCTGAGCTGGCGGCGATGAGCAACGCACCTAATTGCCTCAGGTTTGATAGGCTTCATGAGTTGTTGTTGTTGTTGTTGTTGTTCCCTAAGCTGCCTGGCCGAACAGCCCCGAGTCCCTGAGGAAGGCCATGGCCACGATCGGGCTTTCCCACAGAGCTCTCATTGAGTATAGGTTGTGTTGTTGGCGTAAGTGATTGTGTGAAATGCAGTCTTCTATGATGTGTTTAATGGTATGGGGTGCTGTGTTACATCCCGGGCAGGCGTCGACAACGGAGTCATCCAGTCTCTTCTGATAGCTCAGGAGAGCTGGATGGTGTCCGCATCTCAGCCTGGCCAGGTGGACTCTGTCCTCGCGAGGGAGGGAGGATTCGGAAGGATGGATTTCGGGATGTCGTGCATGCAGCTGCGTGTTGTCTGTGAGTGAGTGGATGGATTGGCGAGAGATATGAGTATGGATGTGCTTCTGGAAGTTGGTTCGGGGTGGGCAGGGAGAGAGAGAGGACAATAATTGTGTGTGATACCGTGTGCTGGGTGTTGTTTTGATATTTCTTGGTGTCTGTGGGTGTGTTGCCATGAAGTTTAGTGGGTGGTCTTGGTTCGTGGAGGCTGCTGCCAGGAATTGAGTGCCTCTCATGTCCAGATGGTCTTTGACTTTGAGGATTTTTGTTTCTTGATATAGATGATCTGTGGGTGTAGTAGCTGTGCAGCCTGTAATGATCTTCAGGGCTTTGTTTTGAATAGTCTGTAAGGTCTTATGATGTGTTTCAGCTAGGTTAGAAGCCCAGGCTGGGCTTGCGTATTCCATTACTGATCTTATGTATTGTTTATATACTGTGGTGGTAGTTTCTTTGTTGTGTCCAAATTTTGTGTGAGCAAGTGACCTGAGGGCGTTAAGTCTGGGTGTCAGTTTCTTTTTAATGTTTGTGGTGTGCTGTTTGAATGTCATATGAGTATCATATGTTACTCCTAGGATTTTGGGTGTGTGTGTATGTGTTAGGGGTGTGTTGTTTATGGTGAGTTGAGGGATGTATTCGTGTTCACCTGTCCAGCTTGTGAGCAGGGTTGCGGTGGATTTGGCTGGGGCTAGATTAAGTCTGTTTGTAGTGCACCAGCCATGTAGTGTGTTGAGATAGGGTTGAAGGAGATCTGTTGCTCTTCTTGGGTCATGGTGTGTGCATGTGAGTGTTATGTCATCTGCATAGGAGGCTAAGTTTATTTGGGGAGTATTGGGTGTAGTTATATCGTGCTTGATGAGTGTATTCACATTGCACCTTCCCCAGGATTCATAGCCGAGATTGAGCACAGTGAACACGTGTTTTCAGAGTTCACGGTGCCGGCGTTAAACAGGGGAAAGGTGCACCATCTTTTTTGCCCAGTGCAAGGGGAAAGGTGCACCATCTTTTTTGCCCAGTGCAAGCTCTAACCAATTATTTAAGAGTCTATCTATCTATCTATATGCTCAGGCCCAATCCCCATTTTGGGGGTAGCCGACTCAAGACAGAGCAAGAACAGGGAAAACACAAAAACAACATAAAACAAAAAATAAACACAGATAAAAAACACAAACTCTCACACATCCAGGTCACCCAGGAGAAGACCCAGAGACCAGGGTTACCAAGGTCGCTCCAGCACTCCCCCGGCCCCTGACCACCCAGAGAGGTTCCGATCTCGGCAGGCAGACATGCAGCGGAGCCAAAGCCACAAGCCCTCCCACCACACTTCCAGGCACACCCTTCATATTAATCGTCTCCCCGGGCCAGGCGCCTGATGGACTATTATCTAGTCCAACTTGCGCCCGACCCCTTACTCCAAATGACCACGTGTTCAATCAACTATTCACAAGCATTCTCCATTCACTCCTGTCCACCACCACTTCCCCTGCCTGATCTATAGTCATTCCTCTATCATCCAAAGCCTTTCTTACACAGTCTCTCCATCTCAATGGGGGTCTTCCTGCCCTTCTATCTCCCCTTGTACCTGACTCACATATTCTCTTTGTAAGCCTTTCATCTCCCATTCGTTCAACATGACCATACCAGCTCAGCACCCTTCTGTCCACTCTGGCTGACAAATGTTCTTGCTGCCCCACTCTCCTACGTATCTCTTCATTCCTCAATCTGTCTCAACGAGTAACTCCACACATACTCCTCAAGCAGCTCATCTCCATCACATCCAGCCCTCTTTTCTCCTTTTTCTTCAGAGCCCATGTCTCAGCCCCATACATCACTGTTGGCACAACAATTCCTTGATACAGTGCACTTTTTACTTTCACTCCGAGATTTCTCGTCTTCCACATACTTCCCATTGCTCCGAAAACCTTCCTTCCTTCACACACTCTCTGGTTTACCTCCACTTCCATACCTCCACTCCTGCTTATCGTTCCTCCTAGATATTTAAAACATTCTACTAGAGTGGCACCTCTAAATCACCAGGGTGCTTTATGGGTCGCAAGTCCGGGTGAACGATTGATGGAGCGTACACTGCCTTCTCTCTTGGTCGAGGACTTTAAAGAGAAGCATCCCGGCTTTGTGGGTAAGACCCACGATTTACGCAAGGGGACAGCCTCTTTACGTTTCCTTAACCCTCTCACCACGGAAGGGCTCTTGAACGCCCATAAAAAAGCATATAACAGGTACCCGGATGGTCTCTTGAACGCCCAGTGGTTGAAAGCCTGTGAACTTCGTGTGCGAGGCGTCGGTCCGACGCATGTAAACAACAGCCGGCTGGACCGTCGCCCCGCATCTCCGGCCACAAGAAGGAGAGCGTCGCTTGTTCGTGTGTGCCTGTATGTTGTTGTTAAGTATCGAAAAGTGGTGTAAAGTGGCTGTTTTGGCCATAAAGTTATCTCCAATGAAATCATCATCACAGCTCAACCAGTTGACTTAGAGAGCTCTACTTAATGCCATTCTACAGGTAAATAACACAGCTACGCTTGGGGATGCGCGGGAATGCGGGAAGCAGTCTGATTAACGAATATACGGTAGCCTAGCCTAGACGTTTTTCGGCCAAAACACCCGGGTTTCGAGGAATATATATATAATACATAGCCGGGGCTGGAGGGTTAATAATCTTTCGGTGGAAGTTATTACGTCCCCACAGTTGTGGGCCTCTAATCAGGAGTTTTTTCCTCGATACCTTTCAGTAGCTCTGGACAAACCTTCCTTGCCATGTATAGCTTTACGGCAGAGGGTCTAGGTGGCCCTTTTAGTCACGTTTTGTTTAATTTCAAGAAAAAGGGGGGGGGGGGGGGAGGGTGCAGTCAGTGTGACATAGGACACCCTAGACCCCTCCGGAGTATGTGTTCGGAACATACGAGCTGTGATACTGGTTGTAGGCATTGTATTATAAAATTTCTCTGTAGTATTCATTGCAGGAAATTGTGCTAAAGGCCAATAGTAGTGATACGACAATTCTTGTTGTAAGTAGCTTTGGCTGTGAAGCAATAGATTTTTGAGAAATCTCGGTAGTGGCAACTACGACTTTTAATTTTGCAGTAATTACTTCTGCATAAGTACACGAGTTTAGTATTTCTACGAATGTACAAGAATTCATTTATGTTTGGTTATATTTTTAGGAATATATGCACTAGTTAATGGGGTTTATATGTGCACATGTAAACTTATAAGTTTTTAGTTTTCACCACTTACTTTAAGTGGGGTGCCTTCTTAACTAGCAGATCTGTGCACAGAGTCTCAGAGTTAACCCTTTTTCAAGCAGGCTTCTTTGAAGCACGCTCCTGCTTGTACCCCTTTTTGAAGATTTAGGCTGTATAAAGTTTATGCACCCGAATATCTCTTTTTTACAAAAGTAAGAATACTATGTGGTTGTTTGATTATCTGCTTTTCTAGAGTTATGATATGATTACGAATGTCCCCCTCCAGTCTTAGAAATCAGGCATGTTCGTCAATGATGGAGGGGCCACTGATAAATTATAGGTTTGACTCCTGTAAGGAGATAAAGAAAACCTAATATTTAGTAGTGGCCCCGTAATCATTGACGACTGGGGCCCTCCCGACCATCCCCTTCCCATTCGTTGATGTATTAAGGATTTTGGTTTACTTGATATGTCAGTGAAGGAAGAATGACGCCTGAATCAGCGTCTGGTCAAAGATCCACACAAGTACATCTACGATATGATGGAAAGCTTATTGGATAGTTATTCTTATTTTGTTTTTTATTTTTTACGAAGTTTTTTCGTAGTGAGAACCCAATTCATAATGACTGAAGCCATGAGTGAGGTCGCGTGTGCTCATGATGAAGGCTCCTCAGATTTTAAATGCTCTGCGCGGTAGATTCAAACTACGGCGGATTAGTGTTTGAAGAGGATGCCTTATGTAATAGGCATGTTCGTCAATGATGGAGGGGCCACTACTAAATATTAGGTTTTCTTTATCTCCTTACAGGAGTCAAACCTATAATATATCCTTCAGAAACAAAGCCATCCATATAACTTAACGACAAAATAGGTAGTCAGTAAATACCTTCCTCTTTTTCTTGGGGAGAGGGATATCAAGATTTTCTTCTTCATCACTGGATTCCATACTGTCATTATCCTCTTCCTCATCTTCACTCTCATCGTCATCGTCATCGTCATCATCATCATCATCATCATCTTCTAGGTTATCAGTAAATATAGCTCTTCTTCTGGTTCTTCCTGTGCTGTCCGTAACTGATTCATACGCTGGCAAGCCTTTTGATTGGACTCTAGTCAAAATAAAGGTTTTATTAATTAGCTACACACATTAATTATAATGTAAAACTTGCAAAATATACAAACCAAAAGTTATACGAACACAGTAAAAAGACAAAACAACTAATCAAATTCGCTATGTGGAAACAACGCTTAAGCAAAATAATAATTTATAAATAAAAGAACACAATCCACCACATAGGGCGTACATTACTACATGAGCAAGTTAATCTGTTTCCCAAGCAAACTAATCGCACACATAACAACGCAGTATCGTCACGTTCAAGGAATTACAGTACAGTACTCAATTTGGGAAGTCCGGGACGTTCAGGTAAGTTTTTACTAAACTCTGCATGAATAAAGAAACTACAATTAGTGTCAACATTTTCTATTAAAATCAAATTTGCAACTTGACAACACATTAACAATACAGTAGTACAAAATACAAATAACACTCACTAACGATAGTGCTATCGGGTAGGTACCTGTAAGCATAGCATGCCTCAAGTGACCCATACCAATTACTACCCTACAAAAAACTTACATTTATTGTACAAATACGTAAACTAAGGAAATCGCAAAATCAAGCCATTGATACTATCGACAATGAAGCAAGAGAGAGTCGAAAGATGGAGGGAGTACTTCAATGAGTTGCTAAATATAAGGAATGAAGAGCCAGCAAACATAGGTGGATATGGTATGGGAGGGAGAAGAAGAGAAGTAGTGGAGGAGGAGATGGGGATAAGGAGGTCAGAACACACTGTGGGAAGCCATGAAAAGAGTGAAGTTGGGGAAAGCACCAGGAACAGATGGAATGTGTGGGGAAATGTTGAGATATGGTGGTGAGATAGTGATCGAATAGGTATGGAAAATGTGCAAACTAGCATGGGAGAAGGGGAGTGTACCTGATGACTGGAAGACTGGCATAATAGTCCCCCTATATAAGGGCAAAGGGGAAAGAGGAGTGTGTGGTAACCACCGAGGAATATGTCTTCTAAGCGTAGTAGGGAAGGTATACAGTAGGGTAGTGATTGAGAGAGTGAGAACAGAGAAATGGATAGGCGACGAGCAGAGAGGTTTTCGGAAGGGAAGAGGATGTGTAGATCAGATTTTTACCCTGAATTGTGTTGTGGAGAAATATCTGGATAAGAAACAAAAGGTGTATGTTGCCTTTATGGACTTGGAGAAGGCCTATGACAGAGTGGATAGAGAAGGTTTGTGGTAGTCCCATCTTTACTCAACAAACTGCCCAGATACTTAAATGAGCTGACAATCTCCATAGCCTGACTGTTCAACTTCACCTCACACTCTGTGGCTTCACCCCTTTCGAAGACCATAACCTTGCTCTTCCCTGCATTTACCTTCAGATTCCGTTTTTCGTACACTGTTCCAAACACATTTACCAGACCCTGCAACTCCCATTCATTATCGCTCATCAGAACTGTATCATCAGCAAACAGCAGTAAAGGTAGCTTCCACTCATTTCCCTCCCTTATCAGCGACACACCAACATCCACTGCTCTTCCTTGTATTTCTTTCATGACTCCATCCATATATACAGTAAACAACCACGGGGACATCATACACCCCTGTTTCAACCCAACATTCAGGTCAAAGAACTCGCTCTGCTCATTCTCCACACGTACTGCCGCCTTTGCACCCTCATACATGCTCTTCACTGCTTTCAGCAACTTGCCATCTACTCCGTATATTCTAAGTACTTTCCACATACCTTCTCTATACACTCTGTCATAGGCCTTCTCCAATCCATAAAGGCAACATATACCTTTTGTTGTTTCTCCAGGTATTTCTCCACAACACAATTCAAGGTAAAAATCTGATCTACACATCCTCTTCCCTTCCTAAAACCGCCCTGCTCGTCACCTATCCATTTCTCCGTTCTCGCTCTCACTCTCTCAATCACTACCCTACTGTACACCTTCCCTACTACGCTTAGAAGACATATTCCTCGGTGGTTACCACACACTCCTCTTTCCCCTTTACCCTTATATAGGGGGACTATTATGCCTGTCTTCCAGTCATCAGGTGCACTCCCCTTTTCCCATGCTAGTTTGCACATTTTCCATACCCATTCGATCACTATCTCACCACCATACCTCAACATTTCCTCACTCACTCCATCTGTTCCTGGTGCTTTCCCCAACTTCACTCTATTCATGGCTTCCCACACTTCTGACCTCCTGATCCCCACCTCCTCCTCCACTACTTCTCTTCTTCTCTCTCCCATACCCCATCCAATTATGTTTGCTGGCGCTTCATTCCTTACATTTAGCAACTCGTTGCCAATACAGGAGCGAGCACCAAGGAGCAATTCTTAAGTACTATTGGAGGAATTTCATCTGGACCAGGAGCCTTATCTACTGATGGTTGAAGCTGCCACCCCCCCAATGACCAATGTGAGTGTTTTTTTGTGTTATTCCTTATTTCTCAGCTACTTCAGCTATTAACCTAAGAAGTGCGCAGGAGGGGGGGGGGGGGGAAATTACACCATAGCCTTGTGCGGACCTATTTCACTGTTTCCATTCACTAAAATCGTTATCTTACCATAAATATCATTAATACTTATCCATATGCGCCTATTTTACGTTTAATATGAAGATATTAACCTGTTACAACAATAAAACAAGTGAAAACAGTGTTTGGCTGGTCAAAATCGCGAAATGAGAGTGAGAGTTACATTCATCAAGTGTGAGCCAGCCTGGCCAACATCCACCCCTCAAGATGCCTGGAGAGACTCTGACGTCTCTCTCCATATCTCTCGCTTTTTCTCACGCTTGGTAACACATATGACCACGCCCTGCTAGCAACTCGCTAATGTTAGCACAAAAATATACCTAAGAATAAGGGAATAACAGGGAAAATAGGTGATAATTGAAGAGGGGGGGAAAGGAGGGGATATGGAGGAGTGATATTTGGCATTGGTAAGCTTGGTGTGCGAAGCGTACGTCCGACGCATGTAAACAACAGCCGGCTGGACCGACGCCCCGCATCTCCGGCCACAAGAAGGAGTGCGTCGCTTGTTCGTGTGTGCCTGTATGTTATTGTTAAGTATCGAAAAGTAGTGTAAAGTGGCTGTTTTTACCATAAAGTTATCTCCAATGAAATCATCATCACAACTGAACCAGTTGACTTATAGAGCTCTACTTAACGCCATTCTACAGGTACGAAACACATCTACGCTTGGGGATGCGCGGGAATGCGGAAGCAGTCAGAATAACAAAGATACGGTAGCCTAGGCGTAGACGTTTTTCGGCCAAAACCCCCGGATTTCGGGGAATATATATGGAATACATAGCCGGGGCTGGAGGGTTAAACCCTTGCTCGCCATGCCCTCTCTCCACTCTCTGAATTTGGCCTCAGCATCTTGCATACTATCAGCTATTAGGACTAAATCGTCTGCATAAAACAGTTCCAACGGGATTCCGCCTCTAAAAACAAGTTGTAAGCTTTCCCATCCATTTAATATTAGACTTTTCCCAAATGGTAAAAATATCAGCTCGATGGCTCTACTGTAGTTCTTTTTGAGTTATAAGAGGTTAGAAGTTGGGATATCTAGACGCATCGTAATACATAGATAGTTTCTTTGTTTTCTCTTTACTGAGAGTACCAGGGTTGACACTTAATAATAGATTGAGTTTTTTCTTATTAGTTTGAGGCAGTAATGAGGAGTCAAACTTGAGCTCACAAATGCTTTCAAATGTACGGTAGTGGTAATATGACAACTTAATCCCCATCTCCAAACCCTGGGAAATGTCTTAACTGACTCTCATGTCTTCCAGCCTTTTCGTATTAACCCTTTAAAGCTTTGACGCGTTATAGCAGTTTATTTTGGCTATCATTAAACGATTTTATGCAGCTTTGGAAGGATCTGTGGGTATTAAAAAAGGTAAAGACTATCTCAATCAACCCTCTGACTACCATATACCCTTCCTAATCTGAATAAAATCGTCTAATATATATACTTTAATTAATTTCATTGGGGGTGTGGTGGTGAGATTAATAAAAATAATATTAGCCAGAAAATAGAAAAGAAACCCGTATTGGAGCTTGAAAGGGTTAACATGAGTGGCATCTGAATGGGAAGAGAATCATCCACTCAGTTTTAGTATGAGTCTGTCCTTGACATTCTCTCATGCCTCTCACCCCAATCAGGTCTTCCCTATGCTTCGGTTCAGCCTTATAAGGGCTTTGCCCAGTAGGCTGTTAACAAATAGTTTTTCCTCATTATGACCCTATGCTTTGGTAAATAATTTTAACCTCTCAGAAAAGTGTAAAATTACATAGCTACTCTAGTCATCACCATGGAAAAATTAACTCTTTGGCTGCGGGGTGTTTTGGGCTATTTAGGGCATATTCAGGCACTCCTGAATGATGAATCAAGCATCTGCATTAAATGAACTGTATTCTGCCGAAAACTAGGCGAAAATAGCTTCAAAATGAGACCAGAACGGGGCTCGTACGTGGTCTGGTTCACCCGCAGCGGTGCCATAGAAACGCGGGAAACCCGCTATTTGTTAGCACTCGCTCGCTTGGCAACACTGTTGTGAGAGGCAGTGAGAGACCCGCGCGAGACACAGTCTACCTCAGTGGGCCGCTCGCTGCTCTGAGGAACGGAGGTGGGCCCCTCACGCTCCCGCCCACTGACACTCAATTTTTAAGTTTTTTACAGGTTTCTGAAGCCTGGAAATTGCTGTAAATTGCCAGGACGTTCCAGAACGTCACCCGCAGCGAAAGGGTTAAGAAAGCTACAAAAGAGTTTGTGATGTCATTTTGCATGTTGAATAATAATGAACCAATTTTTTTCTTTAACCTTTCTTGCCTGGGCTCGCCATCCTAAGGGCATTATTGAGATCCGGGCGATCTGGCCGAAATACGTCATAATAGGCTAGCCCTATCTTTGTTATTTTAACTGCTAGAGAATTCACACGCATCTCAAAACGATTTCCGTGGAGCGCATTTTTCCGCGATTTTAGCAATATCTCACAATAATAACAACTAATCTTGTTCTCCAAAACAATAACAACAAAAATCGGACTTCTCCTCCTTGATTTCGAAGGTGCGCGTCGCTCAGACAGGCTTCGTTTACATACGGTTCGACGCACGGCTTTCAAACCAAGCTTAATAGGCTTTCAAGCTTACGGATTTTAAAATGACACCCGGGCTCCTGCAGTGATATTTTAAAATAACAACCGGGGAGGAGGGGTTAAATGGGTTGAAGATGATAACATTTAATTATCTTTGGGTCATGGGATTACAGATAATGTACAGTACAAAGTTTTCTCTGATCTTTGCTCTGAGTGAGGATATAATAAAGGCAGTTGAAAGTTTTAATGCCTGAATAACTACATCAAATAATTAAGTGGTAAGAAGGAGAGCAGGTTTGTGGAAAGTACTTAGAATATACGGAGTAGATGGCAAGTTGCTGAAAACAGTGAAGAGCATGTATGAGGGTGCAAAGGCGGCAGTACGTGTGGAGAATGAGCAAAGCGAGTTCTTTGACCTGAATGTTGGTTTGAAACAGGGGTGTGTGATGTCCCCGTGGTTGTTTACTGTATATATATGGATGGAGTCATGAAAGAAATACTATCAAGAGCAGTGGATGTTGGTGTATCGCTGAAAAGGGAGGGAATTGAGTGGAAGCTACCTATACTGCTGTTTGCGGATGATACAGTTCTGATGAGTGATAATGAATGGGGGTTGCAGGGTCTGGTAAATGAGTTTGGAACAGTGTGCGAAAAACGGAATTTGAAGGTAAATGCGGGGAAGAGCAAGGTTATGGTCTTCGAAAGGGGTGAAGTCACAGAGTGTGAGGTGAAGCTGAACGGTCAGGCTATGGAGATCGTCAACTCTTTTAAGTATCTGGGCAGTGTGTTGAGTAAAGATGGGACTATGGATGAAGAAGTGCAGGAGAGGGTACAACAGGGGAAGAGGGTTGTAGGAATGCTGAAAGCAGTAACAAGAAATAGGGTGGTCAGTATGGAAGTGAAGAAGTCCTTGCATGACAGTGTGGTAATCCCGACACTGACTTACGGAAGCGAAGCATGGACGTTGGTTGAGAAACTCAGACCAAGAGTGAGAGCAGTGGAAATTAATTACTTAAGAAGTGCGTGCGGAGTTACATGGAGGGATAGACAGACTAATGAGGAAGTAAGAAGGAGGTGTGGTGTGGAGGTAGATGTGCTGGAAAGTGTGAAAAGGAACAACTTGAGATGGTCCGGCCATATGGAACGTATGGAAAGCGAGAGAATGGCTAAGAGGGTGTACGAGAGCGAGGTGGAGGGACAGAGAGGGAGAGGTAGACCGAATGAGAGGTGGAAGGATGGAGTGAGGAAGTATATGAACGAAGGCGGTGCTGGTTGGGGGGAGGGGCGTCGACTGACTGGGGACAGAGGTGCATGGGGGCGGTTCGTTCGTGGCCACCCCTTCGGGGATCACGGCGTCGGGCAATAGATAGATAGATAGAAGGAGAGCAGAATTCATACAGTTGTTCAAGCATTCAGGGTTATGGAGTCAAAAGTCAGAAGTTGACTTTATTTTTTAGATGGATCAGTTTCGACTTTCTAAATTTCCGGAGCCTGAGACTTTTTTTTTTTTTTTTGTAGGCCTACCTACTGTACTTTAACCCTCTCACCACGGAAGGGCTCTTGAACGCCCATAAAAAAGCATATAACAGCTGCCCGGAAGGGCTCTTGAACGCCCAGTGGTTGAAAGCCTGTGAGCTTCGTGTGCGAGGCATCGGTCCGACGCATGTACAGTAAACAACAGCCAGCTGGACCGACGCCCCGCATCTCCGGCCACAAGAAGGAGAGCGTCGCATGTTCGTGTGTGCCTGTATGTTGTTGTTAAGTATCGAAAAGTAGTGTAAAGTGGCTGTTTTGGCCATAAAGTTATCTCCAATGAAATCATCATCACAACTCAACCAGTTGACTTAGAGAGCTCTACTTAATGCCATTCTACAGGTAAATAACACAGCTACGCTTGGGGATGCGCGGGAATGCGGGAAGCAGTCAGATTAACACATATACGGTAGCCTAGCCTAGACGTTTTTCAGCCAAAACACCCGGGTTTCGAGGAATATATATATAATACATAGCCGGGGCTGGAGGGTTAACCCTCCAGCCCCGGCTACGCATTACATAACTATTCCCCGAAATCTGGGGGTTTTGGCCGAAAAACGTCTACGCCTAGGCTACCGTATCTTTGTTATTCTGACTGCTTCCGCATTCCCACGCATCCCCAAGCGTAGATGTGTTTCGTACCTGTAGAATGGCGTTAAGTAGAGCTCTCTAAGTCAACTGGTTCAGTTGTGATGATGATTTCATTGGAGATAACTTTATGGCAAAAACAGCCACTTTACACTACTTTTCGATACTTAACAATAACATACAGGTACACACGAACAAGCGACGCACTCCTTCTTGTGGCCAGAGATGCGGGGCGTCGGTCCAGCCGGCTGTTGTTTACATGCGTCGGACCGACGCCTCGCACACCAAGCTTACAGGCTTTGAGCTCATGGGTCTTTAAGAGCCCTTCCGGGTAGCTCGGGTGTGTTTTTTATGGGCGTTCAAGAGCCCTTCCGGGTCTGGAGGGTTAAAGGTTATAGAGTCGGAGTCGTGGAGTTTGCTATTTTTTTTTGGGGGGGGGGGGGGGTCTGCGTAAGAGTCATACAGTAATTGTAAAACTTCCTTAGTTGGATTTTTTTTTTTTTACCGACTCCACAACCCAGCTTTAAATGACTGGATTTGACTTCATTGCAGGTTACTTACTCATCTGTGGTCTCTCTTCTCTCAATACTATCCTCCTCATCATCATCCAAGTCTGTATTTCCTATTAACTTGGAGTGAGAGAAGAGCTGGATCTGACTCTGGGCCTGTTTCTCATCAGTGGTCTTCTGGAGGTCCAAGAGGGGCTGAAGAACACTGCTGTCTTCGTCTTCACTCTCTTCTTCATTATTCTGCCAGGAGCAATTCAATAAGATCAAAATTAATACTTATAACAATTTAATATCTATATAATTATATACTATATATTAGAAAATACTGTACAGTAATTGTATAACAAAATTCATAAATATTTCCATGACTGGTAATAGGCTTTCATAATTATGCTTAATTAGTTCAGAAAGTATCGTAGTATGATGCTGTGAGTATGAGCGTGTGATTTAATATCCCGGTAGCACACAAGCTTTTATTTTATTGTCAACGTTCAATGGTTAACATTTTTTCTTCAGCGTGTTTTGTTTTTTAATCATTTGCAGTGGTATTGGAAACTAGACTGATAAAACATGTACTGTATTTATATGACACTGTCTTGATAGCATAATGCATAGTGCGCGGAATTTCGATGCGAGTGTCCTGGGTTCGAGTCCTCGGAGTGCAACATGTATTTGTTGATTTCATTAATTGAGTTTAGATGTGAAGTTGGTTGGTGTTTAAAACATAGTAATAAATTTAAAAAGTTTAACTCAAAAGTTGTCAGACCAGCATTGAAGGAAAAAGTGCCATATGATACCGGCCTAACACTATTATTTGCTCACCTTGACCTTGTGAGGATGATGAGAGCCACCAAGGTCGATGTAAACAGCATCCTTATCATATACCACACCTCCTACTCCCGACATTGGGGCATAGGTAAGACGCTCTTTGGCATTCAGGGAGCGCTTCTTTAAATGCTCTGGCAAGGGGCATGGGTCAGGCAGGAAACTCATGTCTTTGATTCGGAAGTCGCCACAACCTGGAGAGTAGAGAAGAAAAAAGGGCATATAAAACAGGGAATGGGATGTGTGTGACAAAGTATTAACCCATGAACGGCGAGAACACTCTTAAGAGGTTTTGGTGGTCAAGGGCGAGGAACTTCTTAAGAGGCAAGGCCTAAAAAAAAGCCATTTAAAAGGTCCCAGTAGCACTTAAAACAACAGAAATGGTGTTTAAGTGAGATAATTACCCTCCATGCCTACTATCACTCCTCCACATGTGTCAAAATCCCCTCTTCCCCCCCTTTTAATTATCACCTATTTTTCCTCTTATTCCCTTATTTATTGGTCTATTTTCGTGCCAATATCTCCAAGCCGGTTCTAGGGGGTGGTCATGTGACTAGCGAGTGTGTGGTGTAACAGAGAGTGTGAGAGAGTATCTCAGTCTGGCTTCAGGCCTCGCGAGGGGAGGGTGTGCCTCGTCTCTGCTTCACATTTCATGAATGACCGGTTGGCAATAATTCGCGATTTTGACCATCCAAACACTATTCCCACTTGTTTTATTGTTGTTACATGTTACTATCTGTGGTAAACTTTTTTTTTTTTTTTGTTTGTTAAGAGACAATGAACGGAGGAAGGAAAAACACAGATAAAACAAAAAGGTCCATGTGCCTAAAGGCATCCTCCATTCATAAAATGTTTGTATCAACTGGATTTAAACATTTGTAGATTGTAAGTTTGTGGAAAGCAATTCGAGGGAAGTGAATTCCAAAGAGTAGTAGCTCTGGGGATAAATGAATTCTGATAAGCAGAAGTTCTGCATTGTGGAGGAGAAAGTGTAAATTCATGGGCGCTCTCAGCTGCCCTAGTTCTACGGGGAAAGATGTGGAGAGGCGGCACAATTGAAGCAAGTTCCTCGGAACAATTGCTGTGAAAATATCTGTAGAATAATGCAAGGGATGCAACGTTTCTTCGTATGGATAATGTAGGAAGGTCCTGTGTGATTGCAGGGTTATTGATTAATCTAATAGCTTTATTTTGAATTTTGTCCAACTGCCTCAATGCAACCACTCCACTTCCACCCCACAGAGGTGAACAGTAATCCATCTGAGAACGCACATGACTTTTATATATCACGGCCAACTGCTCGTCAGTGAAGAATTCTCGAACTCTGTACAGGAGTCCCAGTTTTTTAGAGGCATTCTTAGCAATGCTTCTAACATAATGTGTCCAGCTCAAGTTAGTAGTTAATGTTACACCGAGAATGTCAATACTAGGGGAAGTGGGAATATTTACATCATTAAAAAATATATGGGAGTCAGTGAGATTCTGTCGGTTAGAAAATTGAATGTACTTGGTTTTCTGTGCATTAAAGGAAACTAGATTCTTTTGTCCCCATCCATCAATTCTAGAAAGGTCCTGGTTCAGAGAAATTGCAGTGTTTATTTTTGAATTTATAAGATCGGGTTGGGTGAAAGAATTGGTAAATGTGAAGGAACTGTGGTGTGTTTTGAGTCATCTGCGTAGGAATGTATTGGATTATGAGTGGTAGATATGAGATCATTGATATGAATGAGGAATAGAATTGGGGCCAAAACTGATCCCTGGGGAACACCAGCATTTATTGAGTGAAATTGAGAATAAAGGCCATCTACCATTACACATATTTTTCTGTTATGAAGATAAGAAGAAATTAGTGGAACTAATGATGCAAGGCCGTAGTGTGACATCTTCGACAATAAGGATTGATGCCAGACTCTATCAAATGCCTTTGATATATCCAGTGCTATTGTATGTGTTTCACCATGTTGGTCTGTAGCTTGGTTGATTTGATGCGTAAGAAGGCAAAGCATGTCTGCAGTTGATCGACATCGTCTAAAACCATATTGCCTATCACTGATTAATTTATTATTCTCAAGATGCTTAATTATGTGATTATTTAATATAATTTCAAAGACTTTACCAAGAGTGGAAGTTATAGCTATTGGTCTGTAGTTTGATGGATCTGAAGAGGCACCTTTTTTAGGAACTGGATGGATGTTTGCTTCTTTCCAGGGTACTGGGAAGCATGAGGTATGAGTACACAGACGGAAATTTTTTGCCAATACAGGAGCGAGCACCAAGGAGCAATTCTTAAGTACTATTGGAGGAATTTCATCTGGACCAGGAGCCTTATCTACCGAGAGATTCTGCAAAATAGTTTTGACATGTCTGGTGTGGATCTTAAGTGAGGGAATTTCAGGCGAATTAAAATTAAGTACAGGGACATCTTGATTTATTTCATCTAAGGTTGAGTTGGTGGAGAAAATATCCGCAAGAAGGTTAGCTTTACCTCGTGGGTCACTTACAAGATTGCCAGTCGGAGATTTTAATGGTGGAATGGATGAAGCAGTAGTGAAGTTGGATTTAAATGAGTTAAGAGTAGACCAAAATATTTTGTTATCATTTGGATTATTTAGAAGTTTATTTGCCTGCTTGTGGAGAAAGTTTGATTTAGTTAGGTTTAATACAGTTTTGGCATGATTTCTGATGTTTCTAAAGTAATTAAAGGCTTCATGTGTTTTTGATCTTGTGTATGCATTGTAGGCTATTGCTTTTTGTTCAGTTACTCTAGCACAATTATGGTCAAACCATTTAGGTGAATTAGATCTTTTACTGTACTTTTGATGAGGAATAAAAGTTTCCATTCCAATTTATCAATGGAAACTATCAATGGAAGTTAAATATCTCTAAGCTATAATGATTCAAATAAAATCAATCTAAATTAAAATTACTCCATAACTAAATTGAATTCAATCTGAAACAAGCTAATTTATATCCAAAGGTCTCACATAATAATTTATATATAAAGTAAGGTTATAAGGGTTAATATTATCCAGGAATTAACTCACCAATAGTTCCACGTGGCAACGAGACAAAGGAGAACCTTTACCCAATATGGCGGACAATGGGGAAGCAAGACATCGGCCCTGAGGCTCGAGTCAAGTGAAAGAATCAAATGATTACAGTATATGGGAATGGCCATTAATACTATGCTTATCTGTCAGTCAGTCATGGCGTCGATGAGAGCGTCGTGATGGTGTAGATGTATGTATTGCTGTCAGTGTATTGTGATTAGAGGCACAAAAGCTCGATCAACTGAGGGTGGAAATTAGATGTTAACTGGTTGGTGGTCGTGGAGGCTCTGAGCTCTCTTCCTCAGAGTCACACCTTGCTGCCTTGGCAAACGCCAGGGCCCAAATTATCGTACCGATTCTATCTTGCTCAATACGATAAATTATATTAATATATACGATAAATTCATATACAGTCCTCCCTCGGGTAGCGCGGCTTTGGACAGTGCGGTTTTGGTCTAATGCGGGTACCCCTAGTGTGCCGAGTCAGCATCTAACACGGTTTTATTTATGTAGCGTGCTCTGTGGTCGGCTGGGGGCTCGGCATCTCTCGCCATATCTCGGCCGTGACGTCAGACTCGGTAGACTCGTGACGTCAGACTCGGCTAGGCTCGGCTCGGCCTCCCCCACGCTTGGGTAGGCCTAGTCCTACGCCGCGTGTCTCCGTGATAACATAGTGCCCGCCCAAATCGTTTCTGTTCTACCAAGTATCACCGCAACCATGCCCCCACCACTCAAGCGCCGCAAGTTCACTTATGCAGAGAAGCTAGAGGTGGTGAAGAAGGTGGAATCTGGTACCAAGAAGGCACATATTGCCCATACTTATGGGGTGAATGAATCGACAATACGAACAATCTTCAAGAATAGAGACAAGATACGAAAAGTTCTCAAAGGTAACCCAGGCGTAGCGAGTCAACATGCCTTTAAGGTAGTACTTGTTGGTCGTTATATTGATCGCCAAAGCAGGACCCCCTCCTGCTTTGGCGATCAATATAGCGACCAACCATCAACGACTTGATGGAAAAGCTATTCGTCAGAAGGCCAAAAAACTTTATCTAGAAGTTGCTGTCAAGTTGAGCGTGCCTAACCCGCCACCATTTCAAGCGTCACACGGATGGCTCTGGTCTTTTCTTAATCGGCAGAAGGTTAAGAATGTGCGAATAACTGGAGAAGCCGCAAGTGCCAATGTTGCAGCTGCCCGAGAATTTCCTGCCTACCTACGCCAGATTATAGAAGAGGGTGGATATTCAGCTGACCAGATTTTCAACGACGATGAGACAGGCTTTTTTTGGAAAAAAATGCCCAAACGCACCTACATCCACAGGAAGCAGAAGAGCGCCAAGGGTTTCAAAGGGGCAAAGGATAGGGTAACATTGCTCTTGACGTGCAATGCTTCAGGGTCTTGCAAGATGAAGCCCCTAGTCATCCACCGAGCTAAGAAACCTTGCCCCTACAGGAACTTAGACATGTCACGTCTCAACGTGCATTGGATGTCCAACAAGAAAGCCTGGATGTCAGCTGCCCTCAGTCTTGAGTGGTTTGATAAATATCTTGTACCTGAACTTGAACAGTTTTGTCTGCGGAAAAATCTAGCTTTTAAGATCCTGTTCTTGCTGGACAACGCACCTGGTCATTCGCCCCTGCTAGTTGACAGACACCCTTCAATAAAGGTGATGTTTATGCCACCCAACACAACCTCTCTTCTACAGCCATTAGATCAGGAGATCATCGCCTGTCTTAAAGCTGCCTATGCCACGAAGACCTTCTTAATGTTGGATTCTGCAACCGACACAAATGAAGAAATTGATCAGATGTCCGACCTGGATTCTGAGCCTGATGACCCCAATGCCGCCCCACAACAAGCCCAAGGTCCAGCCCCTGACCAAGCCCCTGAACAAGCCCAAGATCCAGCCCCTGAACAAGCCCCTGCACAAGCCCAAGATCCCCCTGAAAATCCAGCCACCCTTACAGTGTTCCAATTTTGGAAGCAATTCCACATAAAAATGGGAATTGACTTCATTGTTGAGAGTTGGAACTCAATCAACCAGCCCACTATCCACCACGCATGGAGGAATATTTTGGAGGGGTTACCTGGCCACAAGCTAGACCTGCCAGGTGAGCGTCAGAGGGTAGAAGCTGCGGTTGAACAGGCAGTGGCAGCAGCTCGTAACGTGGCAGGCCTACAAGATATCAACGAGGAAGACGTCCGAGAGATGATTGTTCCACCTGAGCAGGATCCCGAGGACTTACTGCAGGAATTGGATGAGGAACTAGCGGATGAAGAAGCGCCTGCCGAAGATGGAGTTACCGATGGAGACCCTATCACCAGTAACTTACGTGAGATCGTCGAGTTGGCTGATCGCTTGGCTGACCGTATCCAGAACAAGGATCCAAATAAGGATAGGGCTCGAGCAACGTCTATGCAACTCTCAACTCTGCTGAGACACTACTCCGAGATGTTTACTGAGAGGGTCAATGCTCGCCAACAGAGAAGGATCATAGAGTTTTTCCGTGACCAGCAGGAACGGCAGCAGGGTGACGATTCGGAGGAGGAAGACGCCAGCTGGTTGACGATTCGGACTCCCTCCCTTCTGACGTTGACATTGACGACAACATGTCATTGTTCTCAGGGTTCGGCGATGACGACCAGAACCTGGGAAGGCCTTCAACCTCCTCAAGGCCTTCAACCTCCTCTCAGTGACGCCCATCTTGGTGTCGTGGGGGGGGGGGGGGGGGGGGGGCAGGCGGGCGGGCGGAGAGAGAGGGAGGCGACGCACCACATCCACAGCACCACTCGACAAGGTAATGAACAGTAACTTACCTGTGTGTCTCATTTCATAGATATGATCTGTAAAATAGGGTTAGGTTGTCTGTTACTAATGTTTGATCCATATTTGGTAAGGTTATTGGGTGGTAAATGGTCAAAAAGGTGACTTTGGGGAAGTCGTCAGAACCAATAGAATTAATCCCATAAGTTCTTTGCTTTGTGTAGCGCGGCGCGGTCCCAGTACGATATACCCGCGCTACCCGAGGGAGGAGTGTACACTGTACAGTATACTACATAAGACCATGTCAATATTGCTTAATAGCATATTAGGCCTTTTATAATCTTAACTTACTTACAATCTTATAATATACGATCTACTCGTCCTACGCCGTGCAGCGGGAACGACCGTGACGTCACAGAGACGTACGGTAACACAAAAAGTGACGTACTCTATCGTATTTACACGATACACTCCCCCCACAAAAAAATACCTGAACCCCACCTTAAACTTAAAGTTGCCCAGAGGCTATCTTCTGACGCCACATGTCGACGGCACCAGCAGCAGCGCGTCTGGGACGCGTCCCGGTCCGAGATTGATCACCATCAGTAAGAGGCGAGTCGTTACCTAGAGAATCCTCGGACCCAGCAATAACCAAAAGAGCAGTCTTTTTGATTCTCTGTCCTCACAACTCAGTGTCCTCAACTTAAATGCTTCTTCTGAAATCACTGTGTTGGGTGATTTTAATGTCCATAATGTTGAATGGCTCACTCATTCAGCCAGGACTGATGATGCTGGTCTTGAATGTGAGCTATTTTCAGACTCATTTAATCTCACTCAACTAGTCAACCAACCCACCCGTGTACCAGATAATCCTAATCATAATTCCCACCTACTGGACTTATTTTTAACAACCAATTCAGAAAATTATGATGTTACAGTGAGGTCCCCGCTTGGATCTTCTGATCACTGTCTGATACAGGCCACCTGTCTATCACCTACCACACCTTCCCACTCCGAACCTGTTATGGTGACTAAATGGCATTACGATAGGGCAGACTGGGAGGGTCTTCAAGGTTTCTTTATTGATATTCCCTGGACCTCTTTCTTTTCTAATGATACACACTCCACCTTGAGCCACATACAAGATTTTGTAAAAATTGGAATGGAAACTTTTATTCCTCATCAAAAGTACGGTAAAAGATCTAATTCACCTAAATGGTTTGACCATAATTGTGCTAGAGTAACTGAACAAAAAGCAATAGCCTACAATGCATACACAAGATCAAAAACACATGAAGCCTTTAATTACTTTAGAAACATCAGAAATCATGCCAAAACTGTATTAAACCTAACTAAATCAAACTTTCTCCACATGATCTCATATCTACCACTCATAATCCAATACATTCCTACGCAGATGACTCAACACTCCACAGTTCCTTCACATTTACCAATTCTTTCACCCAACCCAATCTTATAAATTCAAAAATAAACACTGCAATTTCTCTGAACCAGGACCTTTCTAGAATTAATGGATGGGGACAAAAGAATCTAGTTTCCTTTAATGCACAGAAAACCAAGTACAGTAAACTTCCGTTAATCCGACGACCGATAATTCGAATCTCCCAATAGTCCGAATTTTTCAATTTGAGGCCAAATCCGAATTCACCCAATAGTCCGAATTTTTCAATTTGAGGCCAAATCCGAATTCACCCAATAGTCCGAATTTTTGAATTTCCCGGGCGCGCGATATTTCCAAATATCGGCCCTCTAGCGGCCAGGCCGGACTAAACTGTCTGCCGTTGTCGGTCTACCTGAAACGTTGTTTATCCCGTGTTTATCCTGTGATATAGTGACTTAGTGATGGGTCCCACAGCAAGTTCAGGTGCACGAGGGAGGAATGACAAGAACAAACATAAGAGGAAGCACGTAACTCTGTCCATAGCTGATAAATTGCGAGTGATAGCGATGGTAGAGAAAGGCAGTGATCGGCGTAAAGTTATGGAAACTTTTAATATCGGTGCCTCCACAGTTTCAAACATAGTGAAGGCAAAGGCTAACTTATCGAAGTTTGTTGCCTTTGGAAAGTCAAGTTACACGGGTGATGTGAGAAAGACAATGAAAAAACCAAAACATGAAAAACTTGACGAGGCAGTGCATAAGTGGTTTACGGCCAAGCGGGCTGAGGGCAAGCCTATCTCAGGGCTTATGATAATTGAAAAGGCCAAGCAATTCCTGCGTGATATGAATATGGAAGACGATATAAAATTCTCCGACGGCTGGTTGAGAAACTTTAAAATTAGGCATGGAATTAGGGTCCTAGATGTCGCCGGAGAAAAGAATTCTGCCGACAAAGAGGCCGCCGATCGGTTTGCACACATTTTTGCTACCATTGTTCATGATCACCAGCTGACCCCAGACCAAATCTTTAACGCCGACGAGACAGGGCTATATTGGCGCTGTTTGCCAACAAGGACATTAGCTGGTAGAGGAGAGAAGGCTGCACCCGGATTCAAGATGAATAAAGAACGTCTCACAATCCTGCTGAGTGGGAATGCTTCCGGTAAATGACGCAATCGTTTGTTTGTTATCGGCAAGGCTAAGAATCCCCGTGCTTTCAAGAACATGCGAGGGAAGTTGCCAGTGATCTATGATGCACAGAGCAATGCATGGATGACTGCCCAAGTATTCCATGATTGGTTCTTTAACCCTCCAGCCCCGGGGGCTATAGCTTACGACTGTGCTCCGGTACCGGGTGTTTTGACGATGTTTGGCCTATGTTAACTACTCTGTAAGTCAATGAATATGTCATGTAATGTTGTGAATAAAAAAGAATAATGTTCCACAAACCTTCCTCTGTCGAATGGCGTTGAGTAGAGGTCTCTAGCCCCTCTGGTTGCATAATGGTGAGCGCGGGAAGACGAGTGCTTTTCGGCGGCAAATTCTTCCCGCGTTCGGACGCGTCGCCCCGGCCATGGCTACGACGCACCTAGCCGCTCGTCGCGCCAAAGTATTTATCTCCCTTAGACGATTTTAGTGTTTGATATTGAGAATGTGATGTTTATTTGATATTTTCTAGTTATTTTGAGGCCAATTATATAAAATATGTTTATTAGGGTATCACTTGTCACTGATATTGCTAATTTTCACTCGATACCGTACATTTTATTAGTAATTGAGGTAGCTTATTGTTGTATTAGGCACTGATTATTCGTTATCACAGGTGTTTATTATACTTTGGCCATCATATATTAGGTCTTGTGTCACTTTCACTTTGATAAATATGCTTTAGAGAGTGTCACTGTCACTGATAATGCTCATTTTCACTCGATACCGTACATTTTATTAGTAATTGAGGTAGGTTATTGTTGTATTAGGCACTGATTATTCGTTATCACAGGTGTTTATTATACTTTGGCCATCAAATATTAGGTCTTGTGTCACTTTCACTTTGACAAATATGCTTTAGAGAGTGTCACTGTCACTGATAATGCTCATTTTCACTCGATACCGTACATTTTATTAGTAATTGAGGTAGGTTATTGTTGTATTAGGCACTGATTATTCGTTATCACAGGTATTTATTATACTTTGGCCATCAAATATTAGGTCTTGTGTCACTTTCACTTAGTTATATGATTTGTAAAAGTTTTATATACAATTTATTGTGTCTTTTTTCACTGATTTATATATTTCTATAGGTTCTAATCATATGAATGTCACTTGGTATATACATATGTGTCACTTTCACATATTATTATGGTGTAATTGTATTTGTATCAATGTTCTCATAATACATGACTTTTGTATTACAATACATTGGTTTTCTTCCACTTTTTGCCTATATATAATTATAGTGTACATATTGTCATTTTATTTGGCAATTTCAGTATGATTATTAGAACTCCAGCTTGGAGTGGTAATCAAAGAAGCACTCTAAAGCACAGAGTGCCACCTTGCACTCCACACACTCCAGGGTTGACTTTTTACCTGACCTCGGCTTCACCCTGCTGTTGTAGCAGACATGGCACCGCTTCTGCTGTGTTCTTCCTGATTCATTCTGAGGCAGGGAACCAAGCCTGTGCCTAATCAAGTATTGAGCACACTGCAAGCGGTCAATAACGGCGGGCCCAGGATGTGCCACTACCCTCTGTGGCATAGCATACTTCTCCAGGAGCTCCGTCAACACCTGCTTTTGGAACCTCCGCAGGCTATTGAACTTCATGGGTGTGTTCACATTCCGAAGCTTGTATATGTTGTAGGCATTCAGAACTGACATGTCCACCATATGCAGAAAGAACTTTTTGTACCATCTGTACGAGGTACGCAGGCAGTCAATGAAGCCTATCTGCATGTCGGACTTGTCCACCAGCCTCATGTTGATGTTGTAGTCCAGGACAGCATCGGGCTTGGTCACCCTGGCCTGGGTGCGGCGATCCACCTTGCCAGTCTCCACCATTTCCCCCTTGTGGATGGTGGTCAGGAGGTTGACCTTCCGCTGGTCGTGCCAGTGGATAGCCAGAATGGGCCCCGACTTCTTCTTGAACACATCACCTTTTTTGGTCTTTGGAGGGAAAGGTGGCATGCCCTTCCTTTTCCCTCGTACTGTGCCTACAGTCCCCGTCTTGCGCTCATGCAGGTACTGTGAGAGAGTGGGGGACGTGTAATAATTGTCCGTGTAGAGGACGTGATTCTTGTGAAAGTAGCGGTCCATCATGGCTTGCACCACTGCTCCGCCAAAGCCAATGAGGGAGTCCACAAGCAAGTCCCCTTCCTTCCCGCTGTAGACCAGGAAGTCCAGGACATAGCCAGTTTGGCAGTCGCACAGCACAAAGAATTTTATGCCAAAGCGATGTCTTTTTGAGGGGATGTACTGCCGGAAGCTGAGTTTTCCCCGGAACAGCACAAGAGACTCGTCAATGACGACCTTGCGGAAGGGCTTGAAGTAGGAGGTGAAGCGTTCTCGCATCATCTCGTACAACGTCCTAATCTTCCACAGCTTGTCTGGGAGGTGGACGTCAAGGTTGGTGACAAGATGGAGCGCTGCGAGGATATCAAGGTACCGGTCGCGAGACATATATTTCCCGAAGGCAGGGGTGGATATCAGATCATTGGTGATCCAATAGTCAGGCAACCTATGCTTCTTGACATGAGGCATTAGCATGGTGAGTGCCAGGAACACCATGAACTCTTTATGAGTCACTGGGGTCCACTGCCTCATGTGGCCCTTGGTCACCTTTCCCAAAAAGTGGACCTGGAATTGGTGCTGCTTATTTGTCTCTTAGACAACATAGCCTACCACCTCCTCATCAAAGAAGGCCTCAAACAGTTCGTGTGGTGGAGCATTGGGGCCTGCAGGAAAATTGGGGGTAACGCCTGAACCCTCCAGTACCTCATCAAAAGCTGGCACATCAGGGTTGTATCCATCCTCATCAACTACGTCTTGCCACTGAAAAACGTAGAATGGGTCTTGTCTACGCTGACGAGGAGCTCCAGCTGGTGGCCCAGCACGCCCACGGCCAACTCGGGAGGCGCGCGCCCTAGGGCGGCGAGGGCGGCGGCCAGGGCGGTGGGCAGCACGACGGGCAGCACGACGCCGGGCCAAGCGGATGGGTCGAGGGTCGTCGATGTCCATATAGTCATCGTCAGAGTGGTCATCTTGCCCTGACGGTGGACCTATGTAATCATGGCCAGAGTCTTGAGAGAGGTGCCCTTCATCATCAGTGGCCCCCACATAATCTGGCGGGGAACCAGTGATGCGTGGGCGGCGTGCGGGTGGGCGAGGTGGGGAAGGAGTGGCAGGTGAGGCTGTGTCCCCCCGAGGTCCTGGGCTCCTTGGCCTGCGACGAGTGACAGAAAGCAATGTTTCACTGTCACTAGGCCCAGGTATTGGTGATGCGAGCTCAAAGACTTCTTCAGGAAGACATGTTGAAGGCGGGAGAGGTGGGGAGGACCGTGGGGAAAGTTGCGGGGACGTATGGCTGGGGCCGGCCGGGGTGGACGCCGCGGGAGCCTCGAACAAAACTCTCTTACTTTTCTTAATTTTCTTGGTATATTTCCTACCTTTCCCCTTTTCGGCAGCAGTATGTCTCCTGTCGGGGGACCTAGGAGGCAAATAGGCCGAAAGTGTGGGGTCCTCAACCCTTGGCATGGTGGGGGTGGTGGGGAAGAATGCGGGGCATCCGGGTCATCTTGGGTGGCGTGGGTAGATAAGGGAGATAAGGGAGACAATGGCGGACGAGAAGGGTCACCACGCTGACCCTCACTCACAGCCTCATCCTCACCAAGTAGTTTTGCTTGTTCCCTAGCTGCCGCGGCCGCCTTCTCAAGTATTTTCTGCTTATACAAATGTAGCTTGAAAGGCGATTTACCTGGGGAAGGGCTTGGCGTCGTGTCACTTATGCGAAATTTGGTGAGTGACCTTGAACTCTCCCACTCGCTCACTCTCTCAAGTTCACTGTCTTTAGGTAAACCAGCTTCCTCAACAACTGGTACATCACCTTCATCACTCTCATCACTGTCATGTTCTCTCGCGAATCCCAGGAATTGCTCTTCTTTGTCACTCTCATGGCCATAATCACTCGACTTATAATTACTGGAGTCGTCACTGACTTCATCATCAACATTATGCTTGGCATCAGTCTCGCTCATAAAGTCTCAATGTCGTCTCAATACCTCCGGGAGATAACACATTTAGGCGATGACGTCGGGGTAAGGCGCGACGAACAAGCAAGGGCGTCGTAGGAAGCACGGTATCGGACACAGCGGAATCACTATTTGGCGTACTGTCCATGATGGCGTCGGGGTAGATACTGTTGCTGTGGCGTAGTTTACGCCTGGTGGCGCCACCTACCGTCCCACGATACCGAAAATGTACGCGCGGCATTCGAAAGCACGCACGCAAGCAATGGGCGTTCAAGAGCCCTTCCGGGTTGCGCGGGCCGAGGTTGTTATGGGCGTTCAAGAGCCCATCCGGGTTGGAGGGGTTAAGCACTTTGTTCCCGAAGTCAAGGCCTACTTCAAGTCGATTGGCCTTTCTGAGGACACCAAGGCTGTCCTATTCCTGGATAACTGCAGAGCACATCCCCCTGCCCACGAACTAGTGTCTGGAAACATCTTTGTCACCTACTTGCCCCCTAATGTGACTAGTCTGATACAACCAATGGACCAGGGTGTGTGCCAAAAGTTTAAGCAGAGCTACAAGTCCTCATTTGCCCGCAAGCTGATTAAATCTGATGCATCAGTAAAAACTTTCCAGTCAAGTTTTTCCATCAAGGATGCCATATATGATGCTGCCCTAGCCTGGAAGGATGTTTCAGAGGTAACCCTCAAGAAATGTTGGAACAAGCTGTATGCCCAGGTTGATGACCCTGAAGAGGTTGAAGAAGATGAGCACGATTTCGAAGGCTTTCTTGGGCGTCGCAGGGAGGCAATCAACGAAATCCGAGGCCTGATGGATACCGTGCCGGTCAACGACCCCAAGAGGATGACTGAAGAGGATATTGAGGAGTGGGTTTGATGTGGATGGTGACCTGCAGGGCGAGGAAGAGGTGACAGATACAGAAATAATCCGGAGTGTTGTGGAGCCAAAATATGTTGAGGAGCACTCGTCTGAGGAAGAGGAAAGGCAGATGACGATGGCAAAGTAACCTGGAAGGAAGCTGCTACCTATTTCGATGGTATGGTCAAATTTGTGGAACAGTCTAGCCAATATAATGCAAGTGAAACAATCGATTTCCACATCCTCCGTAATGAGTTCTATGAGAAAAGGGGCAGGGCAGTCAAGCAGGCAGACATCAGGGACCTGATGAAAAACATGCACCAACGGGGCCGCCGATCAGATGAACCAGAGAACCCTAGACCTGCAACAATGCCTCTCACAGACGACTCGCGTACCAGCTCACCTGAACCTCTTACCACACCAGAACCTATGCCTCCTGCTGATTTTGAAGGCTGGGAGGACCTAGCATCCCCTGTGAAGGCCACTCCTGAGGTAGCCCCAGCCGCCCCTGTGGTAGCTCCTGCCAGCCTAGCCACTCCTGAGGTAGCCCCAGCCGCCCCTGTGGTAGCCCCAGCCGCCCCTGTGGTAGCTCCTGCCAGCCTAGCCACTCCTGAGGTAGCCCTAGCCCTAGCTCCCCCTTCAGATATTGAAGGCTTGGAGGATATGGCTGTGGAGTAATAATCAGTGAAGTGTAGTAGATTTAAGGACCCCCAACAAAATATAAAACCAAAATACAAAAAAAAAATAAGTCTTTTTAAGTTAATTTTACATTAAAGTACACTTACAGTACAGAGCAGTGATTATAAGTTACTAATATGGGGCTAGGGGCCTAGTGGCTGGGTTGGGGCTGGTGCTGGGGCTTATCTTCAATGCTACACATCTCTTCTCTTCATATAAGGTGAGTTAAAGTCATGATTAGTCATTATTATCATTATTATCATTATTATCATTATTATCGGGGGGTGGGGGGGTAACGTCCGATAATCCGAAAAATCCACTAATCCGAACGAGGGCTGGTCCGCTGCCCTTCGGATTAACGGAAGTTTACTGTACATTCAATTTTCTAACCGACAGAATCTCACTGACTCCCATATATTTTTTAATGATGTAAATATTCCCACTTCCCCTAGTATTGACATTCTCGGTGTAACATTAACTACTAACTTGAGCTGGACACATTATGTTAGAAGCATTGCTAAGAATGCCTCTAAAAAACTGGGACTCCTGTACAGAGTTCGAGAATTCTTCACTGACGAGCAGTTGGCCGTGATATATAAAAGTCATGTGCGTTCTCAGATGGATTACTGTTCACCTCTGTGGGGTGGAAGTGGAGTGGTTGCATTGAGGCAGTTGGACAAAATTCAAAATAAAGCTATTAGATTAATCAATAACCCTGCAATCACACAGGACCTTCCTACATTATCCATACGAAGAAACGTTGCATCCCTTGCATTATTCTACAGATATTTTCACAGCAATTGTTCCGAGGAACTTGCTTCAATTGTGCCGCCTCTCCACATCTTTCCCCGTAGAACTAGGGCAGCTGAGAGCGCCCATGAATTTACACTTTCTCCTCCACAATGCAGAACTTCTGCTTATCAGAATTCATTTATCCCCTGAGCTACTACTCTTTGGAATTCACTTCCCTCGAATTGCTTTCCACAAACTTACAATCTACAAATGTTTAAATCCAGTTGTTACAAACATTTTATGAATGGAGGATGCCTTTAGGCACATGGACCTTTTTGTTTTATCTGTGTTTTTCCTTCCTCCGTTCATTGTCTCTTTAACCCTTAATTAGCGGCGAGCAACATAAGTCGAGTTAAATAAAGCTGGACTATGTGGCGGTGCTCGACATAGGTCGAGTGGCAATTTCAGCACGTAATGTTGCTGAGAGAGAGAGACAAGTGGTGGCAGGAGAGTAGCGAGCGTATGACTGCTCCAGACCACCGCGGCGAACCTACTGACACGAATCCCACCTCCCTCCTCCCTCTCTCACTCGCTATATACGGAATTGTATGGGGAAAGTGCCTAATTACATGCTTTTTGCACTCGCGTTGCACGGTTATTGCAAGAAAACTAGCCATCATAAAAGGATCGTTATGGTGTCATTCGAAAGCTCTGTTTATGCCCTTTCAGGGATAGATACTTGTTTTACGTTCTGGGTCTTATTTAGGCATGAAAATGATCACGTAAACAGCCCTATTTTGGCTAAAAAACACCCCGCTGGGCGGTACATATAAATAAACCGCATAGGCCGCTCTTAAGGTGTTAAAATAAAATAAAAAAAATAAAAAAAAATAACAGGTGGAGTCTCCGATTGTAAAGTGGAATCGAGCTCCAAAGCGTACAAACGTGCGATAGGACGAACAGTAGTACCAGTGGCTGTCTTTAATAGCGCCACCCGCTCTACAGAGTCTTCCCCCTTGTATACCTCCAACACGCGGCCCAATTTCCAGTATAAACGAGGACTATCTTCTTTTATTAACCCTTAAAGAGCGGCGCGCAACATAAGTCGAGTTGAAAAAACTGGCAAAAAACGGGTGAAAAAAGGGTGGAAATCGAGTGAAAATGGGTGGGATAGTAATGATCCATACGTTCGACATCTGTGGCCTCCCGGCCCACACTAACTCCAGTTCCCCCACCGCGCGGGAGGATGACAGTGTAACCAATAGTTCGCTAAAAGTGAGCAATGTAGCAAAATCAGCTAAACTTCCATCTTCGAGGTAACACTGTCAGTGCTCCACGAGTGCTACGTAGCTGTATGTGGCGTCATTGTGTAGCGATTTCCACCTAGTTTTCGGCGCAATACAGTTCCTTTCATACTGATGGTTGATATAGCAGTCAGAACGGCCTGGAAAGGCCCAAAACGGCCACAGAGCACCCGCTAGACAAGGGTTAAAACGACTTCACCAACAGTAGGTGCCGTCGGTCTACCTGAGGGTGTAACACTCCTTTCCCTCAATGCTAGCAGATATTCATTAATCCACCTCTTTCTAAAATCTTCGATTACCCTCGATATATACTGGTATCGCTTAGACACCGCTGCCTCAGAGTACAACGAGGGATCCTCTACCTCTACAATAGATTGGAAATCAGATGGAAACGCAGTCAATGGTTTACCATATAGCAAGTAAGTGAGCTGGCGTTAATGATTGTTGTTGTTGTTCCCTAAGCTGCCTGGCCGAACAGCCCCGAGTCCCTGAGGAAGGCCATGGCCACGATCGGGCTTTCCCACAGAGCTCTCATTGAGTATAGATTGTGTTGTTGGCGTAAGTGGTTGTGTGAAATGCAGTCTTCTATGATGTGTTTAATGGTATGGGGTGCTGTATTACATCCCGGGCAGGTGTCGACAACGGAGTCATCCAGGCTCTTCTGATAGCTCAGGAGAGCTGGATGGTGTCCGCATCTCAGCCTGGCCAGGTGGACTCTGTCCTCGCGAGGAAGGGAGGATTCGGAAGGATGGATTTCGGGAGGTCGTGCTTGCAGCTGCGTGTTGTCTGTGAGTGAGTGGATGGATCGGCGAGAGATATGAGTATGTATGTGCTTCTGGAAGTTGGTTCGGGGTGGGCAGGGAGGGAGAGAGGACAGTAATTGTGTGTGATACCATGTGCTGGGTGTTGTTTTGATATTTCTTGGTGTCTGTGGGTGTGTTGCCATGTAGTTTAGTGGGTGGTCCTGGTTCGTGGAGGCTGCTGCCAAGAATTGAGTGCCTCTCATGTCCAGATGGTCTTTGACTTTGAGGATTTTGGTTTCTTGATGTAGGTGATCTGTGGGTGCAGTAGCTGTGCAGCCTGTAATGATCTTCAGGGCTTTGTTTTGAATAGTCTGTAAGGTCTTATGATGTGTTTTAGCTAGGTTAGGCGTTAATGGTAGTGGCTCTTGCAGGTCGGTGTATACATATGTAAGCGGACGATCATTCACGATTGCCTCTATCTCTGTGAGGACTGTTGTCAACTCACTCTTCTTTAATAGAGCACGTCCTACTATCGCTCCGAGTCCTGACTTTACTATGCCAACACACCTTTCCCACATCCCACCAAACCAAGGTGCCTTAACTGGGATGAACCTCCATTCGCACTTCCTCTCTCCCAAAAAAGTGATGATTGTAGGATCACTGCTCATATCCTTTAGATATTTAGATGCCTGGATATAAGTAGGAGCATTGTCGCTAAGAATGAGTTGAGGGAATGAACGACGGGCACAAAACCGTCTAAACGCCAGCATAAATTCTTCGCTAGACATATTATCACATAGTTCTAGGTGTACCGCTCGAGACGATGCACAGGTAAACAATAATATATAAACCTTCTCATGCTCTCTCGTCTTCAATGCACCTGTGTAATCTAACCTATAGCTTGGAAAGGCTCTACGTGCTTTACACGGCATTCAGGTAGAGGTGGAGCTGGTCCAGTTGCATATGGTTTACCCTTTAGTCTCTGGCATATTACACACTTTCTTACTACGCGTCGAGCTACTTGTCGAACTCTGGGTATCCACCATGTGAGACGCAAATTTGATATACAGTAATATGACATACCCCGTAGTGTTTTACTTCCCTATGTGCACGTATGATCAATAGATCAGTAACGTGATGTCTTGTTGGCATAAGTATAGGACGGTTTGTGCCGTCCGTTACACCCGACCACTTCAGGCGACCCTCACACCTGATGAGGTCATTATCTAGGTGCAACCTCAATTGACGCACTAAATTAGGCATTATTGTCTTATTCGAGCTTTGCAAAGATTTTAATTCATTGGAAAAGGTTTCTGCTTGAACCCACTTGATCAAAGTTACTTCAGCTGCTATATATTCACGAGTATCAATGTTGTGACCCCTGTTGCAGAGTTGGCCCTTTACTTTAAGCTTGATATTGGATATATATCTCAACACCCAAGCGACAACTCTGACTAGTTTATTATAGTCACCGAATCTTGCCCACTCTATTACTGGACCCGGTGGCTCATTTGAGTATGCCAAATCGTCCATTCATTTTCATGGAGCAGCCACTTTGGACCATGCCACCACAATTCGGACTTCACTAACTGGCTAGCCGTTATACCCCTAGTTATGAGATCACTAGGGTTGTCTTTTGTATTTACATAATGATATGCAACGTCTGGCAAAAGGGCTCTAATCTCATCTACCCTATTCCGCACATAAACTGGCAGAGACTTCTTGCTATGTATCCAGTTGAGTGCGACCTGACTATCGCACCAAACGTGAACGATTTCAATATTTAACTCGCTCTCGTATGCTGCGCGTACATGTTGCACCAGGCGTGCTAATAGCAGCATGGCAGTCAATTCCATTTTAGGGATAGTTACCTTTTTGACCGGGGCTACTTTAGCCCGGGCGGTAACTATATGTGCCCCAAATGAAGTATCGACATATATGGCTACCCAGTATGCCGTGGCGCTAGCATCGCAAAACGTGTGTAATGTAACGTCACCGAACGCCGCCACTTTACGAGGTAAAGGTTTAGTACATAGGATGTCATACTCTTTCAACAACAATGTCCCTTGGTTATTCAAAACCTCGGGCAAACTGTCATCCCATCCTATTTTGCGTCTCCAAACTTCCTGCATCAGAATCCTAGCTCTTATGGTAACGGGTAATGCTAGACCCAAAGGATCAAAAAATTGCGCAACTTTGCTTAACAGACTTCTTTTTGGGCGGGTGCCCAACCCCGAAAGGGGTTGAAATAGGGGAGCTATCCCCCCGCCAAAGGCGGCTTTCTAGGGCCTTTCCTAGCTGATGCTGAGAGGATTGGGTTCTAGTCATATGGTGATGGGCTGGTCTATCAGAGTGAGAACTGAGCGATCTCTGCCATACCCATAGCTTACTCTGACTGTTCCTTTTACTTATGTATTTCCTAGATCTCAAGTGACGGCGTCTTTTCCGTGGATTGACCTCCCAATCTACCAAGATTGGAAGCCAAAGCATCACATTTTCCTTTGCCCCTCAACTTTCTCTTCATAATTGCTGAGGGGCACAGGGCCCTGGGTGGGACTTTGGTTTCCCGGGCATTTCCGCACCCTCCTCAGCTCCCCGCCATGGAGTGGCTTCGGTCACCCAGGCTTTATTGTGGTAGGCAGAGAGGGTTCTGTGGGGGCGCTCAGTTATGGCCTTGGCCTTGCTCAGGGCCTTGGGGCTGTTCGGCCAGGCAGCTTGGGGAACAACAACAACAACAACAACAACAACAACAACAGACTTCTTTTTGAGTGCGCTCCCGTCTGCTGAGCAAAAGACCTTGTTTGAAAAGTTAGTATGTCATGTTTAGGTTGCCAGATCATCCCCAAATTTCTGGACTTTTCCTGGTTATGAGATGCCGTACCGTCCACCTGTATCAAACTCTGAAGATCTTCACTATTAGTAACCCACTCGCGGAGAAATAAATGAGCTTCTGTAAACAATCTACATGCTTGCCAGTAGGTATGTAACAAATCATCCTGACTATCGCTAGAACCCTGCAAATTGTCTATATACAACCCGCGAGATAGTTTACTTGTGTCCTCATGAGTATCTGATAGATGTTTTTTTATTGTGGCATTCAACAAAAACTGTGAACATGTAGCACCAAAGAGTACGACCCGAAAACGGTAGATTACGACCGGACTTTCAGAGTCGCTAATGTCTTCGAACCAAAGAAAGCGTGTAACATCTCTTATCTTCCTCTTTTAGTTTGACCATCAAGAATGCTTTCTCGATGTCACTAGCAAATGCATACTGCCCCAGCCTAAACCGCAATAGATGTTGTGACAGATCCGACACCAAGGACGGACCTATCAGCAGGCAGTCATTTAGACTGGGTTGTTGACCTTGGTGGGCAGAGCAGTCATACACCACCCGTATTGGTGTGGTGACGCTGTCTTTCCTCACCCCATGATGGGCCAGATAGTGAACCCTTCCCTTCCTACTCGGATCCTTTGCATCGACTCTTTCAATGAAGCCCCTATCTTCATAACTCCGAAATACATCGCCATACGCCTGGCGCATGCTCGGTTCATTTGTTAATTTACGCTGTAATGCGCGCAAGCGACCTAATGCCAATCCATAGTTGGTTGGCAGGCTCATCTCACTGTTCTCTCCTTGTATTGCTTGTCTGAGGCACAGTAGCTCACAGACTCTTCAAAATTCTTCAGCGCAATTTCCGAGTCATAATCGGTCTCCATAGGATTAATGCCTATGTGATCCAATCTCCACAGTCGTTCCAGGTCGAACTCGGCAGTCATTTTAGGGTTGGGAATCCTCCCTTCTCAACTCCTCTGCCGCGGTTACATTCACTCTTAATATCGAGACCGTGTCGAACAGGACATTTGACTGTGTAGTATGCACCTTTCCGCTCATGCAATAGCCAAATTTAGTGGGGATTAAAATTACACCACACATTCTTTTAAATCCAGGGTATACTACATCATAATAATGATCCACACCAAGTAGAACATGCACCTCACTCTGATCTCCCATGGGATCTGACAAGTTAACCCCTTTGCTATGTAATGCGTGTTCCACCTTCTTCACTCCTACAGATACATATTCTGGTAGGGTGTCTACTACGATACATGTCATAAAGTACCTGTCTTTATGGTAGAAATATGAAATCTCCTCTATCTCGTAGACTTGTTTGTCAGTAACCCCTGTGAAGCCCTGCAATCGAAGAGTCTCAGCCCCTACGATTCGGTGCTTAAGTCCCATTAATACGGACCTTTTTATAAAGGATCGTTGAGACCCTTGATCAAGAAGTACCCGACAAACCTTGTTACTGTCATTACCTTCCATGGGAATCTGTATTGTGGGCAATATAGTGGTGTCTTTCGTGCTACCTAGTGTCAAAGTTGTACAGTAGTACCCTCTGGTTTGACGTCTTTGACTTTGTCAGCTGTAGGACACAACTTGTCAAAGTGATGTCCTTTACAGTGGCGACAGGGCCTTAAGTATGTAGCAGTACATTGTCCCTGCTTACCATGTTCCTTACTTAGACAACCTACACATAGCTTCAACTTATTTGCCTGTGCTAGTTTTGTCTCATTTGTTGGGTATTTTACACAGAAACTCCATTTATGCTTATTATTATTGCATAGCTTACATAAAATCTGAGCAGGTTTCTTATATGTACCCTCTTTCTTTTCTTTAGTCCCCACCGTCATGCTTACAGTTCCCCTCATCTCCACATTCCCACTCCCTTCCGACACATACATTCTCCCATTGTTCAACTGTAGATTACTAATATCTTTACAGAACTGAGTTTTGAACTCCCCCAGATCAAACGATCTAACCTTGTCAAGTATTGCCATAGGAAGCTTCTGACGTAAGATAATGACTATCATTTCCTGTGTGGTGAGCCCTAGGGTGTCTAGCGATCGAGTATGACACTCCAATTTTGCCCTAAAATTTGCTAACTCCTCAACCTTATACTGTGGTTGTGCGAGCTTTAACAAGGCAACGACATGGGCCATCTTCAACTGCTCTTGATCCCCGTATGTGGACTTTAATAATTGTACTGCCTCCAGATAGCTATCACCTACTACCGCAAAACCCTCTTCAAATGTAAGGCCTCTCCTTCCATTTGTCCTTTCAGGTAGTGAAACTTACGGACATTATCCAAAGAGGATTCATGAACTGTAGACCGAAATACATCCCAAAAAGCTAACCACTCAGTCAATTTGCCCCCAAATGTAGGAAGATTGAGCTTTGGGAGGTGCACAGTGTGTTTAGGGTCAACCCTTCTATGGGCTTCGTTCTTGCCTCCCTTCTTATTTGCGACAGCGCGCTGTAATAGGTGCTTCGCTTTAAAGACAGGTTCATCATAGAGGGTGCGATTATCACACTCTGCAATTATCTCTTCCTCCTCTGTCATGTCTGCCACAATCACCTCACTTAGAGCAACAATACGACCGTGGGTAGCCTGGACATTGTCTAACCTAGCCTCTAATTCCTCGAGGTCAGCAGTAGTGATGAAAGCGTTGACATCAATAATTAACCTATTTAATACTCCCCGAAGTCCCGCCCTCTGATTTTTAGGGGCTTTGCTCTGCACCCCAGTAGCCTGCGTCTCTTCCGGTTTACTCATTTTGTATGCAAGCCTGTAGGCTAATTACACCTAAAATGTTACAATTACAATGGCAAAATAGTAGTCTAGTTAACCCACCCGACCCGGTTGGGCTCTGAGAAACCCATAACAAATGCACCCGCGGAACCCGGTAGGGCTCTGAGGCACCGGCAGCTTGAAAGCCTGTAAGCTTGGTGTGCGAGGCGTCCGTCCGACGCATGTAAACAACAGCCGGTTGGACCGACGCTGCGCATCTCCGACCACAAGAAGGAGAGGCGTCGCTTGTTCGTGTGTGGGTGTGTGTTATTGTTAAGTAGTGAAAAGTAGTGAAAAGTGGCTGATATCACCACAAAGTTCTCTCCACAGAAATCGTCATCACAACTGAACCAGTTGACTTAGAGAGCTCTACTCAACGTCATTCTACAGGTACGAAACACATCTACGCTTGGGGATGCGCGGGAATGCGGAAGCAGTCAAAATAACAAAGATACGGTAGCCTAGGCGTAGACGTTTTCGGCCAAAGCCCCCGGGTTTCGGGGAAATTATAGAATACAATAGCCGGGGCTGGAGGGTTAAGAGCCGCCGACCGGCAGACTTCTATGTTATGGAGAAAAAATAGTACACGAAATAGTAATACCTACACTAAAGGGTCATATTGAACAAGAAAAAATGTTAGGTCAGGTCATGAGTCACAGGAAGTCTGAAATGAAAGATAAAATTATTGGGGGAAGATGATGGGTGGGATGCAGGACTTAGGCAGGCGCAACGATGTGACCCTGCATTCCGGCTCTAACCATCGCTTGGCTAGCCTTACCAGTTTATCATAGAGTTGTTCCTGCATCCTGTTATATGTCCCCTTGCTCATTGCCTTAAAAAATCCCTTACTGGTAGCTAATTCCCGGGTCTGGGCACCAATGTTGGTAAACTATCAATGGAAGTTAAATATCTCTAATCTATAATGATTCAAATAAAATCAATCTAAATTAAAATTACTCCATATCTAAATTGAATTCAATCTGAAACAAGCTAATTTATATCCAAAGGTCTCACACAATAATTTATATAAAAAGTAAGGTTATAAGGGTTAATATTATCCAGGAATTAACTCACCAATAGTTCCACGTGGCAACGAGACAAAGGAGAACGTTTACCCAATATGGCGGACAATGGGGAAGCAAGACACCGGCCCTGAGGCTCAAGTCAAGTGAAAGAAAGAATCAAATGATTATATGGGAATGGACATGAATACTATGCTTATCTGTCAGTCAGTCATGGCGTCAATGAGAGTGTCGTGATGGTGTAGATGTATGTATTGCTGTCAGCGTATTGTGATTAGAGGCACAAAAGCTCGATCAACTGAGGGCGGAAATTAGATGTTAACTGGTTGGTGGTCGTGGAGGCTCTGAGCTCTCTTCCTCAGAGTCACACCTTGCTGCCTTGGCAAACGCCAGGGCCCAAATTATCGTACCGATTCTATCTTGCTCAATACGATAAATTACATTAATATATACGATAAATTCATATACAGTATACTATATTATAGGTTTGACTCCTGCAAGGAGATAAAGAAAACCTAATATTTAGTAGTGGCCCCGTAATCATTGACGATTATGCCTATTACATAAGGCACCCTCTTCAAACACTCATCCGCCGTAGTTTGAATCTACCGCGCAGAGCATAAAAAATTGAGGAGCCTTCATCATGAGTGCACGCAACCTCACTCATGGTTCAGTCATTATGAAATTGGGTTCTCACTACGAAAAAAATTTGTAACAAATAAAAAAAGAAAAAGAAAATAAGAATAACTATTCATAAGCTTTCCATATAATCGTGGATGTACTTGTGTGGATCTTTGACCAGACACTGACTCAGGCGTCATTCTTCCTTCACTGACATATCAAGTAAACCAAAATCCTTAATACATCAACGAATGGGAAGGGGATGGTCGGGAGGGCCCCAGTCGTCAATGATTATGGGGCCACTACTAAATATTAGGTTTTCTTTATCTCCTTGCAGGAGTCAAACCTATAATTTATTAGTGGCCCCTCCATCATTGACGATTATGCCTGATATCTAAGACTGGAGGGGGACATTCGTAATCATATCATAACTCTAGCAAAAGAAGATAATCAAACAACCACATAGTATTCTTACTTCGCCAATTGTGTCTAAGTGGAAAAACCCGACCGGGAGTGACATCGGGTGCGGGCACCATGTTTTCAATTGCTGGTACCACAACTGCACCGGCCACAGGGGCGCGATTAGCGAGACTACGCCCCGCTAATCCTGTAGTTTGTTGACTACGTGGCACATTAGATACGCGTCTGGCGGCGGAAATAGATAAATGGAACTCCACCTGTTCCAGTCCGTCATCAGAGCGTCTGGCCCGCCCGCCGGCGTTATCGTCCAGCGGGTGAGGTACAGTGGGAGTTTGTGAGTCTCCTCTGACGCAAACAAATCCACTTGTGGATGGTAAGGCTCCGCAATCATTTGGTCGAAAATGGTTTGCTTGAGCGCCCATTCTACTGTTGTGCTCTTTCTCCGAGACAGAGCGTCTGCCCAGACGTTTGCTACGCCTGAGAGATAAGATGCGTGAAGATGAATGTCCAGCCTGTTGGCTAGAATAAAAATCTTTTCCGACACGTTTAGCAACTGCCGAGATCTCGTTGACCCTTGTTTCTGAATACAGTGAACTGCATTCAGATTGTCCATTCTGAAGGCCACCGACTTGCCCCGTAAAGTAGAGCCGTGAGCCTGAAGGAAATATAAGGGGACTAGTAATTCTTTGACATTGATGTGGGAGATTTCTAAATGGGACCAAAGCCATTGACCCTGGTGCCCTTGGTTTGACTGAAAGCCCCAACCTATCGTTACTGACGCATCCGTGTCTACCCATACCGTCGGTGGAGGAGAGGTCCATGACATTACTGAGTGTAACGTTTCCCTCTTCACCCAGACCGCTAGTAAGTTGTGGATTAATTTTGGTATGGGCCATAATTTTTCCACCGGCAATAGTGGAAAACATTTGTTGCTCTCCAATATTAATCGTTTTACTCTCAACCGGCCCAACTTTACAGTTAGTTGAATCCAGTTGAGAGAGCCGACCAGAGACTCCCAGATTCTCCGTGTCGTAGTCAGACTGTGAAGAAACAGGAACAATTTCCTGCGAAATCTGTTTCGATTGTCCACACTCTGACTCAGAGTGAGAGGAGCTGTGTCCCAAACCAGCCCTATCCACTGAACTACTCGTGAGGGAACAAGGTTTGACTTTACCAGGTTTACCTTGAATCCTAGAGATTTGACATGATTTAATGTTATGTTGACATGATTTATGCATACTTGTTCCGTCTCTGCCACCACTAGCCAGTCGTCTAGATACCACAAAATCCTGATCCCTTGCTCTAACAAGGGCATCAGGGCTAGCCGGACTAATTTTGTGAACAAGCGAGGTGCTAGGTTCAATCCAAACGGCATCCTCTGAAAGACATAAGTCTGATGCATTATACGTAAGGCCAGAAACCGTTGAAATCTTTTGTTTACCGAGTCGTGCCAATACGCGTCTGTCAGGTCTAAAGAACACATCCATCCTCCCGGCGGAAGTGTAGCCTGATTTGATTCACTGTCAGCATCCTGAATGACACGTTGTGAATATGGAGGTTCAGATAAGACAGGTCTACGACGGGTCTCATCTGAACACTGTCCCTTTTGGGCACTAGAAATAGTTTGGATGTAAAGACTGGGTAATTTTGAGGGACCGGGATGATGACATTCTTGGCGATCATTTCTCGGATCAGTGACTCCACCTCTAATGAAACTAAATTTGCCTTTGTCGGCTGACGTAAACGAGGTCGCCGGAGCCACTGCCAGGTGATGCCTTTGCGTGCCACCATCCTCGCCCAAGTATTTAATGGCCCGTGGTGACACATCCGGAACGACCCAGTTAGCAGACAAGGGTTCGCCGGCTGTACTACCCTCTGATCCACCCGCCCTGGGAGTGAGAGAGACTTTATTTTTTTTATGTTGGTGGTGGTGGTGGTGGTGGTGGTGGATGCTTAGCCGACTGGCCGGCGTTGGCAGAAGACGGGCCCTGGCCCGGTCTGTTATAGTTTCGTCCTTTATGACCTGCAACCTTTCCTTGTTTATACCTGTACTGACCTTGGGGGGAAGAGGACTTAGGTAGATGAAAGGGCTTTGACCCACCCGGCTGAGCTTTGGCGACTGGCTTGGGTTTGGGAAAGTTAAAAGCAGGTTTCTTAGAAGGGGCGGGACTGTGCTTAAAGGCCTGAGCCATGTTAAATACAGTTCTCCACACATTAGGGGACATTAACCCTTACACCCCGGAAGGGCTCTTTAACGCCCATAAAAACCTCGGCCCGCGCAACCCGGAAGGGCTCTTGAACGCCCATTGCTTGCGTGAGTGCTTTCGAATGCCGCGCGTAAATTTTTGGTATCGTGGGAGGGTAGGTGGCGCCACCAGACATAAACTACGCCACAGCATCAGTATCTACCCCGACGCCATCATGGATAGTACGCCAAATAGTGATTCCGCTGTGTCCGATACCGTGCTTCCTACGACGCCCGTGCTAGTTCGTCGCGCCTTACCCCGACGCCATCGCCTAAATGTGTTATCTCCCGGAGGTATTGAGACGACATTGAGACTTTATGAGCGTGCTGATGCCAAGCATAATGTTGATGATGAAGGCAGTGATCACTCCAGTGATTATGGCGATGAGAGTGACAAAGAAGAGCAATTCCTGGGATTTGCGAGAGAACATGAGAGTGATGAGAGTGATGAAGGTGATGTACCAGCTTTTGAGGAAGCTGTTTTACCTCAAGACGGTGAACTTGAGAGAGTGAGTGAGTGGGAGAGTTCAAGATCACTCTCCAAGTTTCGCATGAGTGACACGACCCCAAGCCCTTCGCCAGCTAAATCGCCTTTCAAGCTACACTTATATAAGAAGAAAATACTTGAAAAGGCGGCCGCGGCAGCTAGAGAACAAGCAAAAATACTTGGTGAGGATGAGGCTGTGAGTGAGGGTGAGCGTGGTGACTCTTCTCGCCCGCCATTGTCTCCCTTATCTACCCACGCCACCCAAGATGACCCGGATGACCCGGGTGCCCCGCATTCTTCCCCACCACCCCCACCACTGCCAAGGGTTGAGGACCCCCCACTTTCGGCCTATTTGCCTTCTAGGTCCCCCGACAGGAGACATACTGCTGCCGAAAAGGGGAAAGGCAGCAAATATGCCAAAAAAAGAAAGACAAGTAAGCGAGTTTTGTTCGAGGCTCCCGCGGCGGCCACCCCTGCCCGCCCCAGCCTCACCTGCCACTCCTTCCCCACCTCGCCCACCCGCACGCCGCCCACGCATCACTCGTTCCCCGCCAGATTATGTGGAGGCCACTGATGATGAAGGGCACCTCTCTGAAGACTCTGGCTATGATTACATAGGTCCACCGTCAGGGCAAGATGACCACTCTGACGATGACTATATGGACATCGACGACCCTCGACCCATCCGCTTGGCCCGGCGTCGTGCTGCCCGTTGTGCTGGCCACCGCCCTGGCCGACGCCCTCGCCGCCCTAGGGCGCGCGCCTCCCGAGTTGGCCGTGGGCGTGCTGGGCCACCAGCTGGAGCTCCTCGTCAGCATAGACAAGACCCATTCTACGTTTTTCAGTGGCAAGACGTAGTTGATGGAGATGGATACAACCCTGATGTGCCAGCTTTTGATGAGGTACTGGAGGGTTCAGGCATTACCCCCAATTTTCCTGCAGGCCCCAATGCTCCACCACACGAACTATTTGAGGCCTTCTTTGATGAGGAGGTGGTAGGGTATGTTGTCAAAGAGACAAATAAACAACACCAATTCCAGGTCCACTTTTTGGGCAAGGTGACCAAGGGCCACATGAGGCAGTGGACCCCAGTGACTCATAAAGAGTTCATGGTGTTCCTGGCACTCACCATGCTAATGCCTCATGTCAAGAAGCATAGGTTGCCTGACTATTGGATCACCAATGATCTCATATCCACCCCTGCCTTCGGGAAATATATGTCTCGCGACTGGTACCTTGATATCCTCGCAGCGCTCCATCTTGTCACCAACCTTGACGTCCACCTCCCAGACAAGCTGTGGAAGATTAGGACGTTGTACGAGATGATGCGAGAACGCTTCACCTCCTACTTCAAGCCCTTCCGCAAGGTCGTCATTGATGAGTCTCTTGTGCTGTTCCGGGGAAAACTCAGCTTCCGGCAGTACATCCCCTCAAAAAGACATCGCTTTGGCATGAAATTCTTTGTGCTGTGCGACTGCCAAACTGGCTATGTCCTGGACTTCCTGGTCTACAGCGGGAAGGAAGGGGACATGCTTGTGGACCCCCTCATTGGCTTTGGCGGAGCAGTGGTGCAAGCCATGATGGACCGCTACTTTCACAAGAATCACGTCCTCTACACGGACAATTACTACACGTCCCCCACTCTCTCAAAGTACCTGCATGAGCGCAAGACGGGGACTGTAGGCACAGTACGAGGGAAAAGGAAGGGCATGCCACCTTTCCCTCCAAAGACCAAAAAAGGTGATATGTTCAGGAAGAAGTCGGGGCCCATTCTGGCTATCCACTGGCACGACCAGCGGAAGGTCAACCTCCTGAGCACCATCCACAAGGGGGAAATGGAGGAGACTGGCAAGGTGGATCGCCGCACCCAGGCCAGGGTGACCAAGCCTGATGCTGTCCTGGACAACAACATCAACATAAGGCTGGTGGACAAGTCCGACATGCAGATAGGCTTCATTGACTGCCTGCGTACCTCGTGCAGATGGTACAAAAAGTTCTTTCTGCATATGGTGGACATGTCAGTTCTGAATGCCTACAATATATACAAGCTTCGGAATGTGAACACACCCATGAAGTTCAATAGCCTACGGAGGTTCCAAAACCAGGTGTTGACGAAGCTCCTGGAGAAGTATGGTACGCCACAGAGGGCAGTGGCACATCCTGGGCCCGCCGTTACTGACCGCTTGCAGTGTGCATATTACATGAATAGGCACAGGCTTGGTTCCCTGCCTCAGAATGAATCAGGAAGAATGCAGCAGAAGCGGTGCCATGTCTGCTACAACAGCAGGCTGAGGGCGAGGTCAGGTAAAAAGTCCACCATGGAGTGTGTGGAGTGCAAGGTGGCACTCTGTGTTATAGGGTGCTTCTTTGATTACCACTCCAAGCAGGAGTTCTAATAATCATAGTGAAAGTGACAAAGAAAAGGACAATATGTACAGTATATATATACAGTATAGGCAAAAAGTGGAAGTAAACCAATTTACTGTTATACAAAAGTCATGTATTATGAGAAAATTGATACAAATACAATTACACCATAATAATATGTGAAAGTGACACATATGTATATAACAAGTGACATTCATATGATTAGAACCTATAGAAATATAGAAATCAGTGAAAAAGACACAATAAATTGTATATAAAACGTTTACAAAGCATATAACTAAGTGAAAGTGACACAAGACCTAATATTTGATGGCCAAAGTATAATAAACATCTGTGATAACGAATAATCAGTGCCTAATACAGTAAACTTCCGTTAATCCGAAGGGCAGCGGACCGGCCCTCGTTCGGATTAGTGGATTTTTCGGATTATCGGACTTTACCCCTATGAACCTGTGTATGACGAAAACATTGAGGCATTAGGCCACCCAAATGACACAATGGTGCACACACACATATCATATGTTCATGAAATCACTTCAAAAGTTTACCATTGTCATTGTAGCCTATTACCTACTTCAAAACATTCAGATTAATGGTCAAAGGAATCTGCTGCTATAAACGTCTTCTTCTTCTTCCGTCTACTAGCGAGTTTGTCTTGCTCTTTAAGATCAGATCAGATCAGATGTGGTTCGGGAAGTAATGCCTTAACAACGGCACTTCCCTGAGAGTTCTTGTAATTTTCATTTTGTGATTTTCCTTTTGTGATGTGCTCTGTTATATTATTGTATTGAAAGCACCCTTGTCTTGTTGTCTTGAAAGCACCCTTGGGACGCTCCGATCACTGAACTATAAATAGTAGCGTATCGGAACGTCCAAGGTGCGTTTTCAAGCTCAAGACTAATATGTCCAAAGGTGCGTTTTCAAGCTCAAGACTGAATGCGCTTGCAGAAAATGCGGTGCAAGTCAGTAGCGCATCGGAGCGTCCCAAGGATGCGTTCAAGAGCAAAACAAACTCTCTAGCAGACGATGTGGAAGAAGAAGAAGAAGAAGGTGTTTACGTTTATATCAGTAGCTTCCTTTGACCATTAATCTGAATGTTTTGAAGTAGGTAATAGGCTACAATGACGATGGTAAACTTTTAAAGTGAATTCATGAACATATGATATGTGTGTGCTCCATTATGTGTCATTTGAGTGGCCTAATGCCTCAAAAAGGGGACTTTGGGACTTCTTGAAATTCGGACCATCGGGTGAATTCGGATTTGGCCTCAAATTGAAAAATTCGGACTATTGGGAGATTCGAATCATCGGTCGTCGGATTAACGGACTTTTACTGTATAACAATAACCTACCTCAATTACTAATAAAATGTACGGTATCGAGTAAAAATGAGCATTATCAGTGACAGTGACACTCTCTAAAGCATATTTATCAAAGTGAAAGTGACACAAGACAATATTTGATGGCCAAAGTATAATAAACACCTGTGATAACGAATAATCAGTGCCTAATATAACAATAACCTACCTCAATTACTAATAAAATGTACGGTATCGAGTGAAAATGAGCATTATCAGTGACAGTGACACTCTCTAAAGCATATTTATCAAAGTGAAAGTGACACAAGACACAATACTTGATGGCCAAAGTATAATAAACACCTGTGATAACGAATAATCAGTGCCTAATATAACAATAACCTACCTCAATTCCTAATAAAATGTACGGTATCGAGTGAAAATGAGCATTATCAGTGACACTCTAAAGCATATTTATCAAACTGAAAGTGACACAAGACACAATACTTGATGGCCAAAGTATAATAAACACCTGTGATAACGAATAATCAGTGCCTAATATAACAATAACCTACCTCAATTACTAATAAAATGTACGGTATCGAGTGAAAATTAGCATTATCAGTGACAGTGACACTCTAAAGCATATTTATCAAACTGAAAGTGACACAAGACACAATACTTGATGGCCAAAGTATAATAAACACCTGTAATAACTAATAATCAGTGCCTAATATAACAATAACCTACATCAATTACTAATAAAATGTACGGTATCGAGTGAAAATGAGCAATATTAGTGACAGCGATACCCTAATAAACATACTTTATATAATTGGCCTCAAAATAACTATAAAAATATCAAATAAACATCACATTCTCAATATCAGACACTAAAATCGTCTAAGGGAGATAAACACTTTGGCGCGACGAGCGGCTAGGTGCGTCGTAGCCGTGGCCGGGGCGACGCATCCGAACGCGGGAAGAATTTGCCGCCGAAAAGCACTCGTCTTCCCGCGCTCACCATTATGCAACCAGAGGGGCTAGAGACCTCTACTCAACGCCATTCTACAGAGGAAGGTTTGTGGAACATTTTTCTTTTTTATTCATAACATTACATGCCATATTCATTGAATTACAGAGGAGTTAACATAGCCCAAAGATCGTCAAAACACCCGGTACCGCAGCACAGTCGCGAGCTATAGTGCCCGGGGCTGGAGGGTTAAAGAGGGAGTTAGCACCGGCGACATGACCACCTGGTTCACAATTCTATCAGGAAGTTTCCTCACCAGGGACATTCTAAGATCCTGTCTCGCCCGCACCGCCTCGAGCAAGGCTGTACGGATATCCCCCAAAGACTGAATAGAAGTCTGAAGGAGTAAACGTCGAGATAGTTCAATTGATCTTCTGACATCCGCGTCCGCGATTGCCTGAGTAGATCTTAGCATAGACTTCGCCACTTGGTGCGTAACAATGTATTGGGAAAAAAGTCTATACGCCTTCCCCCGTAGCCTAAACTCTCGGTCTAGGTGAGCTGGGGAAGGTGTAGTGAAAGGATCTTTAAGTTCGCATAGATTGATTTTAGGGGCAGCTAAGAAAGCAAACAGAGCAGATGGAACTCCGCCGGCCGAGAAGACTGGCAGAGAGAACCAAGAATGGCTGTCCTGAGGAATTTGGTGCGAAGATTTTGAGGTGAAGGTGGTCGCAAAGTTCTGAGCCTCTACCTCCCATTCCACCCAAGGTCCCGGACCCAACTGCCCCACCTTCAACACTGGATTAGCGGCTGTGTCTGTGACCGTTTGTAAATCTAATTCTGGAGTGAGAGCTGCCAGTGCTTTTATATCATTAAAACCGTCATGCTTGGTCCAGTCAGAAAACAGTTTTGAAGCTGATGCAGAGGGTAGTGCAGGCATAGCTGTATACACAAAATAGTCATGGTGATAATAGTTAGGAATGGCCTTAATATTAACATCAAGTACATTACCCAGAATATCTAAAGCTCGTAACTTTCTAGATTTATTTCCTTGGATTACCCACTCTCGTGGCACTGGAAGTTCCCCTGACAAAGTGGGCTGTGCTACTTCTGGCTTAGTTGGGACCATTTGTACCCACGAATCATCTGGACCGTATAAAAGGGGCATAGCTACCTTTCTTAACGGTGCTTTATCTAAAGGGGGAGGATTCACATCCGCTACTACCCTTACACTAGAAGTAGTCAGTGCCGCCGAAGCAGGCCTAGTGACCATAGTAGGTGATATAGAAGGAGGGTGCGGAATCTTAGTTAAAGCAATGGAAGTAGTCAGAGGCCGAACACTTGAAATTGTCATGGGAACTCCCAGATCCACTGTAGGAGTCTCCGGCTGTTGGCCAATTTGTTTTGTTAGAGCAGTAACTAATAACCCATCTATTTCCTCTGCCGTGACAAATTTAGCAGATGAAGAACTAAGAGGTGAATCATTCCTATCCTGTGAGTCGTCTAAAACTGAACCCGACTCTTGCACCTCCATGTCAGAGATGATAGACACCTCATCCTTGTCATCTGGCTCATCATGAGAGGATTCCGCCGAAGCCGGAATCCCGTCGTGTGGCCATGTTAAGTCTGGTATGGATGAAGGGATCGCAGCGTCCCGGTGGACGTCCGCCATTACCTGTGTTTCCTGAACCAGACGTGGGCCTTCATTTCCTGGTTGGGAATATCGCCACACACCCAGGCCTTGGCCCGAACTCCCTTGGGAGTCAGTTACCCCATCAACCACTGAGCCCTCACTAGACCCTTCTAGAGGGCGATCACTGCCCACAGAACTCTCTAATTCTAAGTTTATAATATCCATTGGTAACTTGTCCGCCGGTAACGCCCCCACCACAGTCACTGACTCCACTCCCGCCCCATCAGACTGGACACTAGATGCGCCGGGAGTAGAGGCAGAAAGTGAGGCACGAGGCTCCGGCGAACGCCGGGAGGCTTTTCGTTCATGAGAATCTTTCCTGGAAGATTTGTGGCTCCGGTGTGACTTAGATCTATCACTAGAACCGCTCTTGGACTTCTCAGATTTATCACTAGAACTGCTCTTGGACTTCTCCTCTTTGCTCTTCTTACTCGCCGGTGAAGAAGAGTGACTAAGCGGCTGTTGTCTGAGGGGCGACCTGGACCTGGACCGCGCCCGTGACGTGGAGGCTGACACCGGGGGCGTAGGTTCACGAGGTCTCTTAGATGTGCCGGGGGCTGGAGTAAGTGCTAAACCCTGCCCAGTCTCTGCCGACTTTCGTACAATTGCTCTAGAGGTACGTTTAATAGGGGGGGTGCTCAATAAGTAATTTATCCCAAAGAATTACGTTATCACATTGAAGGGCCTTAAGAGCCACTGTGGTAGCATAAGTGGACAACAGCTGCCTGACCTCCCGTAAAGCGACCGCCGCGGGTCTATCATTGTCTCGCAATACTTTATGACTCAATTGAGTACAGAAGGTACAGTTCTGCGTAACCCACAAACCCCTTGAGCGATCTAAACATTTAACACATCTAATGCAAAGAGTGTGTGCAAACAGAGGGATACCTGAACAGGAGGGTGAAACACACAAAGCAAAAACAGGGTCTAGGGCAGCCATGACAGAGACTGGTGGAAAACTAACCAACCCCGGGTTTACTCCAGGTTCTCCAAAGACCCGCCGGAACTCCGCCCTGGAAAAAAGAAAATTTCCAGAAATTAATGCTCATAAGGTTACCCCAACATGTTCGAACACAAGTGTTAAATAACCCGCCGGGTAACGAGACGTAATACACAACCATTACAGCTCGCTACGCGGGAGGTTCAAAAGTAAAGATTTCAGAATATCTTAACCTGTCCGAAAGATTTATGAATATCCTCTGACATGATATAAAGACCAGCATGGCTTTCATAAATGACGCAGTCTTCCCAGTGGTGTTTGGTAAGTTTTACTGGAAAATCCATAAAAAGACGCCGGCCCCCGTATTATCTCGCAGATCAAAAACTGGGGAGCCTGTCTTAAATGCTAGATCTGACTTCTCCCGAAGCGTCCTAGATAGCCGTATGTCGAAGGCGGCGATACATTAACGTATCCCTCAATTGTCTGGTCAACTATACTGAATTGCAAATCCGTTAATCCCACCCTCCCAAGGTGCAACCGCCGGGTGTGAATTTAAGTTTATAACGTTAACCCCAATTGTTCCTATCCTCACTTCTTTGCAAAAGATCGCCGGGGAGGAAAGACCAATCAACAAACAGCCTAGTTTTACTGGCTTTGCAAAACCGGGAAAAACTAAACTCAACAAGTGTCCGCATGAACACTTAGTTAAATGGGTAAAGCCATCCCGCCGGGAATCACAGTAAGCCTGAACACAGGCTCCACCACAGAGACGCAGTCCTGGAGAGCCTCAAGCCACTACTCGCCGGGGAAAACAAGCCTTTTTTAACCACGCGTGATTAAAACTCGGCAACCCGCCGGGGTTTCACGGTGTAACCGAGAAAACCCGCCGGGAAAGGCAACCCACCCCGCCCAGATTCAATCTGAACGCACCAAATAGACCGAGGAATTAGCCAAAGCACAACTAACCCAGGGCACACAATTAGTCCGTGGAAATAGCCAATACACAACTAATCCAGAACACACCAATAGTCCGTGGAATTAGCCAATACATAACTAACCCAGGACACACATGACACAGTAGTACATATTTATAACATAAATCAATAACACTTGTACATGTGGCAAAGCTACGAGAGGCTGGCTAGGCCTAAGCAGACGGAAATATGTAATCATGTCGTAATAAAAACAAAAAGCACTGAATCATATCGCAACAGGAACCACTGTAGCATAAAAATCCCGGAAAAGGGAAGAACTGACACAGGACCCAGAAAAAACTTCACTAAGTGAAGAAAAATACGCTGGGAACGTCAGAAAAAAGAAAAAACTACTTCATCAGAAAGATAAGAAGCTTAATAACGCGTAATGAAAGCCGCCTACATCACGAAGCTAGCTAACCGCGCAAACGTTTCACGCGTCCACCACGGGACCACGAGGGTACACCCGAAATAGATGTCCCCAACACACGACCCAAAATACACTGCACTGCGGGCAACCCGCCCAGGTCACTCCTACTACGCATATCCTAACCTTACTCGATACATCCCGGAGAAAACAAATGAAAAAAAACTCACTAGGGACGTTGGCGGCACACCATGGCGGAAGGCGGACGCAAGTTTGAGGCTCCGGCATATGTTATGGGAATAGTCAATTAATTCAAGGATATCGAGTGCATACGGGGCTAACAAGAAGAAGAAGGATTTAGTGAAGGTTTGGAGGATATATTGGTGTGGTGGAGGGGTGATATATAGTGTAATAAGAGTGTGTAGTGACGGGACAGCGGTAGGGTTGTGAGTTGTTGAGTTTGTAAACAAACATGGCAGAGGGAATTTCGGGTATGACGGAGGCGGAAGGAAGGTTACAACGTTTTCGGGGATTTAAGAGCACAGATAAGAAGTTAGAAGAGGTTAGTATTGTTGTGAAGGATTTGGAAAAGTGGATGAGTGATACGGAGAAATGGAAGGGGGATATTGGTGAGAAAGTTAAGGCACTGTGTGTAATGTGTGGTGTGATAGGTGGGGAAGGGAATAGGCCTAGCGAAGGAAGTGAATGCAGGCCTTTTTTGGCAGTTAATGAGAGCCTAGAGATAGTATTGAAAAGGGTAGATGAACTGGGAGCAGAGAATATGGCATTGAAGGAGCAGCTGAAGGAATACGAAGGACGTTTCACGGAAGTAAAGGAGTCGACTGCATGGACGGTGGTAGGTAAACAAAAAGTCAAGGATTTGGAGGATATTATGAAAGAGCAAAAGGAAGAAATAAATATGACCAAAAAAAGTTTTGAGAGTGCAGTTGTAGGGGTCATGAAGAACAAGGAGAGTGTCGTGAGGGAGGCCATGGACAGGGATAGGGGTGTAATCTTGTATGGAGATATAGAGACTCATATGAATGATAATGGAGTGAGAAAAGTGAGGGATATGGAGACAGTGAAGGAGGTCTTGAAAGGTGTGGATGAGGACGAATATGGATGGGAAGGGCAGGTGGAAGAGATCAGTAGGATAGGTAGATATAAAAGGGGAGAGATGAGACCTATAAGGGTACAGTTTAAAACTAGGGTAGTGGCAGAGACTGTGACAAATTTTAGTTGGAGGCTAAATACAAATGATAAACTGAAACACATAAGACTAAAGAAGGATTTGAGTATAGAACAAAGGAAAAAAATTAAGGAATTACAAGAAAAGGCTGATGAAAATAATGGAAAGTTGGATGAGGAGGATAAGAGAAATTTTTACTGGAGAGTGAGGGACGGAAAAGTGAGGAAGTGGTTTATAAGAGTAGAAAGGAGGGGGAGATCAGGGAGGGGAGAGAATGTGATGAGAGTTGTGACGGAGGAGGAGAACGGGGTGGAGGTGTCACAGGGAGAGACAGGAGACAAAGAGGCAGACCGTAGTGCTAACAGGGGAGTAGGGTACGGACTGGAGGAGCGGGATGGTGTAATTGCTGAAGGAATGGTAGATGGATTAAGGATTATGTTTAGTAATGTGGATGTGTTTACTCAGGACAAGAAAAGAGAACTGATATGTAGGTTGCAGGATGAAGAGGAAAAACCTGATGTCATAGCCCTACAGGAAGTAAGACCAAAAAATGTTAGAATTGAAAGGGAACTGGTGGAATATAGTTTGGAGGGTTTTGAGTTATATGAGAGAAATGCTATTAGAGCAGAGGTTGGAAGAGGACTGTTTATTTATGTAAGAAAAGAGCTCAAGGTTAATGAGGTGGATATGAGACAGCAGTATTGTGAGTATTTGTGTATTGAAGTAAAATGTGTAAGAGGATCCATTCTAATTGCCTCTATATATAGAAGCCCAAATAATAGCAGGGGAGAGGATGATAACCTACTGAAAGCAATGGAGGAGATAGATAATAGAGAGAACAAATATAAAATTTTGATTGGAGATTTCAATTTGCCAAGGATCAACTGGGCAAATTGTACTACTCCAGCGGGACAGGGTAGCCTGGAAAATAAGTTTATAGAGAAAGTGAGAGATTGTTTTTTAACGCAACATATTGTAGAGATGACAAGATATAGAGATGGGACGCAGGGGAGTGTACTTGATTTGATTTTAGCAATGAAGAGGATATAGTGGAACATGTTAATGTGGATAGCCCTATAGGTCGTAGTGACCATGCCTGTATAAGCTTTAGTTGTAACATTAAATCGGAGAGGGATAATAGAAGCAATAGAAAAATATACATGTATGACAGAGCAGATTATGAGCTGCTGAGACGGTGTTTGGACATTGACTGGGGGGAATATTTGAACGGTGAAGACGCTGAAGGAATGTGGAGGAAAATTAGAGTCAAACTGGAGAATGCTGTATCCAAAAGTGTACCAGTAAGGGAATATAAGGATAAAACAAAATTGAGGAAAAGAACTAACCCAGAATTGCCAATGAAAAGAAAGCTTTGGATATTGATTAGAAGAAAGAAACGATTGTGGGAAAGATTAAAATTGTTAAAAAAGAACAGGGGGTCTAGTATAGAGGCTAAGGAAGTGGATCTGGAACGCAGACAAATAAACAACAAAATAAGGTGGGAAACAAGGAGGGGGGTGAAGGAGAGGGAGAGAGAGATAGCTAGAAATGTGAAGGATAATCCAAAAATATTCTGGAAGTACATTCAGGAAAAGTTAACAAGAAGAGTAGGGATCCCAGAGCTGGTGGGGGGGGTTGAATGATGGGAGTAGAGCGGAGACTGATAAGGAGAAAGCAGAGGTGCTGGGGAAATACTTTGGGGGGGTACTAACAGTGGAGTCGGAGGATGCAGTGCCTACTATTCCCATCAAACAGGCACCGGCACTAGAACTAATAGAGTTTTCCCATGCTAGAATAAGAAGGGCTATAGAAAAAATGAACAGAAGTAAGTCACCGGGACCGGATGGGATACACCCAAGAATCATAAAGGAAGGAGGGGAGATGTTAGTAGAGCCATTGAAAATGTTATTTGAGGTATCGTTTAATACAGGACAAATCCCGATGGACTGGAGAGAGGCGAACATAACAGCTATATTTAAGAAGGGAAAGAGAAATGACCCAGGGAATTATAGACCAGTCAGTTTGACAAGTGTTGTGTGTAAACTAATGGAAACGGTAATTAGAGAAGGAATAATGGATCATATGAAGTCAAACCAACTTTTCAGTGGGAGACAGTTCGGATTCTTGCCGGGGAGGTCGACGGTACTACAGCTAATTAAGGTGGTAGATGATTGGATGCAAATTCTAGAAGATGGTGATGTAATAGACGTGGTATATTGCGATTTTATGAAGGCCTTCGATAAGGTCCCACATAAAAGGTTAATAGAGAAAGTTAGAAGCTATAATATAGGGGAGAAATGTGTGAAATGGATAGAAGCCTTCCTGAAAGATCGGAGACAGAGGGTACTGGTGAATGGAATAGGCTCGGGGTGGAGGGAAATTACAAGTGGGGTACCTCAGGGATCTGTGTTGGGACCACTGCTGTTCGTTATATTTATCAACGACTTGCCTGAAGTTATAACTAATGGAAGTGAGGTATACCTGTATGCGGATGACACTAAACTGTATAGAAGAGTGAGGAGTAAGGAAGATATGGGTTTGCTTCAAGGAGATGTGGCGGGCATGAAGGGATGGTCTGAGCATTGGTTAATGCCTTTTCATCCAAAAAAATGCAAGTACATGCGGATTGGGACCAGCAAGATAGACAAGGTAGGATACAGTATGTATGAAGCGATGGAGGAAGTGAGTGCAGAAAAGGATATAGGAGTAGTGATAGACAATAAGTTAAATTTCTCAGAACATTTAGCGGAAAAGATAAACAAAGCCAATAGAATTGTAGGGCTGATAAGGAGGACATTTGTGTCACTTGACGAAGAAATCTTCAGGAATCTATATACAGCGCTGGTTAGGCCGCACCTGGAATATGCAAACCAGGTGTGGGCTCCATATATGGTAAAGGATATAGAAGCAGTGGAGAAAGTGCAGAGGAGAGCTAGCAAGCTGGTACCAACGTTGAAGAACGCGGGCTATGAGCAGAGGTTGAGGACACTGGGGCTTCCGACACTGGCATATAGGAGAAAGAGAGGGGATATGATAGAGACTTTTAAGATAGTGTCAGGAAAGTACGATGAGGATGTGTGTGAAGGTATCTTCTTGATGCGGGAGGGAACAAGAACGAGAGGACACTCTAAGAAAATTTACAAAGAAAGAAATAGGCTTGAGAAGGCAAAGAACTCATTTTGTGATAGAGTGGTAAATGAGTGGAACGCACTGCCCCAGTATGTAGTCGATTCCGAATCAATAAGGGAGTTTGAAAGTAATCTTGATAATGGGGAAGACAAGATTTGAAGTTTGATTATAAAACAAAAATACAGAATAGTAAAAATGTTGCGTCTGCTACCGCCGCCGCCAACACCGTGAACGACCGCAGCAGTGCAAGTACTGGTACTGAGCTGGATACACAGGCATAGTTTGCCTTTTTCCAGAGGATCTACTGTAAGAAACTGTAAGAAACTGTAAGACGCAGCAAATGCGGAACCAGCGGAGCGTGGGGAGGCACGTCCGGGTAGGTTGAGCGCAGAGCAGAGAAGGAAGAATGACGCCTGAGTCAGCGTCTGGTCAAAGATCCACACAAGTACATCCACGATTATATGGAAAGCTTATGAATAGTTATTCTTATTTTCTTTTTCTTTTTTATTTGTTACGAAGTTTTTTCGTAGTGAGAACCCAATTTCATAATGACTGAACCATGAGTGAGGTTGCGTGCGCTCATGATGAAGGCTCCTCAATTTTTTATGCTCTGCGCGGTAGATTCAAACTACGGCGGATGAGTGTTTGAAGAGGGTGCCTTATGTAATAGGCATAATCGTCAATGATGGAGGGGCCACTAATAAATAAGACCATGTCAATATTGCTTAATAGCATATTAGGCCTTTTATAATCTTAACTTACTTACAATCTTATAATATACGATCTACTCGTCCTACGCTGTGCAGCGGGAACGACCGTGACGTCACAGAGACGTACGGTAACACAAAAAGTGACGTACTCTATCGTATCTTCATGTTAAACGTAAAATAGGCGCATATGAATAAGTAATAACGATATTTATCGTAAAATTACGATTTTAGGTGGGAATGGGGCCTAATATCGTCGCCTGGCGGTAGGGTGTCCATTACACACAGCTCGCCTTTAAGGGGTTAATAATCATACACAGCTTCTCAATAGGATGGCAGCCTGATGAGATTTAGAAAAGAAGGACGATGTACGGTCACACCACAAAGTCCTTGACTATTAAACACATCATAGAAGACTGCAGTCTACACAATCACTTACGTCAACAACATAATCTACACTCCTTGAGAGCCCTGTGGGAAATGTCAATCGTGGCCATGGCCTTCCTTAGGGACTCGGGGCTGTTCGGCCAGGCAGCTTAGGGAACAACAACATCAAACATTTAATTCTGTCCATTGATACAGGAGATAGATACAGTAGATAGATTGGGAGGAAGAGGGAAGGGGTCGTTAAGGTGTGGTTTCTGGTTAGTTTATGTTGCAGGATATTGCGTGCCTGACACGCAAATAGGTCAGTAGCAGGTCCAAAACAGTTCTTATTCGTGCTGTTATTGCCTACCTAACACGCAAATAAGTTTTTGTTGGTGGTATAATGTCGGCTTAAGGTAGGCTAAAGGCTCAAATAGGGGACTTTGGGAAAGTGGCTGGAACAAATTGAAATAATTCCCTTATGGCCTGTTATTTCTAATACACGGTTTTGATATACACTGCACGTACACAGTACGAATTAACTGCGTATATCGAGACCTGCCTGTATAGGTACTCTTTAGGTATTGCCTGATGTTACTATTCACCCCCCCCCCCAAAATACAAAATTGTTTATACAGTACTGTACTCAATTATATAAGGAACCAAGCCTCCTAGTATTGTATATAGGGGTATGTTGTTCATTGACAATAATGATTCTGAGGATATCTATTGATGTGAACTTTGCTCGCTGGTGTAGTGACTAGCATCTTGGACTTCCACCCAGAAGGCCCAGGATCGCGCCCACGCTCGACGCAGTAAAGGTTTTTCACAAGCACTGAGTCGTTACTGTCCCTCATGAGCAAGGGGATGGGGTAGTAGTACAGGACCCCAATGGAAATACGCCTAATCGGCCTTATTGGGCTATCCTTAGCTGGCTTAGCATGCGCTAGCTTTAAGAACTATTATTATTATTATTATTATTATTATTATTATTATTATTAGGCCTATTATTATTATTATTATTATTATTTTTGTTTTTTTTTCTCTGATGACATCTTTATACATACAAATTTAACCCTCCCGCCCCGGCTACGCATTACATAAATATTCCCCGAAATCCGGGTGTTTTGGCCGAAAAACGTCTAGGCTAGGCTACCGTATCATTGTTATGCTGACTGCTTCCCGCATTCCCGCGCATCCCCAAGCGTAGCTGTGTTATTTACCTGTAGAATGGCGTTAAGTAGAGCTCTCTAAGTCAAGTGCTTGATTTGTGATGATGATTTCATTGGAGATAACTTTATGGCCAAAACAGCCACTTTACACTACTTTTCGATACTTAACAACAACATACAGGCACACACGAACAAGCAACGCTCTCCTTCTTGTGGCCGGAGATGCGGGGCGTCGGTCCAGCCGGCTGTTGTTTACATGCGTCGGACCGACGCCTCGCACACGAAGCTCACAGGCTTTCAAGCAATGGTACAATGTTATACCACCCGGGTTCCTGGGGGCAAAACATAATGGTACACACGTGTACCACCCGGGGTTGAAGGGTTAAAGACCGTTTCGTCCACAGAGAGTGTGGTTACGGTCACGTCCTAAATGGCGGCATTTCAGGTGACACTGTCATTGGCTGCCTCTGTTGTCAAGTTCTTAGTTTTGAGATTGGACCGAATTACCTAATCCCACATCTTTCTAGGTCTACCTCAACGTGTAGCTCCCTCCACGTTCACAGTTCAGCATTATATTTTTACTTATTCACAGTCCAGCATTTCTTCACCCAGTTCTGATCATCCATTCTCTCCATGGTCCAAACCAACCAAGTCGGCTCATGCGCATCACTTCACCGATAGTGTACTCTTAATGCCTACCACCAGGATACTCTATTTCTGGGGGGTCCTTTCGTCAGACCACACACTTTGTCTCTAGTATCCAGAAAGCTACACTTCAGGAACTCCCAACTATTATGGACATTACCTATGCTGTCTCGTTTTCTTTTCCTTATTTAACATTTCTTCACACCGTATAGGGGCCTGAAAATGCTTGACCAAATTATGAAGGTCTGTGAGAGAGTCTTTGAGGGCTTGATCAGGCAAAGCATCTCCATTGATGATATGCAGTTTGGTTTTATGCCAGGACGTTGTACAACCGATGCTAACTTCATAGTCAGGCAGATACAGGAAAGATACTTACTAAATGGCAGGGATCTTTACTTTGTGTTTGTAGACCTGGAGAAGGCCTTTGACAGGGTGCCTAGAGATGTTGTGCAGTGGGCTATGAGGAAACTTGGTGTGGAAGAGTGGCTGGTGCGTGTGATAATGAAAATGTATGAGGATTCGCGAATTGCGGTGAGGGTGAAAGGTGTACTGAGTGAGGAGTTCACAGTCTATGTTGGAGTTCATCAGGGTTCAGTGTTAAGCCCCCTCCTCTTTATTATGGTCCTGGAGGCACTGTCTAGAGATTTTAGATCCGGACTCCCATGGGAACTGTTTTATGCAGACAATTTAGTCCTCATAGCTGACAATGTGCAAGATGCTGAGGCCAAATTCAGAAGATAGAGAGAGGGCATGGCGAGCAAGGGTTTAAGAGTCAATATTAACAAAACCAAGGTTATGCATTGTAGACTGAGACGAGGCAATATGGAAAGAGCGGTGCATACCCATGTGCTGTGTGTGGGCGCTAACTCGATTCGGTGTAGCATCTGTCGATGTTGGGTGCACCATCCGGGTGGATGGGACTCGATAGCCTTGGCGGGCAACCCATCTAGGGGAATAAACCCTAAACAAATTACCGATGGGCGACATGCTAATCGGTGCTACTTACAGGTGGCGATCTCTATAACAGGTAACATGGGAGTAAGCGCTGTAGTAGAATAAGAGGACCCCTGCCGAAGGATAAGTCAGAAATAGAGAAATTTGAGTGTGTAGTGTGCAAAGGCGAGCTTGTGTTAAATGAGGATCCTGTGGCTGTGAATTTTGGAAACGAGTCATTGGAGCTGGTGGACAAGTTTTGTTACCTAGGAGATACCACCTCTGCCGGTGGTGGGGCCGAGGCTGCCACTGTCGCTAGAATTAGATGTGGCTGGGGGAAGTTCAGAGAACTGCTGCCTATTCTGACCATGAAAAGAATGCCTCTCCCCCTGAAGGGAAAGGTGTATACCTCATGTGTTAGAAGTGCAATGACGTATGCCTCACAAACATGGGCCGTTAAAATAGAAGATGTCAACATAATGGAACGTAATGAGATGAGAATGGTGAGATGGATGTGTGGGGCCAGGCTGCAGGATAGAATAACAAATGATGAGCTGAGGAGACGTTTAGGTATAAAGAGTATTAGCGAGGAGATGCGTATAAGTAAACTGCGATGGTATGGGCATGTGGAGAGAATGGATGAAAAAAATTAGGTGAAAAGATGCAGGTCTGTGATTGTGGAGGGAGCTGCACCAAGGGGTGGACCGAGGAAGACCTGGGATCGGACTATACGTGCCGATCTCAAATCCCAAAACTTGACAAGTGAAGCAGCCCTTAACAGGGGTGCCTGGAACGCTGCCATTAGGATAAGAAACTGAAAGTACACGTATGTGTGGAGCACTCAGTCCTAAAATGTTATGTATGTATGTACCCTCTATCTTTAGATTCTGATGTACCGGTATCCAGCAACCACACTTCTATCTCGGTTTGGCTAATATTTACATTGCATTTATTGTTATCGTTTTCTTTACCGAATTTGGCAGGTATTTTAGTTATGTTGTTGAGTTTCTATAATTAATTAATAACAAATTTAACAAGAAATACATTATATTTAGTGAGTACTAACTTGTAAAGTTTATATGTGTTGGCTAGAAAGAGGAATAATAAAAATGTATGGAGTATGCTTGTAAGGTTGAGTACATGGAGGTTTTGTAATTAAGGTATAAGCTTGAAAAATGTGTAAGTTCTCATCATCATCATATCCGACGCCTTGTTTCCCCCTGGGAAACCCCCGCTAAAGGATGGCCATGACAGAAACGTCTCCAAGCTACTTTGTCAAGACATACCTCCTTTGCCCGTTCCACAATGCCGCTTCCACTACGTGGAAATTTTTCTTCAATATATTTTTCCACTTTCTTTTCCCATACCATAGGTGGTCTTCCACTACTAGCTGTTCCACTCACCTGACTCCCATATATCTTTCTTGGCATTCTGTCTTCATCCATTCTCTGACCATGACATACCACCTCAAAGTACTTCTCTTTATCCACTCAACCACTCCACAATCATTGCCTAAAGCTTGCTCTTCCATTCCAAAGGACTCATACACTTCCCTATTATTTGGCTCATCTAGCCTATTCACACCAGCTGCCATTCTGAAAAAGCTCATCTCCACAGCTCTCAGTTTGGAGAGGTCTTCTTCACTTGCTGTCCATGTCTCACTTCCATACTAGAGTGTTGGGAGCAGCACACTGTTTCTCAGTGACTTTTTAACTTCCTGACTAACCATTCTTCCTTTGAGAATACTATCTATCTATCTATCTATTGCCTGACACCGTGATCCCCGAAGGGGTGGCCACGAACGAACCGCCCCCATGCACCTCTGTCCCCAGTCAGTCGACGCCCCTCCCCCCAACCAGCACCGCCTTCGTTCATGTACTTCCTCACTCCATCCTTCCACCTCATATTCGGTCTACCTCTCCCCCTCTGTCCCTCCACCTCGCTCTCGTACACCCTCTTAGTCATTCTCTCGCTTTCCATACGTTCCATATGGCCGAACCATCTCAAGTTGTTCCTTTTCACACTTTCCAGCACATCTACCTCCAACCACACCTCCTTCTTATTTCCTCATTCGTCTGCCTCCATGTAACTCCGCACGCACTCCTTAAGTAATTCATTTCCACTGCTCTCACTCTTGGTCTGAGTCTCTCAACCAACGTCCATGCTTCGCTTCCGTAAGCCAGTGTCGGGATTACCACACTGTCATGCAAGGACTTCTTCACTTCCATACTGACCACCCTATTTCTTGTTACTGCTTTTAGCGTTCCTACAACCCTCTTCCCTGTTGTACCCTCTCCCGCACCTCTTCATCCATAGTCCCATCTTTACTCAACACACTGCCCAGATACTTAAAGAGTTGACGATCTCCATAGCCTGACCGTTCAGCTTCACCTCACACTCTGTGACTTCACCCCTTTCGAAGACCATAACCTTGCTCTTCCCCGTATTTACCTTCAAATTCCGTTTTCTGCACTCTGTACCATACTCTTTTACCAGACCCTGCACCTCCCATTCATTATCACTCATCAGAACTGTATCATCCGCAAACAGCAGTATAGGTAGCTTCCACTCAATTCCCTCCCTTTTCAGCGATACACCAACATCCACTGCTCTTGATAGTATTTCTTTCATAACTCCATCCATATATACAGTAAACAACCACGGGGACATCACACACCCCTGTTTCAAACCAACATTCAGGTCAAAGAACTCGCTCTGCTCACTCTCCACACGTACTGCCGCCTTTGCACCCTCATACATGCTCTTCACTGCTTTCAGCAACTTGCCCTCTACTCCATATATTCTAAGTACTTTCCACAAACCTTCTCTATCCACTCTGTCATAGGCCTTCTCCAAGTCCATAAAGGCAACATACACCTTTTGTTTCTTCTCCAGATACTTCTCCAACACAATTCAGGGTAAAAATCTGATCTACACATACTCTTCCCTTCCTAAAACCCCTGCTCGTCGCCTATCCATTTCTCCGTTCTCACTCTCACTCTCTCAATCACTACCCTACTGTATACCTTCCCTACTACGCTTAGAAGACATATTCCTCGGTCGTTACCACACACTCCTCTTTCCCCTTTGCCCTTATATAGGGGGACTATTATGCCAGTCTTCCAGTCATCGGGTGCACTCCCCTTCTCCCATGCTAGTTTGCACATTTTCCATACCCATTCTATCACTATCTCACCACCATACCTCAACATTTCCCCACACACTCCATCTGTTCCTGGTGCTTTCCCCAACTTCACTCTTTTCATGGCTTCCCACACTTCTGACCTCCTGATCCCCACCTCCTCCTCCACTACTATCAATACTATCAAGTTCTCCAATCACCTTTCTCACTTGCATTTTTCTCTCTTTTATCTCACTCTCCATTTTACCATATTTGCATAGTACAGCTCCCAAATACTTGAAGATTTCAACCTCTTCCAGTACTTAATTTTTCATTTTTATTTTACAACCTTTCTCATGTTCTTTCTTAATTCTATATTTAGCCTTAAAATCTATGGTTTCATGCATTCTTCTCTCAATCACCATTACCTTACATTTCCCTATATTGACCTTTAACTTTCTCTTTTTGCATACCCTGTCAAAGTCTGTCACCACTTTCTAAAATTCTTCTACATTTTCCGCCAACAGGACTGCATCGTCCGCATATAGGCATGTTAAAATCTTCCACGCTCTTCCCTCTGATTCCAGTCTAGCTCCTACACCCATTGATCCCGCCCTACATTCTCTAATCACTCCATCCATGTATATATTGAACAACCAAGGTCCTGATGTGGCGGCGTCTACGCCGTGGGACCACCTCCCGGAGCTGCCAACCGCGGATGGCTGCCGACCCTCCACGGCCGGAGACAAGATCAATCGACCAATGGAGGACAACCGGATGCCGGCCGCGGGGAGCAGTTTCGGGAGCCAAACCGTCACAACTATCCCCTGCCCCCCCCCTGGGGGCACGGGTCCTTGGAGTGGCTTCGGTCGCGCCGGGAATTTCCACACCTCTCACACCACACACACACATCACACAGTTTTTCCTACACCGAGAAATGACTCTCCGGCTGTCATTTCTCGAAGACTTCTTCTAGCCGGAGACATTGAGAGCAACCCAGGACCCACGTACACATACATATGTCCAACTTGCTCAAAACCCATCACTTCGAGTCGCCACACTAAGGGTTCAGTTCTCTGCAATTCATGCAGGAACTGGACCCACTTCACCTGTACAACACTTGCCTCCAAGAAACACTACACGAACACCTGGACCTGTTCCTCATGCCCCTCCCTCTCCCAGTCAAATCCCTCGCCTAAAACCCATCCACCTCTCCTCCCCAATCCACCTAGCCTTCCCATATCATCCACTCCCCCCCCTAAAACCCGTCCACCTCTCCTCCCTAACCCACCTAACCTTCTCATACCATCCACATCCTCAACTCAACACACCACACCCCATCCTAATCCATTCCAACCCCCATCTCCTGCTCCCCAATCCCCATCCCCACCTCCAGCCCCTCCCTCACCCCCACCCCATCCTCGTGCAGCAGCACCCAACATACATCGTGCACATAACATTAACATTCTCCAATTGAACATAGATGGCATTAACACAAAGAAACACGAACTCTCACACTTCATCAAACAACACAACATACACATTGCCATCTTACAAGAAACAAAACTCCGCACATCACAAAAAACACCCACATTTCATAATTTCACCACCATCAGACAAGACCGGGCTGTCGGCGGGGGCGGTGGACTCATCACCCTGGTACACAATGAAATATCATTCATAGTAACCAGTGTACAAACCAAATCCCTCCTCCCCCCAAATGATAACACAACAGAAATACAATCAATTAAAATACGCACTGGCAACAAATCCAACATAACCATCATAAACACATACATCCCTCCCCAAACATCCCCTACAGTACCAAATGAATACAGACCACACTTACAACACATCACAAACACCCCACACATCATCCTGGGTGGTGACTTCAACGCCAAGACGTCGGCCTGGTTTGTCGACAACCCCGACACAGACAGAGGGCTGGTACTACAAAACCAAACAGATAACCTCATCATCCTTAACGACATCCATCAACATACCCATATTCCTCACCAAGCCCTCTATAACCCATCATCTCCAGACATCACCTTTTGCTCCCCAGAACTCGCCCCCACAACATCCTGGAGGGTGGTCAAAACCTTAGGCTCTGACCACCTCCCGATCATTATCACCACCAAAACCAGACTCACCCCAGCTAGCCACAAACACACATACACCAATTATAAAAGAGCTAACTGGGAAGCATTTACAAATGAGACAGAACAACACTTCACAACTCTAAACAGTACACCCATCACTAACATCAACAATGCTGTACACATACTCAATAAAACTATCCAAAACGCTGACAAGAAACACATTCCAAGAGGTAACAGAAAAAGACACAACCCCAACTTCACACCAGAAATTCAAAACCTCATCAGACAACGCGACATACTGAAACACTCCCCAGCACCCCACACACAAGACATCACACAACAAATTCAAGCACTCAACACCCAAACTAACAACAAAATACAAGAACAACAAAAACTAAATTGGAATAACTTCCTACAAACACTTGATCACAAAACAAACCCCAAAAAACTCTACAAAAACACTAAACAGCATCACACTTTCCAACAGCAACACAACACAATCACATGCTGCAATCACAACAACAGACTCTACTCCTTCATGTAAACAACAAGCAAACACTCTCATCAATCACTTCTCACATGTCAGCCACCTAAAACCTCACAAAGATGACCGACGTGTCATCCGACGTAAGAGACAATTCCCCACAGACCCTGACTATACACCCTTCACCAATCACCAGACAAAGCATATCATCAACAATCTCAAGCACTCACCCGCCTGTGGCCTAGACAACATAAGCAACATACACCTCAGACACCTGGGACCACAAGGCATACAAACACTCACTAACATATCAAACTACAGCTATTCACACAACACAATACCAGACATTTGGAAGCATGGTATCATCATCACATTCCCCAAACCCAACAAAGACCCCACGCTACCCTCCTCGCACCGCCCCATCACACTCCTTTGCTCCCCCTCCAAAGTCATGGAACGCCTAGTATTACAACTAATTACACCCGACCTACCCCTAGCTCCAACACAACATGGCTTTAGGCCACTGCACTCCACAAACACTCTTCTCACAGACCTTACACAAAGAGCTTTTGACGGCATCAACTCAGCTAGACCACCACACAGATCACTATTAGCCACACTCGACATTAGTAAAGCATTCGATGCCATCCCCCGCCACAACCTAACAAACAAAATCTACAACACAAACATGCACAACAACACAAAAAGGTGGCTGGCCAACTTCCTAGCAGGCAGATGTGCACACGTATCTTTTGCCGGTCAGTCATCTAAAATCAGAAACTTTCCAAACGGAGTCCCACAAGGATCCGTCCTATCGCCCGCACTCTTCAATCTGTACATGCACGATATAACTACACCCAATACTCCCCAAATAAACTTAGCCTCTTATGCAGATGACATAACACTCACATGCACACACCATGACCCAAGAAGAGCAACAGATCTCCTTCAACCCTATCTCAACACACTACATGGCTGGTGCACTACAAACAGACTTAATCTAGCCCCAGCCAAATCCACCGCAACCCTGCTCACAAGCTGGACAGGTGAACACGAATACATCCCTCAACTCACCATAAACAACACACCCCTAACACATACACACACACCCAAAATCCTAGGAGTAACATATGATACTCATATGACATTCAAACAGCACACCACAAAATTAAAAAGAAACTGACACCAAGACTTAACGCCCTCAGGTCACTTGCTCACACAAAATTTGGACACAACAAAGAAACTACCACCACAGTATATAAACAATACATAAGATCAGTGATGGAATACGCAAGCCCAGCCTGGGCTTCTAACCTAGCTGAAACACATCATAAGACCTTACAGACTATTCAAAACAAAGCCCTGAAGATCATTACAGGCTGCACAGCTACTGCACCCACAGATCATCTACATCAAGAAACCAAAATCCTCAAAGTCAAAGACCATCTGGACATGAGAGGCACTCAATTCCTGGCAGCAGCCTCCACGAACCAAGACCACCCACTAAACTACATGGCAACACACCCACAGACACCAAGAAATATCAAAACAACACCCAGCACACGGTATCACACACAATTATTGTCCTCTCTCCCTCCCTGCCCACCCCGAACCAACTTCCAGAAGCACATCCATACTCATATCTCTCGCCAATCCATCCACTCACTCACAGACAATACGCAGCTGCATGCACGACCTCCCGAAATCCATCCTTCCGAATCCTCCCTCCCTCGCGAGGACAGAGTCCACCTGGCCAGGCTGAGATGCGGACACCATCCAGCTCTCTTGAGCTATCAGAAGAGACTGGATGACTCCGTTGTCGACGCCTGCCCGGGATGTAACACAGCACCCCATACCATTAAACACATCATAGAAGACTGCATTTCACACAACCACTTACGCCAACAACACAACCTACACTCAATGAGAGCTCTGTGGGAAAGCCCGGTCGTGGCCATGGCCTTCCTCAGGGACTCGGGGCTGTTCGGCCAGGCAGCTTAGGGAACAACAACAACAACAACCAAACTGACATGACACATCCCTGTCTTACTCCTACATTGACCTCAAAACTTTCACTTAACTTATCCCCTACCTTCACATTTGCCATTGCATTCCTATAAAAAGATTTTACTGCCATTAGCAACTTTCCTCCTACATCTTATACTGTTAACACATCCCATAGACCTTCCCAGTCTACTTTGTCATAGGCTTTTTCTAAATCCATGAATGCTGCATAGAGTTTTCTGTTCTTGGCCAGATACTTCTCTACTAACAAACGCATTGAGGCTATCTGGTCAACGCAGCCCCTGCCCTTTCTGAAACCTCCCTGTTCCTCACCTATTTTGTCATCCGTTATCTTCTGCAGTCTCTCTGTTACTACTCTTGCGTATACTTTTCCAGGTATGCTAAGCAAGCTAATTCCCCTATAACTCTTACACTCCTCTTTACTACCCTTCCCTTTGTACAAGGGTACTATCACTGCTTTCCTCCAGTCCTCTGGTACAGTTTCCTTTTCCCATACCTTACCTTGTGGTACCTTGTGATGAGTTCACCACACTTCTAGCGGCACCGAGGAGCGCGCCGCATCTCGTTCTGGGTGGTGATTTGGTGCAGCAGACTGTTCGAAGGGGCAGCACGCTCCCCTGCGAAGATGGGCTCGTCTGGCACTTTTTGCAGTTCGGCATCGAGGGCTCTCTTGAAGTTGTCTAACGAGATGCCCCTCATGTCTCTTACTCGCCGTGGGAGTTTGTTGAAGAGACGTGATAACCAGCCCTCTCGCAGAGAGCCCATAGCACCCCTGTTATTCATCCGGGGGGATATCGCATTCCCAGCCTCTCCTATCACTGAATTTCATGACTATTGGGGTATGTACTGGTAGGTTTGGTACAAAACCCTCTGCGATTTTCCACATGTATATTATTAGGTAACGTTCCCTTCTACGTTCCAGCAAGTACAGTTTCAGTGCTCTTAAACGCTCCCAATAGTATATTTACCTAATTGCCTAATTGTAGTTTACAGGAGTTGAGCTAAGCTCGTGTTGTCCCGTCTCTCAGTCTACTTTTTATCCAATTTTTTCATGAAAATATGGATGTTCCTTGCCCCTACCACCTCCTCCTCCAGCCCATTCCATTTGTCAATACATCTATAGGGGAAGCTAAACTTCCTGATATCGTTCTTGCAGGTAGGTCTTTTTACTTTGTAGCTGTGGCCTCTAGTTATTCCTGTATCCATAATTAATATATCCTCCCTATCCAGCCTCTCCAGCCCCCGGGTACATTTGTACATCATTATCATGTCTCCCCTCTCTCTCCTCTCTTTTAGACTCGGTAGATTTAATTTGTCTAGCCTCCCTTCATATGGCAGTTCTCTGAGACTTGGAACCAATCTAGTGACTGCTCTCTGGATTCTTTCTAACTTGTGAATATGCTTCTTTAGATGCGGGGACCACACCACTGCTGCATGCTCCAATCTTGGTCTAATCATACTCTTCATAATTTTCGCTACCATGGTCTCATCCAAATAGTTCAGAGCAACTTTCATATTCCCGGCCATTGCATACATTCCGCTAAAGAGCTTGTTAATATGTTTCTCTGGCGACAAATTATCTTGTATAACCAACCCTAAATCTTTTTCTTTTTCGGCCTTGCTAATTTTATTATCTCCCATCCTGTACTCCCAATTTGGTCTATTCACACTTCTTCCCATATTTAACACATGACATTTACTTATATTAAATTTCATTTTCCACTTGGTGCTCCATTCGTATATTTTATCTAAATCCCCTTGCAGCTCCTCACAACTACTTTTATTTGTTATTTGTCTCATAATTTTTACGTCATCTGCAAACATTGACATGTAGGAGTTTATGCCTATCGGCAGGTCATTCACGTACATAAGGAACATGAGAGGTGCCAACACAGATCCCTGCGGCACACCACTCTCAACTTTCCGCCACGATGAGTAAGTTCCTCTAATGTTGGTCCTCATTTCCCTATCTGTTAAATAGCTCTCCATCCATTTCAGCAAACTCCCCCTGACACATCCTAGCGTCTCAAGCTTAGATAACAATCTCTTATGTGGTACCTTATCGAATGCTTTGGAAAGGTCTAAGTAGACGCAGTCCACCCATCCGCCTCTTTCTTGGAGTACATCTATCACCCTACTGTAATAACATAGCAAACTGGTAACACAAGATGTCCCTTCTCTGAATCCAAATTGCTTTGGGGTTATTATTTTCTTTCTCTCCAACATTTTCATCCATCTCTTCCTAATTAGCTTTTCACAAATCTTGCATACAATACTAGTAAGTGAAACTGGTCTATAGTTTAGAGGGTCCTCAGGGTTTCCATTCTTGTATATCGGAATGATATTAGCTCTTTTCCATTCAACAGGAACCTGTCCTTTATCTAAGGAAGCTTGAATTATGTCCCTCACTGGCTCCACTAATTGCTCTGCACACTCCTTTAAAACCCAGGCAGACACTTCATCCGGTCCCATAGCTTTCCTTACTTCAAGTCCTCTCATCGCAGATAACAGCTCATCTCTAGTTATTTCAATCTTACTAAGACCACTCTCCAGTACTCCCGCCTGTGGTTCGTCAAAACCTTCCTCTCTAGTAAAAACTGACCCCAATTTGTTATTCATTACCTCACACATGTCCGATACATTTTCATACGTCCTAGCATCAACTCTTAATTTAGTCATTTGTTTCTTTACCTTCAACTTACTGTTTATATATTTATAAAATAATCTAGGGTCACTTTCACATTTATTTACTATGTTCTTCTCATAGTTCATTTTAACTTGCCTAATTATGTTAACATATCTATTCCTCTCCTGTTTATATTTATTCCGATTACTCTCAGTGTTCCTTCTTCTTAATCTAGCCCAAGCTGCATCACGCCTACCCAAAGCTCTTTTGCATTTCAAATTAAACCAATCTTTCTGCTTAGTAAAATTTCCAGTTTTATATCTTGGGACAAACATATTGGTTCCTACTCTATAAATTTCGAGGAATCTACTATATTTACCTTGTACGTCCCGTTCCTTCAAAATAAGATCCCAATCTACTCCCTCTAAATATCTTTTCAAGGATACATAATCAGCTTTACTATAATTTAATCTGTCATTTATGTAGCTATTGTCTAATCTATTGGCATTACTCGAGGTCAACTTCCATTTTAGTAATAGGTGATCACTTTTACCTACAGGACATAGATAGTTTATATCACTAATTTCGTGAGGATCTTTTTTCGTGTAGCTGTTTTCTTACAATTTCTTACAGTAGATCCTCTGGAAAAAGGCAAACTAGGCCTGTGTATCCAGCTCAGTACCAGTACTTGCACTGCTTGTCGTTCACGGTGTTGGCGGCGGCGGTAGCAGACGCAACATTTTTACTATTCTGTACAGTATTTTTGTTTTATAATCAAACTTCAAATCTTGTCTTCCCCATGCTTTATCAAGATTACTTTCAAACTCCCGTATTAATTCGGAATCAACTACATACTGGGGCAGTGCGTTCCACTCATTTACCACTCTATCACAAAATGAGTTCTTTGCCTTCTCAAGCCTATTTCTTTCTTTGTAAATTTTCTTAGAGTGTCCTCTCGTTCTTGTTCCCTCCCGCATCAAGAAGATACCTTCACACACATCCTCATCGTACTTTCCTGACACTATCTTAAAAGTCTCAATCATATCCCCTCTCTTTCTCCTATATGCCAGTGTCGGAAGCCCCAGTGTCCTCAACCTCTGCTCATAGCCCGCGTTCTTCAATGTTGGTACCAGCTTGCTAGCTCTCCTCTGCACTTTCTCCACTGCTTCTATATCCTTTACCATATATGGAGCCCACACCTGGTTCGCATATTCCAGGTGCGGCCTAACCAGCGCTGTATAGAGATTCCTGAAGATTTCTTCGTCAAGTGACACAAATGTCCTCCTTATCAGCCCTACAATTCTATTGGCTTTGTTTATCTTTTCTGCTAAATGTTCTGAGAAATTTAACTTATTGTCTATCACTACTCCTATATCCTTTTCTGCATTCACTTCCTCCATCGCTTCATACATACTGTATCCTACCTTGTCTATCTTGCTTGTCCCAATCCGCATGTACTTGCATTTTTTTGGATGAAAAGGCATTAACCAATGCTCAGACCATCCCTTCATGCCCTCCACATCTCCTTGAAGCAAACCCACATCTTCCTTACTCCTCACTCTTCTATACAGCTTAGTGTCATCCACATACAGGTATACCTCACTTCCATTAGTTATAACTTCAGGCAAGTCGTTGATAAATATAACGAACAGCAGTGGTCCCAACACAGATCCCTGAGGTACCCCACTTGTAATTTCCCTTCACCCCGAGCCTATTCCATTCACCAGTACCCTCTGTCTCCGATCTTTCAGGAAGGCTTCTATCCATTTCACACATTTCTCCCCTATATTATAGCTTCTAACTTTCTCTATTAACCTTTTATGTGGGACCTTATCGAAGGCCTTCATAAAATCGCAATATACCACGTCTATTACATCACCATCTTCTAGAATTTGCATCCAATCATCTCCCACCTTAATTAGCTGTAGTACCGTTGACCTCCCCGGCAAGAATCCGAACTGTCTCCCACTGAAAAGTTGGTTTGACTTCATATGCTCCATTATTCCTTCTCTAATTACCGTTTCCATTAGTTTACACACAACACTTGTCAAACTGACTGGTCTATAATTCCCTGGGTCATTTCTCTTTCCCTTCTTAAATATAGCTGTTATGTTCGCCTCTCTCCAGTCCATCGGGATTTGTCCTGTATTAAACGATACCTCAAATAACATTTTCAATGGCTCTACTAACATCTCACCTCCTTCCTTTATAATTCTTGGGTGTATCCTATCCGGGCCCGAGGACTTACTTCTGTTCATTTTTTCTATAGCCCTTCTTATTCTAGCATGGGAAAACTCTATTAGTTCTAGTGCCGGTGCCTGTTTGATGGGAATAGTAGGCACTGCATCATCCGATTCCACTGTTGGCGCTCGAACAAATAAAATACCAGCATATATATACTGTATATACAGTATATACCGGTATATATATAGTATATATATACTATATATGAGTGAAGGTGGTGTTGGGTGGGAGGAGGGGTACCAGCTGATGGATGACCACCCCTTTGTGAATCAAAGCATCTGAAATAGATTGACAGAAGTTCCTTTTTTTTTTTTTAATATTAGTTTAACCAGACCACTGAGCTCCATAAAAGAACTCTCATAGGGCTGACCCGAAGGATTCGATCAAGATACACAACTGAATGAGTCAAGATAGAGAGGGAAGGGCAGTAGGGGAGCAAATTGAGGAAGGCGAAGACACGCAGACACCTCTCGCCAATTAATCAGTTCAGCCGGACCACATGAGCTCCACATTAGAGCTCCCATAGGGCAGGGCCGAAGGATGAGGCAAGAACTGCTACACCGCAACACCAACCAAGAAGTGATCAGGGCGAAGAACGAGAGATCAGGTTGAAGGTAGAAAAAATCACATCGAGAAGCAAAAAATGCATTACCGAAGGGAATCAAGTCAGTCTGGCCACAACAGCAACCGAAGAGTCAGGAGTCCGCTACCCAGCCAGGCCAGGGAGACATGAGATATAGGTTGCCCGAGGACAACCGAATAGGACAGAACAAGAATAGAAGGGGAAAAACATAGAAAGAGAAATGGAAACACTACTCAAAATTAGTCAAGCTGACGACGAAAGCTCGAGGGGAGATATTTTATAAGGGAAATGACCACAACCATCCCCCATCAAGCCCCAGTCGCCGGCGACGAAGCCCCCCAACCGCGCCAAGGAGAGTAGTAACAGGGGGTTTTTCTCTATTGATTAATGGTCTTTCTATACCTCACTCAGATTTCAAGATTGTTTATTAATGTATTGACCGAATTAATTACCAGATATAAAGTGTGTGTGTGTTTTTACCTGGGATGTGTACGTTTTGTGTGCGCTGGAATGGGATGCCTCTGACATAGCCATACAGCACAACATCTCTGTCACACTTGGGGTTGATCCTGATATGCTCTGGGTTAGTGATGTCTTCGTAACGATCAACTGGTGGATGGAAAAGAAAGTTTTATCAATTATCTATTACCGATACTATCAATATATGCAGTATATTAACCCCTTAAATACCAGCGACGGCTCACAGCCGTCAGTAAAAAGTGACTCGCAAGTACCAGCGACGGCTCTCAGCCGTCAGTAATATACGATCCTTGTTCTGCTAATATCTAGCTGGAGCTACTAACATGACTTGGAGGCACTGCTGTGAGGAGTTGGCAACACTTATTATGGTCCCTAGCAGCTATTCCAGGCCGGCTGAGTCATTTACCCACCAACAACCTAGGTTAGGCCATTTTTTTGCGTATTTATAAGCACGCCAAAATTCTGAGAATTTGATGTTTCACCTAGATCCAGCGTTTGCAGGAAGGTATAAACCACTGTTCGGCAAGGGTTAAGCAGTTCAAGGAGTCAGAAAGGGCCAGAATGTGTGTCCTAGAGTGTACATACATAAAGTGTACTTAAAAGACCAAGTGATCCATTAGAATTACGGTTTTAATCTAGGGTAACGTTTTAATGACAGTTGTTGTTGTTGTTGTTCCCTAAGCTGCCTGGCCGAACAGCCCCGAGTCCCTGAGAAAGGCCATGGCCACGATCGGGCTTTCCCACAGAGCTCTCATTGAGTGTAGATTGTGTTGTTGGCGTAAGTGGTTGTGTGAAATGCAGTCTTCTATGATGTGTTTAATGGTATGGGGTGCTGTGTTACATCCCGGGCAGGCGTCGACAACGGAGTCATCCAGTCTCTTCTGATAGCTCAGGAGAGCTGGATGGTGTCCATGTAGAGAATGATGACAGTAGAGAAATAATGTATCAGTGAAGACCATCTAGTAACATAGAACGGCCAACCTCCGCCATATGCAGTGGGTGTCACTCGTATCATTAGCCTCTCTTTGCACTATATCCATTCTCATAATAAACATTTGGCAATAGTGGCATACAGTTTGGGCATTGAACCTAAATTCTACATAATCAAAAATAAATCTTACACTGTTGTTTGACAATTATGACAGCAAAATGGTATCCACAGGAAAAGATCTCTAATATATTACTGATAAGAGCACATTTGACCTACCAATAACAAAGGGATGAGACGTCCTCCATACCAGGGGCCTGAACTTCATCACTGATATAAAGCGGCCCAGGTTCCTCACCTCGTTCTTCAAGTACTCTCCATGAATCAGGCCTGAAAAATAAATAAAAATAAATAATGTACAAATAATAATAATAATTGTAGTATATATTATACAGTATAATGCTTATACAGTCAGGACCCCCAATACACGATTCCACAATGCGCGAAAACCCTAATACAGTACACGAGTTACCCCTCGAAAATAACATTAATTAATTAAACATTAATTACGCGAGGCGGTACCACAATACACGAATCGAGAGCTAAGAAGGGGCCAAATCCGCTATTCCCGCTTGATACGCGAGCACGTCTACGTTTCGCGAGGCCCAGGCGTAGCTCCGAAAAGAGAAGAAGACGGGCATACGCCTGCCTTCCCTCCCGCTTACCCTCCCTCCCTCCCTCCCACAGTCCCGCTCAAGCGCTCATAGCCGTGCGGAGTGACCAAACGTTTGTAGTGCCTGCCACTTTTTTCGCCATGCCACGCCAATATAAGAAGATAACACACAAAATGAAGGTGGAAGTGTTGGATCGCAAGAAAAAAGGAGAAGGAAACTGTGCAAGAGGCTTGTCAGAGTAAACTGTTCGTACGATTTGGTCAGGGAGGGAGAAGTTGGAGAAAATCGTGAAGTCCTACGGTCCTAGTCCTAGCCTATCTACTACTAATTTTAAGGTAAGGTTTCATATTTTTATTCATTATTGTTCTTATATATAAGATATAGACTGTACTGTAGAGCCAAAAATGTCGAAAATAGGGCCAAAAATGTCGAAAATAGGCCATAATTGAGAGATGTCACCCAATCTAATTATTCCCATTTAAAGTTAGTTCCACAATACACGAATTCACAATACGCGATGCCTCCCGTCACCCCTATTCTCGCGAATTGGGGGTCCTGACTGTACTGTACAATACTAATAGGGCAGAAATAATGCGACAGTTAATCAGAAACTTATACCTGTACTGTACTTAATTTAATGAAATCAAAAGGTAATAAATATTCTGTAGAGTTAATGGTTTTCAGTCTGGGTCGAAATAAGTTCAAACTAGAAGAGGCTGAATATCTACGATTACACAGTATAAACTTGTCCTTTGGAACTGTCAATTCCCATTACAATCTATCTGTGTAGGCGCTATTCAAATATTGACTTCCCTCAACTTCGGTTTCAAGTCACAATAACTATGAACTAAAAAGGAAAATTTGCATTTAATAATGTAAGTTATTATTCCTCCATTAACCCTCTCACCACGGAAGGGCTCTTGAACGCCCATAAAAAAGCATATAACAGGTACCCGGAAGGCCTCTTGAACGCCCAGTGGTTGAAAGCCTGTGAGCTTCGTGTGCGAGGCGTCGGTCCGACGCATGTAAACAACAGCCGGCTGGACCGACGCCCCGCATCTCCGGCCACAAGAAGGAGAGCGTCGCTTGTTCGTGTGTTCCTGTATGTTGTTGTTAAGTATCGAAAAGTGGTGTAAAGTGGCTGTTTTGGCCATAAAGTTATCTCCAATGAAATCATCATCACAGCTCAACCAGTTGACTTAGAGAGCTCTACTTAATGCCATTCTACAGGTAAATAACACAGCTACGCTTGGGGATGCGCGGGAATGCGGGAAGCAGTCTGATTAACGAATATACGGTAGCCTAGCCTAGACGTTTTTCGGCCAAAACACCCGGGTTTCGAGGAATATATATATAATACATAGCCGGGGCTGGAGGGTTAACCCACTGGATCCCAGCGTCGCACGTGATGCGTCGGCAGTGTTTGATCACCAGCTCCCAGCGACGCATCACGTGCGTCCGGCATATTAAAATCAGTTACGTGGCTCATAAGGTAGGAAATGGCGGGAGAATAAGAGGGGGAGGTACCGTAGTGTGTGTGCGAGCCGGGCCGGTAGGTGTGAGCGGGCCAAGACAGCCGCGCGGCCGGTGGTGGTGGGCTTAGTGGGGATACTTTACACCCTTAGTTCACCGCCACTTTGAACCTTCATTACTCCGGTCGTATGGGAGCTAGAGGCTTGAGATTTATGTGAGACACTCCTTAGGATGTATGCCGTACAATGCCATACTCAGTTTTCACCCTAGTGCTCCCGGGCGGGTGGTCATGCGGGGGAGACGAACTTTCGACCCCACCCCCCAAATGACCGATTTTTTGTTTTTTTTCATTTCTCACCATTCTCTTCCATTTTGGCTCAACAAAATGTTTTGAGGCTCCCCCCCCCCAAAAAAAAAATATCCGAGGCGATTTTTTTTTTTTTTTTTTTTTTCATTTCTCACCCTTGTCTTCATTTTAGCAAACAAAAACAAAAAGTGAAAATGGCTTGGGACTGGGGTGAAAAAAATATTATAACTAGCCGGGGCTCAGCGGGTTAAATATCACGAGCAATCAATAGCATGATTTGATGAGGTTATATCTACAAATTATTATACTAATGCAATTCCCTTTATTAACAGAATAGTTACCAAATGGGCAGGTCTTTATTCCTTTCTCCTAACTATTGCTCAAGCTAAATTAGACTAAACGCAACCCTAATTACAAACCTGCATAGATTGCGGGTATTTTTACTGTAATTACCTAATTCTTTGCTTGGAGTCAGATTTTCCTTGATATTTTCATATTTGTGTTCACCAACCCACCAATTAAATTACAAATAAACTTAACTAATAAAATCAATGAAAGTAATGAATACATGTGGTACTCCAAGCCAAGGACTCGAACCTATGATACTCACACCGAAATTCCGCACACTAAGCATCACGCTATCAAGACAGATAAAGGTTTATGCACAATCCTACGATATATTATGCATTCTCCAATACTGCATATTAATCTAAGCATGCACAGTACATACTGTACTCCCATCTGAACTATGGTAGCCTAATGTTTAGTCTATTTTGGCAGTTGCGGGTTAAACCCTTCACTCAGGATTATACTGTATATGCTAAGATAAACTTTCAAAAAGTCTTAGGAAATCACCATACACATTTAACTACTACTTATCTGGCTAACAGATTTTAACACTAGTAATATCTGGTAGCTTTTGCTTTACTAACCAATTGAAAGATAGTACTGTATTCAACTCAGTATACTGTATATTTAATTACATCATTTCAGTTGTCTTTTTATTATCTCTTGCACAATGCACATCGATTTAGGGGCAGGTGACCCGGTACTCTTAGTCAAACATCTCGTCTTTCACAGTAAAACTTGCGGACCCTGGAAGGTCCCTTATATAAATTATTTCTTCTTGTCTGTCTCTTTCTTCTTCTTCTTCTCCTCCACCTTTCACCACATCAATGGTGGCCATTACACTCTGCTATACTTGTCCTTGTCTTCCACCAACTGGTTGTGGATGGCTTGTGATGAGGTGTGAAGGAGGGCTATATGAATGCACGCTCTCGGATACTTGAGGTGGAAGAGAGCAAAGACAGTCTTGCTAACATTCTCCTTCGGTGCTGAATATTGCTCTTCCACAGTGCTTGGATGTCCCGGCGGTTTCCCTGTCACAATTCCTCCATGGTGGTTAAAAAGGAAAAGAGGTTGGGTGGGAGCGCCGCTTGGGAGATATTCTCTTGACTGTACCGTGTCACAGAGTTAAGTCCCAGGCCACGCCCTCCTCCTCATATACCCGCGCCTCACGACAGGCGGCTCGCTGATTGGTCGAGCCGGCTGAGTGAGTGAACAGAAAGCCGCGCGGCAGCTTTGATTTTGTTGCTTCCATTCTTTATGTTTTATTTCACTCCAATAGTACCCTGGCAATGCGTTTCCCACATTTTTAAGTGGCTGATGGGAGTACATGTATGGGGCTGGCACAGTGGTAATAGGATGCTTTTTGCTGGGATATATAGAGTAGGAGGTAAATGAAAGCGAGTTAGAAGTTATCCGATCTCGGTACTGTTTAATTTGAATGTCGGCAGTGAAGTGACCTCGAAACGGCACCATACTATTTTTGCCGACTTTACATTGACACACAATTACAATTTACAATTTTTAATAATCACATCCGAACTGAGTCTGATGCGGAAATTCGCCCCAAATGTTTTTGGGCGCGGCCCGGCCGAGATTCGATCTCGGGCCCGCCACGTGGGAGGCGAACGCCTTAGCCGCTACACCAAGAGAAGTACTCCGCTTGGCGTGATAGCTCAAGCAGCTTTCAGCATCGAATGCAGTTACAGATACTTTGCCACAATCCAGGCATTACAGCAGGATCAAAGTCAGGCCGCTAATTGGCTGCCGCTCTGGGGAAGTTTTAGTGATATTCTTCAATTCTTGACACCCTTTTCTAGCATTTTCCTGGGCAAATGCTGATCGGTCATTGGTCCCCACCATTTGTATTTCAATAAAAATTATAATAAATATCCAGATATCTTATGCATATAACAGTAAAAAGTACCAGTAAAGACCTTACAAACATCCATGTACTGTATCTTATACACACACTACAGTAGAAGGGAAGGTGTATACCTCGTGTGTTAGGAATGCGATGATCTATGCCTCGGAGACGTGGCCAGTTAAAGCAGAGGATATCAATAGAATGGAACGGAATGAGAAGAGAATGGTGAGATGGATATGTGGGACAGGGTATCGAGCAAGGAATTAAGAAGGCGTCTGGGCATTAGGAGTGTCAGTGAAGTGATGCGCACGACTTGGTTGGTTTGGGCACGTAGAGAGAATGGGTGATCAGAACTGGGTGAAGAAATGCTGGACTGTGAACGTAGGGGTAGACCTAGAATGACATGAGATCAGGTACTCCGGTCCGATCTCAAAATACAGTATAGAACTTGACAACAGAGGCAGCCCTTGACAGGGCCGCCATTTAGGACGTGAGACTGTAACCACATTCTCTGTGGACAAACCGGTCTTTAAACGTGTATGTATGTATGTATGTACAGTAGAGAAGTTAAAAACTTGTAATATATATTTAGATATGTACAGTAACCCCTCGCCATTTCGGACCTCTAATTGTCGGAAACCCGTACTAGCCGGATCGGCAACGGCCTCCCGGATACGTACTTCCGTTTTTCGGACATTTCCGTCATCGTTCCGACAGTCTCTAACAGTGTCGGAAGATTTTAACAGTTTTTGGACAAATAAGGGCAAATGTCCGTCATAACCGTCCAATGTACGTAGTCTGATATCTCGTATGTTCCCGAGATGTGTCCGTCAGTCTCAAAAGTGTCGGATGACGCGCCCCCATCCCCGGTGAATGTCCGTCAAAACGGGGATCTGTCGGAGCGCCGGTATAAAGGCTAGGCTCTGAGTCACCCGCTTGGACGAGACGTGACGTCACGGGCGTCAGTATGCGGTATCTTGTGTTGTTGTCATAATTATAATAATAATAATAATAATAATAATAATAATAATAGTTCTTAAAGCTAGCACATGCTAAGCCAGCTAAGGATAGCCCAATAAGGCCGATTAGGTGTATTTCCATTTGGGTCCTGTACTACTACCCCATCCCTTTGCTCATGAGGGACGGTAATGACTCAATGCTTGTGAAAAATCTTTAATGCGCCAAGCATGGGCGCGATCCTGGGCCTTCTGGGTGGAAGTCCAAGACGCTAGTCACTACACCAGTGAGCCACTGGCCACTGTGTTAAACATATCCTCCGTGCATATTCCCGTTTATAATGCCTCCCAAAGCGTAAGGTGACCTCGATATCACTTGACATGGAGAAGGGGAGTGAGGTGGTCAAGTAGAGTGAGGTGGAGAAGTGGAGTGAGGTGGAGAAGTGGAGTGAGGTGGAGAAGTGGAATGAGGTGGAGAAGTGGAGTGAGATGAAGTGAGGTGGACCTGTTTTCAATGAAGGGGTGAGTGTTATTCCACACTTATTGTTCTAAATAAACTACTATACAGCACTGTATATGCTATTATATCAATACAATCTATTTAAATGCGTGCGGAGTTACATGGAGGGATAGACAGACTAATGAGGAAGTAAGAAGGAGGTGTGGTGTGGAGGTAGATGTGCTGGAAAGTGTGAAAAGGAACAACTTGAGATGGTTCGGCCATATTTTTTTTTTTTTTTTCTATGTGATTGAGAGAGGCAAAAGGCAGAACTGCCTATAGCGAGTGCCTCCCCCATAGTTGAAAGAGTGACAGGGCCAAAATCAAGGGAAGTTCGAGCCAAAATGCCTGGACACACGGAGTTTGAAGCAATTTAAGTCATAGGAAGAGGGAAAGACTGATTCTGGGAGAGAGTTCCAGAGCTCAGCTGTTGAGTAGAAAGTTTGAGAGTAACGTTTCACTCTTGGGTTGGAGAGTTGCACAGAGTAGGGGTGGGATTGAGTTGCAAGACGAGTACCACGTGCCCTACGTAAAGGAGGTGGTATACACTGGGAAAGCTCTGAGGAACACTGATTATTATAGTAGCGATAGAATAGCGAGAGAGATGCAACATTGCGGCGGAGAGAGAGAGATTGCAGAGAGTTGGTGAGTGGACGGGAGTTAATGATACGAAAGGCCTTCCTTTCAACTTTGTCTAGGAGAGTGGTGTGAGAGGAACCTCCCCACACATGTGAACAATACTCAATACAAGGACGCACTATGCCCCTGTACAGAGCAAGAAGCTGTGCAGGGGAAAAGAACCCCCTAAGGCGGTTGAGCACACCCAGCTTCTGGGAGGCTGCCCTAGCAAGACTGGTAATATGGTCCTTCCAACTGAGAGAGGAAGAAAAAGAGACACCAAGAATATTGAGAGAAGATGAAGGATTGATTTTTGTATTGTTGAAGAATAAGGGATAGTCCGCTGGGAGTTCCTTACGGGTAGATAGATGGAGAAATTGGGTTTTGGAAGCATTAAAGGTAACAAGGTTTTCTCTGCCCCAATTGGAGATAGTAGTTAGATCAGAATTTAAGAGTTCTATGGCTTCATTACGTTTGTCGTTGAGGGATTGCTGGCTGGGGCGTTCTGAAAAACTAATGTAGTGTAAGGTTGAGTCGTCTGCGTATGAATGGATGGGAATTGAGGTACAGTTGAGATAATTTATAAAAATTAGAAAGAGAATAGGAGATAGGACAGAGCCCTGAGGAACACCAGAGTTTATAGGGTGAGGAAGTGAACAATGGCCGTCCAAAACCGCGGCTATGGAACGGCCGGAAAGGAAATTAGAGATAAAGGCACAGATGGAGGGATAGAAACCGAAGGAGGGTAGTTTAGAAATTAAAGATTTGTGCCAGACTCTATCGAAGGCTTTCGATATGTCTAGTGCAATAGAAAAAGTCTCACCGAATTCCCGAAAGGAGGATGACCAAGAGTTTGTAAGATATGAAAGAAAATCACCAGTAGAGCGACCCTTAATACTAATAAGGCGTATGGTCATTTAGCCATGTCTACATTATTATTTACAATGCATAAGATTTAGGCCTAGGCTACTTGATGTAGCCTAGACAAAAAACATGTTTTCATAGCCTAACACTGGGAAAAAGTGCGGTACAGTAATTGTTTAGATATTGGGCCTTTTTTTTCTAGTTATTAAAAACTTATTCTATGGTGTATTATATGATACAGTATAATGCATAAAATTTAATTTGTGTACAATAAAACATGTTTTCATAGGCAAAAAATAGAAAAAGACGCAAATTTTGGCATGAGCACGGAACCGATTGAATTTTCCCCATAAGAACAGTGCCCCGATCTTGGCTGTTTCAATCCTAGCTCTATTTCTGCGGAACCGATTAGCAGGTAGGATGGGGGCTCCACTGTAGAGCGAAAATTAGTGTTTCTAAGTGTCCAAGATAACCCTATTAAAGATAAAGTTATATCCACTTTAAATTATTCTTCTAAAATTTTAGACAAAATTAATGTTAATAGTCTTATTAATTCAAAGAAAGTTAAGTCCATATTACCGGATGGTTGTAAAGATCTCAAACCATTAATAGTGTATTCATATGAACGACCTGTTGGGTCTATTATAATAAAGTTTTAGGAAATCTTTCAGACAATGATATTTTCAATAATAATAAATGCGTATGTGAAAGAGTCATGGATATGGCAGCTAACAGACGTAATGCATTAGTAAAGTTCATTTATAGTCCGATATGTCACATATTAACAGGTGATGTAGAACTAGTTAAACATTTTGCAAACGACAAATTAGCGGAGCTATGTCGTAAAGGGTTTAACCCTCTCAACACGGATGGGCTCTTAAACGCCCATAAAAAAGCATATACCAGGAACCCGGAAGGACTCTTGAACACCCCTGTAGTTGAAAGCCTGTGAGCTTCGTGTGCGAGGCGTCGGTCCGACGCATGTAAACAACAGCCGGCTGGACCGACGCCCCGCATCTCCGGCCACAAGAAGGAGAGCGGCGCTTGTTCTTGTGTGCCTGTATGTTGTTGTTAAGTATCGAATAGTAGTGTAAAGTGGCTGTTTTGACCATAAAGTTATCTCCAATGAAATCATCATCACAGCTCAACCAGTTGACTTAGAGAGCTCTACTTAATGCCATTCTACAGGTAAATAACACAGCTACGCTTGGGGATGCGCGGGAATGCGGGAAGCAGTCTGATTAACGAATATACGGTAGCCTAGCCTAGACGTTTTTCGGCCAAAACACCCGGTTTTCGAGGAATATATATATAATACATAGCCGGGGCTGGAGGGTTAAATATAGAATAGGGAATAATAAAGTAACAAAAGGACAAAATTTTAAAAGATATTGTTTTTTAAGTCAATAGATTAACCCCTCCAACCCGGAAGGGCTCTTGAACGCCCATAACAACCTCGGCCCGCGCAACCCGGAAGGGCTCTTGAACGCCCATTGCTTGCGTGCGTGCTTTCGAATGCCGCGCGTACATTTTTGGTATCATGGGACGGTATGTGACGCCACCAGGCGTAAACGACGCCACAACAACAGTATCTACCCCGACGCCATCATGGACAGTACGCCAAATAGTGATTCCGCTGTGTCCGATACCGTGCTTCCTACGACGCCCTTGCTAGTTCGTCGCGCCTTACCCCGACGCCATCGCCTAAATGTGTTATCTCCCGGAGGTATTGAGACGACATTGAGACTTTATGAGCGAGCTGATGTCAAGCATAATGTTGATGATGAAGTCAGTGACGACTCCAGTAATTATAAGTCGAGTGATTATGGCCATGAGAGTGACAAAGAAGAGCAATTCCTGGGATTTGCGAGAGAACATGACAGTGATGAGAGTGATGAAGGTGATGTACCAGTTGTTGAGGAAGCTGGTTTACCTAAAGACAGTGAACTTGAGAGAGTGAGTGAGTGGGAGAGTTCAAGGTCACTCACCAAATTTCGCATAAGTGACACGACTCCAAGCCCTTCCCCAGGTAAATCGCCTTTCAAGCTACATTTGTATAAGCAGAAAATACTTGAGAAGGCGGCCGCGGCAGCTAGGGAACAAGCAAAACTACTTGGTAAGGATGAGTCTGTGAGTGAGGGTCACCGTGGTGACCCTTCTCGTCCGCCATTGTCTCCCTTATCTACCCACGCCACCCAAGATGACCCGGATGCCCCGCATTCTTCCCCACCACCCCCACCATTGCCAAGGGTTGAGGACCCCCCACTTTCGGCCTATTTGCCTCCTAGGTCCCCCGACAGGAGACATACTGCTGCCGAAAAGGGGAAAGGTAGGAGATATACCAAAAAAATTAAGAAAAGTAAGAGAGTTTTGTTCGAGGCTCCCGCGGCGTCCACCCCGGCCGGCCCCAGCCATACGTCCCTGCAACTTTCCCCACCTCTCCCGCCTTCAACATGTCTTCCTGAAGAAGTCTTTGAGCTCGCATCACCAATACCTGGGCCTAGTGACAGTGAAACATTGCTTTCTGTCACTCGTCGCAGGCCAAGGAGCCCAGGACCTCGGGGGGACACAGCCTCACCTGCCACTCCTTCCCAACCTGCACGCCGCCCACGCATCACTGGTTCCCCGCCAGATTATGTGGGGGCCACTGATGATGAAGGGCACCTCTCTGAAGACTCTGGCCATGATTACATAGGTCCACCGTCAGGGCAAGATGACCACTCTGACGATGACTATATGGACATCGACGACCCTCGACCCATCCGCTTGGCCCGGCGTCGTGCTGCCCTCCGCCCTGGCCGACGCCCTGGCCGCGCGCCTCCCGAGTTGGCCGTGGGCGTGCTGGGCCACCAGCTGGAGCTCCTCGTCAGCGTAGACAAGACCCATTCTACGTTTTTCAGTGGCAAGACGTAGTTGATGAGGATGGATACAACCCTGATGTGCCAGCTTTTGATGAGGTACTGGAGGGTTCAGGCATTACCCCCAATTTTCCTACAGGCCCCAATGCTCCACCACACAAACTATTTGAGGCCTTCTTTGATGAGGAGGTGGTAGGCTATGTTGTCAAAGAGACAAATAAGCAGCACCAATTCCAGGTCCACTTTTTGGGCAAGGTGACCAAGGGCCACATGAGGCAGTGGACCCCAGTGACTCATAAAGAGTTCATGGTGTTCCTGGCACTCACCATGCTAATGCCTCATGTCAAGAAGCATAGGTTGCCTGACTATTGGATCACCAATGATCTGATATCCACCCCTGCCTTCGGGAAATATATGTCTCGCGACCGGTACCTTGATATCCTCGCAGCGCTCCATCTTGTCACCAACACCGACGTCCACCTCGGTGACAAGCTGTGGAAGATTAGGACGTTGTATGAGAAGCTGGTTTACCTAAAGACAGTGAAGTAGGAGGTGAAGCGTTCTAGGGGAACGCTTCACCTCCTACTTCAAGCCCTTCCGCAAGGTCGTCATTGACGAGTCTCTTGTGCTGTTCCGGGGAAAACTCAGCTTCCGGCAGTACATCCCCTCAAAAAGACATCGCTTTGGCATAAAATTCTTTGTGCTGTGCGACTGCCAAACTGGCTATGTCCTGGACTTCCTGGTCTACAGCGGGAAGGAAGGGGACTTGCTTGTGGACCCCCTCATTGGCTTTGGCGGAGCAGTGGTGCAAGCCATGATGGACCGCTACTTTCACAAGAATCACGTCCTCTACACGGACAATTATTACACGTCCCCCACTCTCTCACAGTACCTGCATGAGCGCAAGACGGGGACTGTAGGCACAGTACGAGGGAAAAGGAAGGGCATGCCACCTTTCCCTCCAAAGACCAAAAAAGGTGATGTGTTCAAGAAGAAGTCGGGGCCCATTCTGGCTATCCACTGGCACGACCAGCAGAAGGTCAACCTCCTGACCACCATCCACAAGGGGGAAATGGTGGAGACTGGCAAGGTGGATCGCCGCACCCAGGCCAGGGTGACCAAGCCCGATGCTGTCCTGGACTACAACATCAACATGAGGCTGGTGGACAAGTCCGACATGCAGATAGGCTTCATTGACTGCCTGCGTACCTCGTGCAGATGGTACAAAAAGTTCTTTCTGCATATGGTGGACATGTCAGTTCTGAATGCCTACAATATATACAAGCTTCGGAATGTGAACACACCCATGAAGTTCAATAGCCTGCGGAGGTTCCAAAAGCAGGTGTTGACGGAGCTCCTGGAGAAGTATGCTACGCCACAGAGGGCACATCCTGGGCCCGCCGTTATTGACCTCTTGCAGTGTGCTCAATACTTGATTAGGCACAGGCTTGGTTCCCTGCCTCAGAATGAATCAGGAAGAACACAGCAGAAGCGGTGCCATGTCTGCTACAACAGCAGGGTGAGGCCGAGGCCAGGTAAAAAGTCAACCATGGAGTGTGTGGAGTGCACTCTGTGCTTTAGAGTGATTCTTTGATTACCACTCCAAGCTGGAGTTCTAATAATCATAGTGAAAGTGCCAAAGATAATGACAATATGTACAGTATATATATAGGCAAAAAGTGGAAGTAAACCAATTTATTGTTATACAAAAGTCATGTATTATGAAAACATTTATACAAATACAATTACACCATAATAATATGTGAAAGTGACACATATGTATATACCAAGTGACATTCATATGATTAGAACCTATAGAAATATAGAAATCAGTGAAAAAAGACACAATAAATTGTATATAAAACGTTTACAAATCATATAACTAAGTGAAAGTGACACAAGACCTAATATTTGATGGCCAAAGTATAATAAACACCTGTGATAACGAATAATCAGTGCCTAATACAACAATAACCTACCTCAATTACTAATAAAATGTACGGTATCGAGTGAAAATGAGCATTATCAGTGACAGTGACACTCTAAAGCATATTTATCAAAGTGAAAGTGACACAAGACACAATACTTGATGACCAAAGAATAATAAACACCTGTAATAACGAATATTCAGTGCCTAATACAACAATAACCTACCTCAATTACTAATAAAATGTACGGTATCGAGTGAAAATTAGCAATATCAGTGACAGTGATACCCTAATAAACATATTTTATATAATTGGCCTCAAAATAACTAGAAAAATATCAAATAAACATCACATTCTCAATATCAAACACTAAAATCGTCTAAGGGAGATAAATACTTTGGCGCGACGAGCGGCTAGGTGCGTCGTAGCCATGGCCGGGGCGACGCGTCCGAACGCGGGAAGAATTTGCCGCCGAAAAGCACTCGTCTTCCCACGCTCACCATTATGCAACCAGAGGGGCTAGAGACCTCTACTGAACGCCATTCGACAGAGGAAGGTTTGTGGAACATTATTCTTTTTTATTCACAACATTATATGCCATATTCATTGACTTACAGAGTAGTTAACATAGCCCAAAGATCGTCAAAACACCCGGTACCGCAGCACAGTCGCAAGCTATAGCCCCCGGGGCTGGAGGGTTAAAAGAGAAATTGTTAAAAATTGAGCGCTGCGTTGCGAGAGAGCTAGAAGCATGGTCTAAATTATTAATTAACCCACTGAGCCCCAGCTAGTTTATAATAAATGTACCACCCAGGACCAGCAGGTTTTGAAAAAAACAAAAAAATCCAGAAAACACCAGGAATGGGTTAGGAATGAAGGAAATCCCACAAAAAAACAATCCCCTAGGTCATTAAGGGGTCCTACGGTGCGCCCGAAAGTCGGATTTACAAGAGGGGAAAATTGAAGGCAAAAACACCCAAAAACACCCCAAAACAGTTTTTTGTGCGCTCATGCGCACGCAGTTGGACTTTGAGAGTTTTCAACTATCGGCATGGTTGCGTGGGATACTTACACAGTTCCCATACAAATCTGAGCCTTCTAGGTGCCATAGGACCGGTGTAATTAACAGTGACGCAACGTTGTCGTCGCTGGGGCTTAGTGTAACAAACATTGCCGACGACGTGTCGTCGCTGGGGTTCAGTGGGTTAAGTTTATTAGAAATAAAAATTTCTCGCTTAAAAATTAATTTAACCCTTTCAGATTTTGTAGACTATAATTATAATAAGCTTAAAGCTGATTTAATAAATCTACATAAACATTTTGTAATCACTACAGTAGATAAAGCCAGCAATAATTATAGCTTCACATGTAAGAAATTTTATCTTGAAAACATGAAAAAAGAATTAGGCATTAACCCTTAACCCTCCAGCCCCGGCTATGTATTATATATATATTCCCCGAAACCCGGGGGTTTTGGCCGAAAAACGTCTACGCCTAGGCTACCGCATCTTTGTTATTTGGCTTGCTTCCGCATTCCCGCGCATCCCCAAGCGTAGATGTGTTTCGTACCTGTAGAATGGCGTTAAGTACAGCTCTCTAAGTCAACTGGTTCAGTTGTGATGATGATTTCATTGGAGATGCCTTTATGGCAAAAACAGCCACTTTACACTACTTTTCGATACTTAACAATAACATACAGGCACACACGAACAAGTGACGCACTCCTTCTTGTGGCGGGAGATGCGGGGCGTCGGTCCAGCCGACTGTTGTTTACATGCGTCGGACGGACGCCTCGCACACCAAGCTCACAGGCTTTCAAGCACTGGGGGCCTCAGAGCCCTTCCGGGTTGCGCGGACCGAGTTTTTTATGGGTGTTTAAGAGCTCTTCCGGGTTCCAAGGGTTAACTGGCGGCGCGCAACTTATGTCGTGTGAAATAAATTTGGACTAAGTGGCGGTTCACAACTTATGTCGTGCGCCATTTTCAGCACGTAATGTTGCTGAGAGAGAGAGCTGAGCGGTGTGAGGAGCCTAGCAACTGTATGACCGCTCACCACCACCGCGGTGGACCAACTGAAGTGAATCCCACCCTTCCCTCCCCTCTCACACTCGCTACACAGGGAATTATGTAGGGAAATTACCTAATTACAGGGTTTTTGCACTCGTGTTGCACGATCGTTGCAAGAGAACCAGCGGTCGTACAAGGATGGTTCAGGTGTCATTGGAAAGCTCTGTTTACGCCCTTTCAGGGATAGATACTTGTTTTACGCTCTGGGTCTTATTTAGGCATGAAAATGATCACGTAAACAACCCTATTTAGGGTAAAAAAAAAACGCTGGGCGCTACGGTCCGCTAAACCGCCTAGCCCGCCAATAAGGTGTTAAAGGTAACATATTACATACAAATATTTGTGGTAATTCTGTTTATGAAATTAAAAATAATTTGAATATTGATAACTTAATCGATGAACATACCAAGAAAAATGTAACATTTGATATTAAACTTTCTGAAAAGAACAAGTGCATTGCAAAATTATACATGTTACCTAAAGTTCATAAAAGACAATATAAATATCGCTTTATTGCCGGAGCCAAATTTGCTACCACTAAAACTCTGTCAGAGCAAGTCGTAAATTGCTTAAAATACATTAAAAGTACTCATAAAAGATATTGTGATACCATCAAGAGAAGAACTGTCATTAACTATTATATTGGAGTGTTGACAATTCGTTAGAAGTTATTGATAAAATAAATACCATGCCGAAAGTTACCTCGGCTTTTCAACTTTGTATACCAATTTGCCTTTAGATTTAGTATATTCAGAGCTTTGCTTTATTATAGATTTGCACTTTGACAGATTCGTTAAGAATAGTAATTATTTCATAAATTTTTATACATATTTTAATAATGCATCACTTAGCTCTACTCCCACTAGTTCAGTATATTTTGATAGAACTAAACTTAAAGATGCCCTTAAATTCCTCCTCTTCAATACTTATGTTAGATTCGGGCCTTACATTTTCAAACAAATATTAGGAATTCCTATGGGTGGAAATGCTAGCACTTTAATTGCAGATTTATTCTTGCTTGCTTTAGAATTTAAATATATAAAAGACTTAGTTGACAGTAGCAAGAAAAATATATGTAGTCAATTCCGAATCAATAAGGGAGTTTGAAAGTAATCTTGATAAAGCATGGGGAAGACAAGATTTGAAGTTTGATTATAAAACAAAAATACAGAATAGTAAAAATGTTGCGTCTGCTACCGCCGCCGCCAACACCGTGAACGACCGAAGCAGTGCAAATACTGGTACCGAGCTGGATACACAGGCCTAGTTTGCCTTTTTCCAGAGGATCTACTGTAAGAAACTGTAAGAATAATCCCAGGAAAATTAGCAATTGCTAAATTATTAAGTATTAAAGTACTGTAGATATATTGATGATATTCTCGTTTGCAATTTGCTAAATTTTAATCAAGTTGCGAAACTTATTTATCCTAATTCTATTCCCCTCACACATTGTAACGTAAATGATGAAGTTGAAAATTTTCTTGATATAAATATAGAGATTGTTAACCCACTGAGCCCCAGCTAGTTATTAATAAATGTACCACCAGGGACCAGCCGGTTTTGAAAAAAAAAACAAAAAAAACCCAGAAACAATAGCGAATGGGTTAGGAATGAAGGAAAAACCACAAAAAAAAACTATCAAAAAGGTCAAAAATTGAAGGCAATAACACCCAAAATTCCGGATTTTGCGCGCTCACGTGCACACAGTTTGACTTTGAGAGTTTTCAACAATTTGTATGGTTGTGTGGGATACTTACACAGCTCCCATACAAATCTGAGCCCTCTAGGTGCCATAGGACCGAAGTAATTGGGACCGGAGTAACACTGACGCAACTGTTGCGTCGCTGAGGTTTAGCGTTACATACATTGCTGACGCAAACGCTGCGTCGCTGGGGCTCAGTGGGTTAATGAACAGTGCATACTTAAAGTACATCACAAAGTTGATGATTTTAATTTTAACGTAATAAACTTTTCTTTCCCTATTAGTAATATCGATAGTAAAATAACTTATAAGTGTTTTTATTCCCAGTTAATAAGATTTTGTAAAATTTGCACTAAAGTAGATGACTTTTGGGCTAGAGCTAGGTTACTATACAGACTCTTAGTAGACAGAGGTTTTGAGGCAAGTAAATTGTTACATAAATTTAATCTTTTTAGGGTCAATTATTGTGACTGTATTCTAAAATTTGACATAAATAATTTTAATCAAGTATTTTTAACTTGAAGTTTCTTGTATAACCTCTGCTTACTTTTTGTCTGTTTGTATTTATTGTTTTTCTTTTTCTATTATTATTATTATTGATGATTTTTAAAAATAAATTGTTCTTGTTAAAAGAGTACTCTTTGTTTAAATCTGTTGTTGCTTCTTCATATTTTGCAATTATTTGTCTTTATATTATATCTATTCATTGTCAATAGTATCAATTGCTTGCTTTTGCGATTTCCTTAGTTTATTTGTACAATAAAGGTAGGTTATTTGTAGGGTAACTATTGATAGGGGTCACTTGAGGCATGCTATGCTTACAGGTACCTACCCGATAGCACTATCGTTAGTGAGTGCTGTAATTTTGTTGTAATATTATAGATATCTTATCAATATTTATATTTTGTGCTATTGTTAATGTCTTGTCATGTTGCAAATTTGATTTTAAATGAGCATTTTGACATTTGACATGTAGTTTCTTTATTCATGCAGAGTTTAGTAAAATTTATCAGAACGTCCCTGTCTTCTCAAATTGACTAATTCCTTGAATGTGACGATAGTGCGTTGTTATGTGTGCGATTAGTTTGCTTGGGACCCAGATTAACTTGCTAATGTAGTAATGTACATATTATTGTACACCCTATGTGGTGGATTGTGTTCTTTTATTTCATAAATTTTATTTTAGTAAGCGTTGTTTCCACATAGCGATTTTGATACGTTAATTTGACTTTATATTGTCTTTGTCCCAGTTTTGGTTTGTTTAGTTTGCAAGTTATACATTTTAATTGCTAAATCAGCGGAAAAATTATCTCCACGGAAATTGTCATCACAACTGAAACAGTTGACCTAGAGAGCTCTACTCAATGCCAGTCTACAGATACAAGTAAGGGCTACATTTTGAGATTTGTGTGAATTCTCTAGCAGTTAAAATAACAAAAATAGGCCTATTTTTTTGGCCAGACCGCCCGGATAGGCGTATCGATCTCTATAAATGCTGCCCGGGAAGGAAAGGTTAAGGTGAAGTAGGAGCCCTCTCATGGTCAGGAGTGGCAACAGCTCTCTAAACTTTCCACAGCCAGTTCTGACTCTAGCAATGAAGCCAGCTTCAGCGCCACCTCAGGCGGAAACCGTATCATCCAGGTAGCAGAACATATTCACACACTTCAGCGATACAGTCGAAATCAACAGGCGGGTAATTTAATACAAGATCTCCCTTGCACACTGCACATTCAAATTCTATGATTCTTGTCAAAGGTCCTCTAGCTCCACTACATCTCTTGTGTATCCAGTCACTACAGACGCAACATTGAATTGAATTACTTCCCACATACTGCGCATGGATAGTCGCCGCTACTTTCCATAGTTCCACGCCCTACTCCACTAATCATGACCTTTGTTTTATCTATGTTAACTCTTAGACCCATATTTGCCATACCCTCCCTCCATCTTTTGAACTTTGCCTCTGCTTCCTACGCACTATCTGCGATAAGAACTCGATCATCTGCATATAATAGCTCCCATGGGAGTCCTGTTCTAAAGTTCCTTCACAGAGCCTCGAGGACCACGACAAAAAGTAATGGGCTCAGCACTGAACCTTGGTACACTCCAACCTTCACTGGGAACTCTTCGCTCAGGCCCCCATTCACTCTAACTGCTGCCTGTGACCCCTCATACATTCTCATTATCATACGCACCAGCCACTCTTCTACTCCCGAGTTTTCTCATAGCCTACTGCATTACTTACCTAGGCACACGGTCAAAAGCCTTCTCCAGATCTACAAAAACTAGGTATAGGGTAGAAACGTTAGTATCCGATCACTGTGTTAGTATCCAATCAGTTTCAGTTTTTAGTGTAAAAAAATGCTACTAACAAAACTAAAAAAGATACAGTATTAACCTCAGAATATAGAGCTATAAAAGCTAAGTATTGTGTGAAAAAAAAAAAAAAATTATAAATAGTTTAGCTTCTACCGTACACCAAATGTAAACAATAGTAATTTTTCTCCCGATTCTTACGGCAACCCGTAAGGAAATAACTGTTTTTTGTCAGCTTAAAAATTATCTCTATATTTATTATTCTTTTCAAAATATATGATAATATATTGTAATGGAATGTTGGAATAACACATGGAAAATGAAGATAGTTGATTATATTGAAAATGAGTTTGACAAGGAGAGGTGATTGGATACTAAACCCAAAATCCTTGATGCGTTAGTATCCGATCACAAAATATTTTCCTTTCAAAATGCTTCACTTTATGCTATATATTATTATTTTTAATTTTACATGTCTTACTGGATGAATAATTTCCCTAGCACCTATATTTTGTTATATAATGTGGTGTGTTAGTATCCGATCACTGATCCACCACTGTGGTCGATCAGTCGACCACAGTGGTCAATCGGTTGACCACAGTGGTCGATCAGTTGACCACAGTGGTCAACCAATCGACCACAGTGGTGGATCAGTGATCGGATACTAACACACCACATTATATAACAAAATATAGGTGCTAGGGAAATTATTCAGTAAGACATTATAAAATTAAAAATAATAATATGTAACATAAAGTGAAAGTAAAGTAAAGCATTTTGAAAAGAAAATATTTTGTATTTACCTAATTGTATTTACCTAATTGTAGTTTACAGGAGTTGAGCTAAGCTCGTGTTGCCCCGTCTCTCAGTCTACTTTTTATCCAATTTTTTCTTGAAAATATGGATATTCCTTGCCCCTACCACCTCCTCCTCCAGCCCATTCCATTTGTCAATACATCTATAGGGGAAGCTAAACTTCCTGATATCGTTCTTGCAGGTAGGTCTTTTTACTTTGTAGCTGTGGCCTCTAGTTATTCCTGTATCCATAATTAATATATCCTCCCTATCCAGCCTCTCCAGCCCCCGGGTGCATTTGTACATCATTATCATGTCTCCCCTCTCTCTCCTCTCTTTTAGACTCGGTAGATTTAATTTGTCTAGCCTCCCTTCATATGGCAGCTCTCTGAGACTTGGAACCAATCTAGTAACTGCTCTCTGGATTCTTTCTAACTTGTGAATATGCTTCTTTAGATGCGGGGACCACACCACTGCTGCATACTCCAATCTTGGTCTAATCATACTCTTCATAATTTTCGCTACCATGGTCTCATCCAAGTAGTTCAGAGCAACTTTCATATTCCCGGCCATTGCATACATTCCGCTAAAGAGCTTGTTAATATGTTTCTCTGGCGACAAATTATCTTGTATAATCAACCCTAAATCCTTTTCTTTTTCGGCCTTGCTAATTATATTATCTCCCATCCTGTACTCCCAATTTGGTCTATTCACACTTCTTCCCATATTTAACACATGGCATTTACTTATATTAAATTTCATTTTCCACTTGGTGCTCCATTCGTATATTTTATCTAAATCCCCTTGCAGCTCCTCACAACTACTTTTATTTGTTATTTGTCTCATAATTTTTACGTCATCTGCAAACATTGACATGTAGGAGTTTATGCCTATCGGCAGGTCATTCACGTACATAAGGAACATGAGAGGTGCCAACACAGATCCCTGTGGCACACCACTCTCAACTTTCCGCCACGATGAGTAAGTTCCTCTAATGTTGGTCCTCATTTCCCTATCTGTTAAATAGCTCTCCATCCATTTCAGCAAACTCCCCCTGACACATCCTAGCATCTCAAGCTTAGATAACAATCTCTTATGTGGTACCTTATCGAATGCTTTGGAAAGGTCTAAGTAGACGCAGTCCACCCATCCGCCTCTTTCTTGGAGTACATCTATCACCCTACTGTAATAACATAGCAAACTGGTAACACAAGATGTCCCTTCTCTGAATCCAAATTGCTTTGGGGTTATTATCTTCTTTCTCTCCAACATTTTCATCCATCTCTTCCTAATTAGCTTTTCACAAATCTTGCATACAATACTAGTAAGTGAAACTGGTCTATAGTTTAGAGGGTCCTCAGGGTTTCCATTCTTGTATATCGGAATGATATTAGCTCTTTTCCATTCAACAGGAACCTGTCCTTTATCTAAGGAAGCTTGAATTATGTCCCTCACTGGCTCCACTAATTGCTCTGCACACTCCTTTAAAACCCAGGCAGACACTTCATCCGGTCCCATAGCTTTCCTTACTTCAAGTCCTCTCATCGCAGATAACAGCTCATCTCTAGTTATTTCAATCTTACTAAGACCACTCTCCAGTACTCCCGCCTGTGGTTCGTCAAAACCTTCCTCTCTAGTAAAAACTGACCCCAATTTGTTATTCATTACCTCGCACATGTCCGATACATTTTCATACGTCCTAGCATCAACTCTTAATTTAGTAATTTGTTTCTTTACCTTCAACTTACTGTTTATATATTTATAAAATCATCTAGGATCACTTTCACATTTATTTACTATGTTCTTCTCATAGTTCATTTTAACTTGCCTAATTATGTTAACATATCTATTCCTCTCCTGTTTGTATTTATTCCGATTACCCTCAGTGTTCCTTCTTCTTAATCTAGCCCAAGCTGCATCACGCCTACCCAAAGCTCTTTTGCATTTCAAATTAAACCAATCTTTCTGCTTAGTAAAATTTCCAGTTTTATATCTTGGGACAAACGATCGGATACTAACGCATCAAGGATTTTGGGTTTAGTATCCAATCACCTCTCCTTGTCAATATATTATCATATATTTAAAAAGAACAAATAAAGAGATATTTTTTAAGCTGATAAAAAAGTAATTTCCTTACGGATTTCCGTAAGAAATAGGAGAAAAATTAGAGTTGTGATCTATTGTGTCTGAAAGGGTTTATCAGAATAAAGTATCCTAGCCATTAAAATAATTATTTTTATGTAAAGGGGTACTAATACTGATATTTGTCTATTTGTTATCATCATTACAAGTTAATAAATCATTAATATCATCTTTATTCATCTTTTATTTCTTTTCCAAAACATGTTTTTTTTGCTTAATTTTGTCATTAACCCTTCAAACCCGGGTGGTACACGTGTGTACCATTATGTTTTGACCCGAGGAACCCGGGTGGTACAACATTGTACCATTGCTTGCGTATGTGCTTTCGAATGGCGCGCGTAAACATTTCGTTCCGTGGTCGCTAGGTGACGCCACCAGACACCATGTACGCCACCAAAACAGTCTCCATCCTGCCGCCAACATGGATACTAGCCCAAAAAGTGATTCCCCTGTGTCCGATTCCATGCTCCCTTCGACGCCTGCCCCGGTTCGTCGCGCCATAACGCAAAGGCACGTACAAGATGCGTGGACTCCCGGAGGTATTGAAATAGCTTTGAGGAGATTTGAACGTGCTGAAGGACTAAATATTGTTGAGGACTTGGGCAGTGATAGCTCCGAGTCTTATTAGTCGCACTACGTGTATAGTGAAGATTTAGACGATCTAGACGAAATTCATCAAAGAGACGCGCAATTTGTTGGATTTGAGCATGCGATGATAGTGATGATAGTACTGAACGTGATATAGTTGTGCAAGGTGATGAGAGTGTAGTGAGAGTGAGCGAATGGGACAGCACTAGGTCGACTGCCAAGTTTAGGTTGAGTGACACGACACCTAGCCCTTCGCCAGCTAAATCCCCATTCAAGATACGTTTTTATAAGAAGCAAGTTCTGGAAAAGGCGGCCGCGGCAGCCAGGAAAGAGGCCCTAAAACTTGGTGAGGGAGCAGTGCGTGAGGGTGCCAGTGAGGGTGAGGGTGAGGTTGACCCGCCATTGTCTTCCTTATCTACCCACGCCACCCAAGTTGCCCCAGGCGCCCGCCATTCGTCCCCACCACCACCAGCACTGCCTAGGGTTGAGGACCCCCCACTTTCGGCCTATTTACCCCCTATTTCCCCCGAGAGGAGACATACTACTAAAGAAAAGGGAAAAGGGAGAAAATATGTGAAAAAAGGAGCTACAAGTAGGCGCTCTTTGTTCGAGGCTCCCGCGGCTTCCACCCCTGCCGGTCCCAGCCATACGCCCCAGCAACTTTCCCCAGGGTCCACCCCACCTCTCCAGCCTACAACAGAGGTTCCTGACGATGTATTTGACCTCGCATCCATACCTGCACCTACAGACACTGAACCAGTGCTGTCTACGACTCGTCGTAGGCCAAGGAGCCCCGAACCTCTGCATGAAGATGACAGAGCCTCACCTGCCACTCCTTCCCCACCTCGCCGACCACGCATCATTCGTTCCCCGCGAGATTATGAGGGGGGGTCTGAAGATGAAGGGCACCTCACAGATGACTCTGGCCATGATTACATGGGTCCACCGTCAGGGCAAGATGACCGCTCTGACGACAACGACGATGACTTTATGGACATCGACGACCCTCAACCCAGACGCTTGGACCAGGGCCGTCGTGCTCCTGGCCGCCCTGGCCGGGCTGGGCCTGGGCGCCGTCGCGCTCCTGGCCGCCCTAGGGTGCGCGCCGCCAGAGTTCGTGGGTGTGCTGCCCCAGCTGCAGCTCCTCGTCAGCGTCGCCAGCAGGACCCATTTTATATTTTCAACTGGCAGGATGTGGCTGCTGATGAAGTGAATGACCCTGATGTAACCCCTTTTGATGAGGTACAGGAGGGTTCAGGAGTTACCCCAAGTTTTCCCGCAGGCCCCAATGCTCCACCACATGAGCTTTTTGAGGCATTTTTTGATAAGGAGGTTACTGAGTTTGTCATAGAGGAGACAAACAAGCAGCACCAAATCCAGGTGACCTTTTTGGGCAAGCTGACCAAGGGCCACATGAAGCGGTGGACCCCAGTGACTCATCCCGAGTTCATGGTGTTCCTGGCAATCACCATGCTAATGCCTCATGTAAAGAAGCACAGGTTGGCTGACTATTGGATCACCAAAGATCTGATATCCACCCCTGCCTTCGGGAAATACATCTCTCGGGACCGGTACCTCGACATCCTCGGAGCGCTCCATCTTGTCACCAACACCGACATGCATCTCTCTGACAAGCTGTGGAAGATTAGGACGTTGTACGAGATGATGCGAGAACGTTTCACGTCATACTTCACGCCCTTCTGCAACATCTGTATTGACGAGTCTCTTGTGCTGTTCCGGGGAAAGCTGAGCTTCAGGCAGTACATCCCCTCAAAGAGACATCGCTTTGGTATAAAGTTCATTGTGCTGTGCGATTGCCAAACTGGCTATGTCCTGGACTTCCTGGTCTACAGCGGGAAGGAAGGGGACGTGGAAATAGACCCCCTCATTGGCTTTGGCGGAGCAGTGGTTCAAGCCATGATGAACCGGTACTTTAAGAAGAATCACGTCCTCTACACGGACAACTACTACACGTCCCCCACTCTCTCAAATTACCTCCATCATCGCAAGACGGGGACTGTAGGCACAGTTAGAGCGAAAAGGAAGGGCATGCCAACTTTCCCTCCTAAAACCAAGAAAGGCGATGTCTTCAAGAAGAAGTCGGGACCCATTCTGGCTATCCACTGGCACGACCAGCGGAAGGTCAACCTCCTGAGCACCATCCACAAGGGGGAAATGGTTGAGACTGGCAAGGTGGATCGCCGCACTCAAGTCAGGGTGACCAAGCCCGATGCTGTAATGGACTACAACATAAATATGAGGCTGGTGGACAAGTCCGACATGCAGATAGGCTTCATCGACTGTCTGCGTACCTCGTGCAGATGGTACAAAAAGTTCTTTCTGTACATGGTGGACATGTCAATGCTGAATGCCTACAATATCTACAGGCTTCGGAATCCGCGCACACCCAGGAAGTTCAGTAGCCTGCGGAGGTTCCAAAAACAGGTGTTGGTGGAGCTCCTGGACAGGTATGCTACGCCACAGAGGCCAGTGGCACAACCTGGGCCCCCCGTTCAGGGCCGCATGCAGTGTGCACAGTATCTAAATGTGCACAAGCTCGGTTACCTGCCTCTGGATCGAGATGGAGTCACCATTAGCAGAAGGCGGTGCCATGTCTGCTGGAACAGCCAGGTGAGGCCGAGGAAGCAGAAAAAGACCACCATGCAGTGTGTGGAGTGCCAGGTGTCACTATGTGCTATACCGTGCTTTGCTGAGTACCACACCAAGCAGGAGTACTAACTAATAATCATAGTGAAAGTACCAAAGACTGACAATATGTATGTATATAGGCAACAAGTGGAAATAAAACAATGTATTGTGATGAAAAAGTCATGTATTATGAAAACATATATAAATAAGTGAAAAAAAGACACAATAAATTGTATATAAATTTTTTACAAAGCATATAACTAAGTGAAAGTGGATAACAAGGATAACAGGTTTTTCACAATACGTAGACGGAGGTCTTTTGGATTTAAAGTGAAAGTGACACATGACATAATATTAGATGGCCAAAGTATAATAAACACCTGTGATAACGAATAATCACTGCCTAATATAACAATAACCTACCTCAATTACTAATAAAATGTACCGTATCAAGTGAAAATTAGCATTATCAGTGACAGTGACACTCTCTAAAGCATATTTATCAAAGTGAAGATGACATAACACCCAATACTTGATGGCCAAAGTACAATAAACACCTGTGATAACGAATAATCACTGCCTAATATAACAATAACCTAACCTACAGAAAAAGACACAACCCCAACTTCACACCAGAAATTCAAAACCTCATCAGACAACGCGACATACTGAAACACTCCCCAGCACCCCACACACAAGACATCACACAACAAATTCAAGCACTCAACACCCAAACTAACAACAAAATACAAGAACAACAAAAACTAAATTGGAATAACTTCCTACAAACACTTGATCACAAAACAAACCCCAAAAAACTCTACACAACACTAAACAGCATCACACTTTCCAACAGCAACACAACACAATCACATGCTGCAATCACAACAACAGACTCTACTCCTTCATGTAAACAACAAGCAAACACTCTCATCAATCACTTTTCACATGTCAGCCACCTAAAACCTCACAAAGACGACCGACGTGTCATCCGACGTAAGAGACAATTCCCCACAGACCCTGACTATACACCCTTCACCAATCACCAGACAAAGCATATCATCAACAATCTCAAGCACTCACCCGCCTGTGGCCTAGACAACATAAGCAACATACACCTCAGACACCTGGGACCACAAGGCATACAAGCACTCACTAACATATCAAACTACAGCTATTCACACAACACAATACCAGACATTTGGAAGCATGGTATCATCATCACATTCCCCAAACCCAACAAAGACCCCACGCTACCCTCCTCGCACCGCCCCATCACACTCCTTTGCTCCCCCTCCAAAGTCATGGAACGCCTAGTATTACAACTAATTACACCTGACCTACCCCTAGCTCCAACACAACATGGCTTTAGGCCACTGCACTCCACAAACACTCTTCTCACAGACCTTACACAAAGAGCTTTCGACGGCATCAATTCAGCTAGACCACCACACAGATCACTATTAGCCACACTCGACATTAGTAAAGCCTTCGATGCCATCCCCCGCCACAACCTAACAAACAAAATCTACAACACAAACATGCACAACAACACAAAACGGTGGCTGGCCTAGCAGGCAGATGTGCACACGTATCTTTTGCCGGTCAGTCATCTAAAATCAGAAACTTTCCAAACGGAGTCCCACAAGGATCCGTCCTATCGCCCGCACTCTTCAATCTGTACATGCACGATATAACTACACCCAATACGCCCCAAATAAACTTAGCCTCCTATGCAGATGACATAACACTCACATGCACACACCATGACCCAAAAAGAGCAACAGATCTCCTTCAACCCTATCTCAACACTCTACATGGCTGGTGCACTACAAACAGACTTAATCTAGCCCCAGCCAAATCCACCGCAACCCTGCTCACAAGTTGGACAGGAGAACACGAATACATCCCTCAACTCACCATAAACAACACACCCCTAACACATACACACACACCCAAAATCCTAGGAGTAACATATGATACTCATATGACATTCAAACAGCACACCACAAACATTAAAAAGAAACTGACACCCAGACTTAACGCCCTCAGGTCACTTGCTCACACAAAATTTGGACACAACAAAGAAACTACCACCACAGTATATAAACAATACATAAGATCAGTGATGGAATACGCAAGCCCAGCCTGGGCTTCTAACCTAGCTGAAACACATCATAAGACCTTACAGACTATTCAAAACAAAGCCCTGAAGATCATTACAGGCTGCACAGCTACTGCACCCACAGATCACCTACATCAAGAAACCAAAATCCTCAAAGTCAAAGACCATCTGGACATGAGAGGCACTCAATTCCTGGCAGCAGCCTCCACGAACCAAGACCACCCACTAAACTACATGGCAACACACCCACAGACACCAAGAAATATCAAAACAACACCCAGCACACGGTATCACACACAATTATTGTCCTCTCTCCCTCCCTGCCCACCCCGAACCAACTTCCAGAAGCACATATCACTCGCCGTTCCATCCACTCACTCATAGACAACACGCAGCTGCACGACCTCCCGAAATCCATCCTTCCGAATCCTCCCTTCCTCGCGAGGACAGAGTCCACCTGGCCAGGCTGAGATGCGGACACCATCCAGCTCTCCTGAGCTATCAGAAGAGACTGGATGACTCCGTTGTCGACGCCTGCCCGGGATGTAACACAGCACCCCATACCATTAAACACATCATAGAAGACTGCATTTCACACAACCACTTACGCCAACAACACAATCTACACTCAATGAGAGCTCTGTGGGAAAGCCCGATCGTGGCAATGGCCTTTCTCAGGGACTCGGGGCTGTTCGGCCAGGCAGCTTAGGGAACAACAACAACAACAATAACCTACCTCAATTACTAATAAAATGTACCGTATCAAGTGAAAATGAGCATTATCAGTGACAGTGACACTCTCTCAAGCATATTTACCAAAGTGAAAGTGACACACGAAGTAATATTAGATGGCCAAAGTATAATAAACACCTGTGATAACAAATAATCAGTGCCTAATATAACAATAACCTACCTCAATTACTAATAAAATGTACCGTATCGAGTGAAAATGAGCATTATCAGTGAGTGACACTCTCTCAAGCATATTTACCAAAGTGAAAGTGACACACGAACTAATATTAGATGGCCAAAGTATAATAAACACCTGTGATAACGAATAATCAGTGCGTAATATAACAATAACCAGCCTCAATTACTCATAAAAACTACGGTATCGAGTGAAAATGTGAAATATTAGTGACAATGATAGCCTAATACACATATTTTATATAATTGGACTCCAAATAACTATAATAACATCACTATCAATAAATAAAATCGCCTCCGGGAGGTAAAAACTCTGGCGCGACGAGTGGCTAAGTGCGCAGTAGGTTAGCCAAGCCGGGGCCTGGGCCAAGGCGACGCATCCGAACGCGGGAAGATTTTCCCGCATAAAAATCACTCCACTTCCCGCGCTCGCCATTATGCAATCACTTGGGCTAGAGACCTCTACTCAACGGCATTCTACACATGAAGGTTTGTGCAACATATATATATTTTTTTTTATAACTTTGTGTCATGTATTTCAGGAGTAACAGGTGAATCAACATGGACCAAAATTCCTCAAAACCCCCGGTCACAGAGTACAGTCACGATCTACCCTAACCGGGGCTGGAGGGTTAAGGGCAAAATAAAGATTATATTTTGAAATAAATTAGAGTAATGTAGGTTTTATGTTGCAAAATAATATACTAAAGGTAATAGCTATAATATATATACAGTATTTGGATTATTAACCTTTTCACGCATTTATGATGCAGAGGTTGCCAGATTAGCAATAAGAAATAGAGTTCTCTCACTCTTATAATTACCTCTCCAAAATTAGTTTTCTGCCCACAGCTAACTCAAAGACAACTGCAGAGGTTGAAGTAACTAAACTAAAGGTTTCTAAATACCCTTGATGGTAACAAAGACTTTAAAGTATCCCCAATAGGCTCAAAATCGCGTCATATGTCGGAGAGGGTTAATGGTACGTGATTGAAATTAGCTGTCAAGTGATTGGACTTAGCAGTATTACCATTAAGTCCAATCAGGTAATATAAAAATATATATAAAAAAAAATATGTTTCACAGACATTTACCATTACTCTTAATATAAACTTTCATTACTGGTGTGGATGTTAAAGGGTAAACAAAAGTATTTTTGTATTTAATTCTTGTTGTTGAAATTGGCAGCCAAAATCAGTAAATAGCACTTTTTGATTGGATACTAACGATCCTACCCCAACTCCCTGTTTTTATGTAAGAACCTATCCTGCATTTGCCTAAGAATGAAGATAGCATCAGTTGTGCCACATCCCTGCATAAATCCAAACTGCATGTCGCTGATGGCAACACTTACCCTGATCATGCATTCAAAGACCCTTTCGCTGACTTTCATGACTTGATTGAGCATTTTCAAACCCCTATAATTTCCCCTGTCTAAGGAGTCACCCTTGCCTTTGTATATATTTACTATAGCCTAACACTTTTCTGCCATGTATCAGGAATTTTTTACTCCTTTATAAAAGCATTTATCAGCTCTGTGACCAATTTTACCCCAATATCTCCAGCTGCTTTTATCATCTCAGCGACAATGCCAGAGCTCCCAGCGGTTTTCCCGGACTTAATTTATCTATAGCAATTTTAACAGCGTAGTACCCTATCAGAGGCGGAGGGCCTTGTACTGGAACTGCAGTGCTGAGCTGTTCTCTGTTCCATTCAAATTCCACATTAAGCAGTCTTTCATAATGCTCCTTCCATGCCTCATTTTCTGAGTAAACAGTCATGCCACTGTCATTATTTATGCATCTTACACCCACGACGTCCTGGCTACAGTCCCTCACATTCTTAGCAAATTCATAACCTCCCCCCCCCCCCTCTTTCAGTATGGACTCCAATATAACATGGATGTGGACATATCTGAGTAGGTCTGGATATATGTGGTAGGCATTAAGCATTGCTATTGGAACATCCCGAAACTAGCCATTTTGATATATTGACCATAGGCCTATGTGGGAATGGAGTGTGTGAGACAGCAAAGAAGAACTGTCTTTGACAGCTCTCTTTGTAGCCCCCTGAGTGACGGGCCGTGACGTTATAATAATAATAGTTCTTAAAGCTAGCGCATGCTAAGCCAGCTAAGGATAGCCCAATAAGGCCGATTACGCGTATTTCCATTGGGGTCCTGTACTACTACCCGATCCCCTTGCTCATGAGGGACGGTAATGAATCAGTGCTTGTGAAAAATCTTTAATGTGCCAAGCGTTGGCGCGATCCTGGGCCTTCTGGGTGGAAGTCCAAGACGCTAGTCACTACACCAGCGAGCCACTTAAGTACTGTTTTATTGCAGTGAAAGTACTGTAATAATGTTCCAATTTACTTTTTGCAATTATAACTAGTGAATCAAGTACTGTATATTGATCGGGTAGAAATACAACAAAATTACAGTGATTAACACCAACAATGATGGGGTTTGTCTAGGAATATGGGCCAAAAGTCTATATTTATTAGTGGCCCCTCCATCATTGACGATTATGCCTATTACATAAGGCACCAGTGGTGATGGGCTGGTCTATCAGAATGAGAGTTGAGCGTTCTCTGCCATACCCATAGCTTACTCTGACTGTTCCTTTTACTTATATATTTTCTAGATCTCAAGTGACGGTGTCTTTTCCGTGGATTGACCTCCCTACTGCCAACCCTGGCAGATTGGGAGCCAAAGCGTCACATTTTTCCTTTGCCCCTCAACTTTCCCTTTATAATTGCTGAGGGGCACAGGGCCTTGGGTGGGGCTTTTGTTTCCCGGGCATTTCCGCACCCTCCTCAACTCCCCGCCTTTGAGTGGCTTCGGTCACCTGGGCATTGTTAGTGGTAAGCTGGGAGGGTTCTGTGGGGTCGCTCGGTTGTGGCCTTGGCCTTGCTCGGGACCTTGGGGCTGCTCGGCCAGACAGCCTGAGGAACAGCAACAATAGAGATGGAAGACGAACCAGAAGAGACCAGGCTCGTTGGGGATTCCATCCTACGAGGACAGGTCGAAGAGTTCTGCGACAGAGTCCCAAATAAACGAAAAAGATTTTGCATCCCAGGAGCTGGACTGGACGACATTGTGGAAGCCTTCGAAGATACCACAAAGGATGCAAATGAAAATACCCTTTTTGTCATCCATGCTGGTTCAAATGACGTCATGCGCACCAGATCCGAAGAGTTGATGGAGAAATATCGCAAGATGATCCAGCACTACAAAAACAAGTCAAGGAATATCATCATCTCAGGCATTCTCCCCAAGATTGACGCACCTGACAAATTCTACGACAAGGCTTTCAGCACAAATAGCCGACTAAAACATTTGTGTCTGAGGGAAGAAGTTGAATTCATCAACCTCTGGGACAACTTCTACAACCAGCCTACTCTGTTCCGCAAGGATGGCACTCATCTAAACCCTGTGGGTTCAGCACGCATGGGTCGTCTCCTACACGAAGCAGTCCGCAGCCATGGATCAAAAAACGCCATCCGAGAAGAAGCAGCAGTGACATAAATCATCCAACGCCAAGAAAAAAACAGAGGCAACCGAGGACCACCAGCGATAAGGACCGAAGACAGCGAGGACCGAGGACAGCCATGAACATAAATGTAGATCCGACAAGAACCAAAAATATTATTAAAGAGCGTTCCGTGAGTTCTAAAATAACAAATTTAAAGGTTTTCTATGCAAACGCTCGTAGCATACGCAATAAATTTTCAGATTTAGAGGAGCTAGTGTTTACAGAAAATTATGATGTGATTGGCATAACAGAATCTTGGCTCAATACAGAAGATAGAGACTTTTTAGCAGAGTATTCACTTCCCGGTTATGTAATGTTTGAGAAAAGCCGAATAAATCGAAATGGAGGTGGCGTTTTACTTTATATCAAAGAAAGTCTTAACCCTACCCTCTTGTCAAAACCTCAAATTGTGAACGTCGACGCATCTTTTGTGCTAATAAAGAATAATAAAGGTACAAAAATAATACTTGCATTAATATACAGACCTCCAGCTCAATCAGTGCAAACTGACCGAGATATTTACGAACAAATTGCAGATGTAAGTAACTCGCAAGATACCGTAATTTTTGGTGACTTTAATTTACCTGTGACCAAGTGGGGCGATACTCTTACTTCACACTCCGGACATGACTTGTATACGAACTTGCAAGAGAGTTCGCTTTATCAATTTGTTGGAACGCCGACCCGTGGTAATAACGTTCTTGACATTGTACTTGCAACAAAAGAAGAATTAATAGAGAATTTGAATGTTGGTGATGAATTCAGTAACAGCGACCATCGTACGATAACTTTCACTTTAAAGTTTACTAGTAACGAACCAAATAGTAGCATCGAAAAAGTCCCTAATTTCAAGAAAGCAAACTTCCATAAACTTAGAGCTATGTTTAAAGAAACTGACTGGAGCTTTTTAATTCACAATAACGACATAAATACATCTTGGAAGTTATTCGAAGCCACTTACCTAAAAGCAGTGCAAGACTGCATACCATCGAAAACTCGGCGTCCAGGCCATAATAATAAGCCCAAATGGTGGAATAAAGATATTTCAAACTGCCTGCTTGCTAAAAAATTTGCTAATGATAGATTAAAATCCTCACAAAATGACGAAGAACGGCTGAAATTTGTAGAGCTACGACGCAAAGCCAAAAAGTTAATTAAGCAAAGTAAAAAGACCTTAGAGTTACATATTACGAATCAAAGTAAAACAAACCCGAAAGAATTCTATAGTTATATCAGAAAGAAAAAAGTCGTTACTTCAACTGTTGGACCGTTAGTCGATGAAAATGGAGAATACACCAAAGACGAAGAACAAATGAGTAATGCCCTCAATACCTTCTTTGCATCAGTTTTTACAACAGAAGACCTCAGTGATATCCCTACACCATCGCCGATTCAGATTGATAATTCAGATGTTCTAAGCAATATCACCGTTACAGAGAGAGAAGTATTGAATTGTTTAGATAAACTCAAGGTAAATAAAACGCCTGGACCTGATACAATCTCGCCTAGAGTTCTAAAGGAAGCTAAGGATGAGCTCTCTAAACCACTGACATTACTATTCAATAAATCCTTGCAGTCTGGAACTATGCCCGATCAGTGGAAGCTAGCCAACGTAACACCGATATTCAAAAAAGGCAGCAAATCCCTACCCAGTAACTATCGTCCAATTAGCTTAACCTCAGTTGTATGTAAAATGCTAGAAACGGTCATACGAGACAGACTCATAAATCACTTAGAGGAAAATAACATACTTAAAGATACTCAACACGGCTTTCGTAAAAAACGTTCCTGTTTAACAAACCTCTTAGACTTCTTCCACGATATCCTCAACCTCTACGATGAGAGTAAAGCTGTAGATATTATATACCTTGATTTTCAAAAGGCCTTTGACAAAGTTCCCCACAAACGTTTACTGCTAAAACTAAAAGCGCATGGAATACAAGACGGTGTGTTGAAATGGATAGAAAATTGGCTCAGCGACAGAAAGCAAAGAGTAGTCATAAACGGTAAGGCATCAAAATGGACCAATGTAAATAGCGGGGTACCCCAGGGATCGGTACTAGGACCAATTCTCTTTCTAATTTACATCAACGACATAGATGAGGGACTCACCTGTACAATCTCAAAATTTGCTGACGATACAAAAATTGCAAATAGCGTACTCTCAAAAGAACAAGTTGACGATATGCAACACAATCTAGATAAATTGTCATGTTGGGCCCAAATTTGGCAAATGAGTTTCAATGCGGATAAATGTAAAGTACTACATATCGGATACCTAAATGAGAAAGCAAACTATTCGATGAATGGCACTCAGCTTAAGAATGTAAACAGAGAAACCGATCTGGGAGTAACAATATCGAGTAACCTAAAACCGAGTCAACAATGTTCAGAAGTTGTTAAGAAGGCAAACAAAATAATTGGCTTTATAGGCAGGTCATTTGAGCATAAATCCAAAGAAGTTATCCTAACCCTTTACAATTCATTAGTCCGCCCTCTTCTGGAATACTGCGTTCAATCCTGGTGCCCTTATTACCAAAAAGATATAAACAAGCTAGAACGAGTTCAACGTAGAGTTACCAAAATGATACCTAGCCTAAAGAACAAACCATACGAAGAGCGTCTTAGAGAATTAAATCTATTTCCTTTAACCCAGCGCAGATTAAGAGGTGACTTAATTCAAGTGTTCAAAATCATCAAAGGCATCGACAATATGAACTGTAGTAAGTACTTCACTATCGACCAATCTAATTACACGCGGGGAAACGGTTGCAAAATTATTGGTAAATCTTTTAACTCACACGAATCTAAGAATTTCTTCTTCAATCGAGTTGTCAACTTGTGGAATGGGCTTCCCCGAAACGTTATAGACTGCATCACCGTTGATTCATTTAAACTCCGCCTAGACAAATATCTCGCTTCAAACCCGCGACTGACTGCGTTTGTAAATGAATAACTTTATTTTATCCCCCCCTCAGTTACTAACCCATCTGTCCCCTACTAACTTCCTAATCCTGCCACGGACATTAGTTCCAGGGCAGTAATTCCCTTTCCAATGTTCCCTTACTCACTCTAAACCACTGTTTGGACACTTGATCCTCAGTGTTTTGGAGGACAAGCAACCTAGAAGGGTCACTAGATCTGTTGTTGCTTGATTTCCTTTGTACTCCCTTTGTACTCCTTTGAACAACAACAACAACATAAGGCACCCTCTTCAAACACTCATCCGCCGTAGTTTTGAATCTACCGCGCAGAGCATAAAAAATTGAGGAGCCTTCATCATGAGCGCACGCAACCTCACTCATGGTTCAGTCATTATGAAATTGGGTTTTCACTACGAAAAAACTTCGTAACAAATAAAAAACAAAAAGAAAATAAGAATAACTATTCATAAGCTTTCCATATACTCGTGGATGTACTTGTGTAGATCTTTGACCAGACGCTGACTCAGGCGTCATTCTTCCTTCTCTGCTCTGCGCTCAACCGACCCGGACGTGCCTCCCCACACTCCGCTCGTTCCGCATTTGTTGCGTCCCTAGTGAGTTTTTTCTCATTTGTTTACTCCGGGATGTATCGAGTAAGGTTAGGATATGCGTAGCAGGAGTGTCCTGGACGGGTTGCCCGCAGTGCAGTGTATTTTGGGTCGTGTGTTTGGGGCATCTATTTCGGGTGTACCCTCGTGGTCCTGTTGTGGACATGTGAACTTTTTCACGGTTAGCTAGCTTTGTGATGCAGGCGGCTTTCTTTACGCGTTATTATTGCTGCCTTTTATCTTTCTGATGAGGTAGCTTTTTATTCTCTGACGTTCCCAGCGTATTTTTCTTCACTTAGTGAAGTTTTTTCTGGGTCCCGAGTCAGTTCTTCCCTTTACCGGGAAGTGTTTGCTACAGTGGTGTGTTGACGGTGGTTCCTATCGTGATATAATTCAGTGCTTTTTGTTTATATTACGACATGTTTAATGTGTTTTTTCCGTCTGCTTAGGCCTAGCCAGCCTCTCGTAGCTTTGCCACATGCACAAGTGTTATTGATTTATGTTATAAATATGTACTACTGTGTCATGTGTGTCCTGGTTTAGTTGTGTATTGGCTAATTCCACGGACTATATATGTGTCCTGGATTAGTTGTGTATTGGCTAATTCCTCGGACTATTTGTGTGACCTGGGTTAGGTGTGCTTGGCTAATTCCACGGTCTATTTGGTGCGTTCAGATTGAATCTGAACGGGGTGGGTTGCCTTTTCCGGCGGGTTTTCTCGGTTACACCATGAAAACCCGGCTGGTTGTCGAGTTTTAATCACGCGTGGTTAAAAAAGGCTTGTTTTCCCCGGCGATTAGTGGCCTGAGGCTCTCCAGGACTGCGTCTCTGTGGTGGGGCCTGTGTTCAGGCGTACTGTGTTTCCCGGCGGGGTGGCTTTACCCATTTAACTAAGTGTTCATACGGACACTTGTTGAGTTGAGTTTTTCCCGGTTTTTGAAAAGCCAGTAAAACTAGGCTGTTTGTTGATCTTTCCTCCCCGGCGATCTTTTGCAAAGAAGTGGGGATAGGAATTTTGGGGTTAACGTTAAAATTCACAACCGGCGGTTGCACCTTGGGAGGGTAGGATTAACGGATTTGTTTAATTCAGTGAAGTTAACCAGACAATCGAGGGGTACGATGCGTATCGCCGCCATTCAACATACGGCGATCTAGAACGCTTCGGGAGAAGCCAGATCTAGCATTTAAGACAGGCTTCCCAGTTTTTGATCTGCGAGATAATACGGGGGCCGGCGTCTTTGAGGGTTTTTTTTCAAGTAAGAACTTAACAAACACCACTGGGAAGACTGCGTCATTTATAAAAAAGCCATGCTGGTCTTTATATTATGTCAGAGGATATTCATAAATCTTTTGGACAAGTTAATATATTCTGAAATCTTTATTTACGAACCTTCCGCGTAGCGAGCCGTAATAGTTGTGTATTACGTCTCGTTACCCGGCGGGTTGTCTAACACTTGTGTTCGAACATGTGGTGTAGCCTTATGAGCATTAATTCCTGGAAATTTTCTTTTTTTCCAGGGCTGAGTTCCGGCGGGACTTTCGAGAACCTGGAGTAAACCGGGGGTGGGTTCGTGTTTTCCACCAGTCTCTGTCATGGCTACCATAGACCCTGTTTTTGCCTTGTGTATTGCTCCCTCCTGTTCAGGTATCCCTATCTTTGCACACACTCATTGCATTAGATGTGTTAAATGTCTAGATCGCTCAAGGGGTTTGTGGGTAACGGGGAACTGTACCTTCTGTACTCAATTGAGTGCCAAAGTGTTGCGGGACAATAGTGGATCCGCGGCGGTCGCTTTGGCTTTGAGGGAGGTCAGGCAGCAGTTGTCAACTTATGCTACCACAGTGGCTCATAAAGCGCTGCAATGTGATAATGTAATTCTTTGGGATAAATTATTGATTGAGCACCCCCCCATTAAACGTACCTCTAGAGTACTGTACGAAAGTCGGCAGAGACTGGGCAGGGTACAGCACTTTCTCTGGTCCCTACTACTTCTAAGAGACCTCGTGAACCCACGCCCCCGGTGACAGCCTCCACGTCACGGGTGCGGTCCAGGTCGCCCCTCAGACAACAGCCGCCTAGTCACTCTTCTTCACCAGCAAGAAAGAGGAGCAAAGAGGAAAAGTCCAAGGACAGCTCTAGTGAAAGATCAGAAAAGTCTAAGAGCAGTGAAAAATCTAAGTCACACCGCAGCCACAAATCTTCCAGGAAAGATTCTAAGGAACGAAAGGCCTCCCGGCGTTCGCCGGAGCCTCATGCCTCACTTTTTGCCTCTACTCCCGACTCATCTAGTGTCCAATCTGATGGGGCGGGAGTGGAGTCAGAGATTGTGGAGGGGGTGTTGCCGGCGGACAGGTTACCAATGGATATTACACACTTAGAGTTAGAGAGTTCTGTAGGCAGTGATCGCCCTTTAGAAGAGTCTAGTGGGGGCTCAGTGGTTGATGGTGTTTCTGACTCCCAAGGGAGTTCGGGCCAAGGCCTGGGTGTATGGCGGTATTCCCAACCAGGGCATGAAGGCCCACGTTTGGTTCAAGGGCCACAGGTACGGACGGACGTCCACCGGGACGCTGTGATCCCATCATCCATTCCTGATTTAACTTGGCACCAAGACGAGGTTCCGGCTTCGGCGGAACCCTCTCATGATGGGCCAGATGACAAGGATGAGGTGTCTATAATCTCTGACATGGAAGTGCAAGAGTCGGGTTCAGTTCTAGACGACTCGCAAGATAGGAATGATTCACCTTTGAGTTCTTCATCCACTAAATTTGTCATGGCGGAGGAAATAGATGGGTTATTAGTAACTGCTCTAACAAAAAAAATTGGCCAACAGCCAGAGACTCCTACAGTGGACCTGGGAGCTCCCATGACAAGTTCAAGTGTTCGGCTTCTGATCGCTTCTATTGCTTTGACCAAGATTCCGCACCCTCCCCCTATATCACCTAATATAGTCGCTAGGCCTGCTTCGGCGGCACTGACTACTTCTAATGTAAGGGTGGTAACGGATGTGAATCCTCCCCCGTTGGATAAAGCACCATTAAGAAAGGTAGCTATGCCCCTGTTATACAGTCCAGATGACTCATGGGTTCAAATGATCCCAACTAAGCCAGAGACAGCACAGCCCACTTTGTCAGGGGAACTTCCAGTGCCACGAGAGTGGGTAATCCAAGGAAATAAATCTAGAAAGTTACGAGCCTTGGATATTGCGGGTAATGTACTTGATGTTAATATTAAGGCCATTCCGAACCATTATCACCATGACTTTTTTGTGTATACAGCTACGCCTGCACTGCCCCCTGCCTCAGCTTCAAAGCTGTTTTCTGACTGGACCAAGCATGACGGTTTTAATGATTTAAAAGCACTGTCAGCTCTCACTCCAGAATTAGATTTACAAACGGTCACGAACACAGCCGCTAACCCAGTGTTGAAGGTGGGGCAGTTGGGTCCAGGACCTTGGGTGGAATGGGAAGTAGAGGCTCAGAACTTTGCGACCACCTTCACCTCAAAATCTTCCCACCAGATTCCTCAGGACAGCCATTCTTGGTTCTCTATGCCAGTCTTTTCAGCCGGCGGAGTCCCATCTGCTTTGTTTGCTTTTTTAGCTGCCCCCAAAATCAATCTCTGTGAACTTAAAGATCCTTTCACTACGCCTTCACCAGCTCACCTAGACCGGGAGTTTAGGCTACGGGGGAAGGCGTATAGACTTTTTTCCCAGTACATCGTTACGCACCAGGTGGCGAAATCTATGTTACGATCCACTCAGGCAATCGCGGACGCGGAAGCCAGACGATCGGTTGAACTATCTCGGCGATTACTCCTTCAGACTTCGATTCAGTCGTTGGGAGATATACGCACGGCCTTGCTCGAGGCGGTGCGGGCGAGACAGGATCTTAGGATGTCCCTGGTGAGGAAACTTCCTGACAGAATTGCGAACCAGGTGGTCATGTCGCCGGTGCTAACTCCCTCGTTAATGTCCCCTGATGTGTGGAGAACTGTTTTCAATATGGCTCAGGCCTTTAAGCACAGTCCCACCCCTTCTAAGAAACCTGCTTTTAACTTTCTCAAACCCAAGCCAGTCGCAAAAGCTCAGCCGGGTGGGTCAAAGCCCTTTCAGATATCTAAGTCCGCTTCCCCCCAAGGTCAGTACAGGTATAAACAAAGTAAGTTTGCAGGTCATAAAGGCCGAAGCTATAGCAGACCGGGCCAGGGCCCGTCTTCTGCCAACGCCGGCCAGTCGGCTAAGCATCCACCACCACCACCACCACCACCACCACCAAAAAACTAAAGTCTCTCTCACTCCCAGGGCCGGTCTCACGGCGGGTGGATCAGAGGGTAGTACAGCCGGCGAACCCTTGTCTGCTAACTGGGTCGTTCCGGACGTGTCACCGCGCATGGCCAGTAAATACTTGGGCGAGGATGGTGGCACGCAAGGGCATCACCTGGCAGTGGCTCCGACGACCTCGTTTACGTCAGCCGACAAAGGCAACTTTAGTTTCATTAGAGGTGGAGTCACTAGTCCAGGAAATGATCGCCAAGAATGTCATCATCCCGGTTCCTCAAAATTACCCAGTTTTCACATCCAAACTATTTCTAGTGCCAAAAAGGGACAGTGTTCAGATGAGACCAGTCGTAGACCTGTCTTATCTGAACCTCCATATTCACAACATGTCATTCAGGATGCTTACAGTAAACCAGATCAGGCTAACACTTCCGCCGGGAGGATGGATGTGTTCTTTAGACCTGACGGACGCGTATTGGCACGTGCCAATTGGCACGGTCAACAAAAGATTTCAAAGGTTTCTGGCCTTAAGAATAAAGCATCAGACTTATGTCTTTCAGAGGATGCCGTTTGGATTGAACCTAGCACCTCGCTTATTCACGAAATTAGTCCGGCAAGCCCTGATGCCCTTGTTAAGGCAAGGGATCAGGATTTTATGGTATCTAGACAACTGGCTAGTGGTGGCAGAGACGGAACAAGTATGCATAAATCATGTCAACATAACATTAAAACATGTCAAAACTCTAGGGTTCAAGGTCAACCTGGTAAAGTCAAACCTTGTTCCCTCAAGAGTAGTTCAGTGGATAGGGCTGGTCTGGGACACAGCTACTCTCACTCTGAGTCAGAGTGTGGACACTCGCAACAGATTTCGCAGGAAATTGTTTATGTTCCTTCACAGTCTGACTACGACACGGAGAATCTGGGAGTCTCTGGTCGGCTCTCTCAACTGGATTCAACTAACGATACAGTTGGGCCGGTTAAGAGTCAAACGTTTAATATTGGAGGGCAACAAATATTTTCCGCTATTGCCGGCGAAAAAATTATGGCCCATACCAAAATTAATCCACAACTTACTAGCGGTCTGGGCGAAGAGGGAAACATTGCACTCAGTCATGTCATGGACCTCTCCTCTGCCGACGGTATGGGTAGACACGGATGCGTCAGGAACGATAGGTTGGGGCTTTCAGTCAAACCAAGGGCACCAGGGTCAAGGGCTTTGGTCCCATTTAGAAATCTCCCACATCAATGTCAAAGAATTACTAGTCCCCTTATATTTCCTTCAGGCTCACGGCTCTACTTTACGGGGCAAGGCGGTGGCCTTCAGAATGGACAGTCTGAATGTAGTTCACTGTATTCAGAAACAAGAGTCGACGAGATCTCGGGGGTTGCTAAACGTGTCAGAAGAGATTTTTATTCTAGCCAACAGGCTGGACATTCAGCTTCACGCATCTTATCTCCCAGGCGTAGCAAACGTCTGGGCAGACGCTCTGTCTCGGAGACAGAGCACAACAGTAGAATGGTCACTCAAGCAAACCATTTTCGACCAAATGATTGCGGAGCCTTACCATCCACAAGTGGATTTGTTTGCGTCAGAGGAGACTCACAAACTCCCACTGTACCTCACCCGCCGGACGATAACGCCGGCGGGCGGGCCAGATGCACTGGTTACAGACTGGAACAGGTGGAGTTCCATTTATCTGTTTCCGCCGCCAGATGCGTCTCTAATGTGCCACGTAGTAAACAAACTACAGGATTATTGAGGCGTAGTCTCGCTAATCGCGCCCCTGTGGCCGGCGCAGTTGTGGTACCAGCAATTGAAAACGTGGTGCCCGGACCCGGTATCACTCCCGGTGGGGTTTTTCCACTTAGACACAATTGGCAACCTAAAGACCTCGCTGACTTTTGCATTATGGACATTCAGGAGGCCAAATGGCTAGCACCATATGGTAGAGACGTGACCAATAAATTCATGAATCAATATACCCAGTCTACTAAGCGACAGTATCAATCGCATTGGCAAGCCTTTACTTCTTGGATTCTTAGAAAAGAACAAACTGTGCCCTCGGTGGCTTTGGTTTTTAATTATTTAAATTATCTGTTCGAGAAGAAACGTTTATCTGTAGTAACGTTAAAAAATCACTTAACGGCGATTAGGATATCGTTTTTGGACCTTACCGGTCTCTCCATACCAGTTGCGGAGGAAAAAGGTTTTATGAGGGCATGTTTTAAACTCCGCCCACCTCCCCGTCAGCTCATGCCTACCTGGTCTCTGGACAAGGCATTGTCTTTACTTCATTCCCGTCTGTACCAAAATACTGCAGATTTTACATTACTTTTAAAAAGGGCAGTATTCCTTATGGCCTTGGCTACCGGGAACAGAGTATCTGACCTGGCGGTGATGAGCAACACACCTAATTGCCTCAGGTTTGGTAGGCTTAATGAGTGTATTCACATTGCACCTTCCCCAGGGTTCATAGCCAAGAATGAGCACAGTGAACACATGTTTTCAGAGTTCACGGTGCCGGCGTTGAAAAGGGGAAAGGTGCACCATAATTTATGTCCAGTGCAAGCTCTAAACAAATATTTGAGAGTGGCACCTCTAAATCACCAAGGTGCTTTATGGGTAGCAAGTACGGGTAAACGCTTGATGAAACGTAGACTGGCTTCTCTCTTGGTCGAGGTCATTAACCCTTGTCTAGCGGGGTGTTTTGGGCTCATATTGGCATATTCAGGCCCTCCTGCATGATAAATCAAGCATCTGCATGAAAAAAAAATTATTTAGCAAAAAACTAGGCACTAAAAGCTTCAAAATGAGACCAGAACGAGCTACGTAGCGCTCGTGGTTCTCTGGCAGTGATGCCACGAACATGGGAGTTTAGCATATATCGGTATATATTTCCCAGCTATGCTCACTACTGGCTACACTGCCGGCCTCTCGAGAACACAGGGAACATGAGTTAATGGGCGGCGGTAAGCCCTGGGAGTCGGCTGTCTGGCCCGCTGTGCTCCCGGCCATTTGCACTCGATTTTAACCCTTTAAAAGCCTTAATAATGCTCCTAACTTGCTGCAAATTGGTGCACGACTTAAGTCGAGCGCCGCCAATAAGGGGTTAGAGAGTAATCCCGGCGTTGTGGGTAGGGCCCACGATTTACGCAAGTGGGCGGCTTCGTTACGTTTCCTTAAGAATTTTTCTGTTGAAGATATTACGTCCACACAGTTGTGGGCCTCTAATCATACGTTTTTGACTCGTTACCTCTCAGTAGCTCTAGACAAACCTTCCTTGCCATGTATAGCTTTAAGGCAAAGGGTCTAGGTGGCCCCTAAGTCACTTTTTGTTTAATTTCAAGAAAAGGGGGGGGGGTGCAGTCAGTGTAACATAGGACACCCTAGACCCCGCCAGAATATGAGCGCTGTGATACTGTTTATGGGTGTTATGATATTTAAATTTCTCTGTACTATTCATTACAGGAAATTGTGCTAGTACAATTTTAGTACAAACAACAGTGTTGTTGTAAGTAGTTTTTGGGCTGAGAAGCAATCTAATTTAGGCATTGGTTATATTTTGCAAGGTATATCCACTAATTTTATGGGGTTTATATGTGCACATGTAAACTTATAAGTTTTATTTTTCACCACTTAATTTAACCCCTCCAACCCGGAAGGGCTCTTGAACGCCCATAACAACCTCGGCCCGCGCAACCCGGAAGGGCTCTTGAACGCCCATTGCTTGCGTGTGTGCTTTCGAATGCCGCGCGTACATTTTTGGTATCATGGGACGGTAGGTGGCGCCACCAGGCGTAAACGACGCCACAGCAACAGTATCTACCCCGACGCCATCATGGACAGTACGCCAAATAGTGATTCCGCTGTGTCCGATACCGTGCTTCCTACGACGCCCTTGCTAGTTCGTTGCGCCTTACCCCGACGCCATCGCCTAAATGTGTTATCTCCCGGAGGTATTGAGACGACATTGAGACTTTATGAGCGAGCTGATGCCAAGCATAATGTTGATGATGAAGTCAGTGACGACTCCAGTAATTATAAGTCGAGTGATTATGGCCATGAGAGTGACAAAGAAGAGCAATTCCTGGGATTTGCGAGAGAACATGACAGTGATGAGAGTGATGAAGGTGATGTACCAGTTGTTGAGGAAGCTGGTTTACCTAGACAGTGAACTTGAGAGAGTGAGTGAGTGGGAGAGTTCAAGGTCACTCACCAAATTTCGCATAAGTGACACGACTCCAAGCCCTTCCCCAGGTAAATCGCCTTTCAAGCTACATTTGTATAAGCAGAAAATACTTGAGAAGGCGGCCGCGGCAGCTAGGGAACAAGCAAAACTACTTGGTGAGGATAAGGCTGTGAGTGAGGGTCAGCGTGGTGACCCTTCTCGTCCGCCATTGTCTCCCTTATCTACCCACGCCACCCAAGATGACCCGGATGCCCCGCATTCTTCCCCACCACCCCCACCATTGCCAAGGGTTGAGGACCCCCCACTTTCGGCCTATTTGCCTCCTAGGTCCCCCGACAGGAGACATACTGCTGCCGAAAAGGGGAAAGGTAGGAAATATACCAAAAAAATTAAGAAAAGTAAGAGAGTTTTGTTCGAGGCTCCCGCGGCGTCCACCCCGGCCGGCCCCAGCCATACGTCCCCGCAACTTTCCCCACCTCTCCCGCCTTCAACATGTCTTCCTGAAGAAGTCTTTGAGCTCGCATCACCAATACCTGAGCCTAGTGACAGTGAAACATTGCTTTCTGTCACTCGTCGCAGGCCAAGGAGCCCAGGACCTCGGGGGGACACAGCCTCACCTGCCACTCCTTCCCCACCTCGCCCACCCGCACGCCGCCCACGCATCACTGGTTCCCCACCAGATTATGTGGGGGCCACTGATGATGAAGGGCACCTCTCTGAAGACTCTGGCCATGATTACATAGGTCCACCGTCAGGGCAAGATGACCACTCTGACGATGACTATATGGACATCGACGACCCTCGACCCATCCGCTTGGCCCGGCGTCGTGCTGCCCGTCGTGCTGCCCGCCGCCCTGGCCGACGCCCTGGCCGCCCTAGGGCGCGCGCCTCCCGAGTTGGCCGTGGGCGTGCTGGGCCACCAGCTGGAGCTCCTCGTCAGCGTAGACAAGACCCATTCTACGTTTTTCAGTGGCAAGACGTAGTTGATGAGGATGGATACAACCCTGATGTGCCAGCTTTTGATGAGGTACTGGAGGGTTCAGGCATTACCCCCAATTTTCCTGCAGGCCCCAATGCTCCACCACACGAACTATTTGAGGCCTTCTTTGATGAGGAGGTGGTAGGCTATGTTGTCAAAGAGACAAATAAGCAGCACCAATTCCAGGTCCACTTTTTGGGCAAGGTGACCAAGGGCCACATGAGGCAGTGGACCCCAGTGACTCATAAAGAGTTCATGGTGTTCCTGGCACTCACCATGCTAATGCCTCATGTCAAGAAGCATAGGTTGCCTGACTATTGGATCACCAATGATCTGATATCCACCCCTGCCTTCGGGAAATATATGTCTCGCGACCGGTACCTTGATATCCTCGCAGCGCTCCATCTTGTCACCAACACCGACGTCCACCTCGGTGACAAGCTGTGGAAGATTAGGACGTTGTATGAGATGATGCGAGAACGCTTCACCTCCTACTTCAAGCCCTTCCGCAAGGTCGTCATTGACGAGTCTCTTGTGCTGTTCCAGGGAAAACTCAGCTTCCGGCAGTACATCCCCTCAAAAAGACATCGCTTTGGCATAAAATTCTTTGTGCTGTGCGACTGCCAAACTGGCTATGTCCTGGACTTCCTGGTCTACAGCGGGAAGGAAGGGGACTTGCTTGTGGACCCCCTCATTGGCTTTGGCGGAGCAGTGGTGCAAGCCATGATGGACCGCTACTTTCACAAGAATCACGTCCTCTACACGGACAATTATTACACGTCCCCCACTCTCTCACAGTACCTGCATGAGCGCAAGACGGGGACTGTAGGCACAGTACGAGGGAAAAGGAAGGGCATGCCACCTTTCCCTCCAAAGACCAAAAAAGGTGATGTGTTCAAGAAGAAGTCGGGGCCCATTCTGGCTATCCACTGGCACGACCAGCGGAAGGTCAACCTCCTGACCACCATCCACAAGGGGGAAATGGTGGAGACTGGCAAGGTGGATCGCCGCACCCAGGCCAGGGTGACCAAGCCCGATGCTGTCCTGGACTACAACATCAACATGAGGCTGGTGGACAAGTCCGACATGCAGATAGGCTTCATTGACTGCCTGCGTACCTCGTGCAGATGGTACAAAAAGTTCTTTCTGCATATGGTGGACATGTCAGTTCTGAATGCCTACAATATACAAGCTTCGGAATGTGAACACACCCATGAAGTTCAATAGCCTGCGGAGGTTCCAAAAGCAGGTGTTGACGGAGCTCCTGGAGAAGTATGCTACGCCACAGAGGGCAGTGGCACATCCTGGGCCCGCCGTTATTGACCGCTTGCAGTGTGCTCAATACTTGATTAGGCACAGGCTTGGTTCCCTGCCTCAGAATGAATCAGGAAGAACACAGCAGAAGCGGTGCCATGTCTGCTACAACAGCAGGGTGAGGCCGAGGCCAGGTAAAAAGTCAACCATGGAGTGTGTGGAGTGCAAGGTGGCACTCTGTGCTTTAGAGTGCTTCTTTGATTACCACTCTAAGCTGGAGTTCTAATAATCATACTGAAATTGCCAAATAAAATGACAATATGTACACTATAATTATATATAGGCAAAAAGTGGAAGCAAACCAATTTATTGTAATACAAAAGTCATGTATTATGAGAATTTATACATACAATTACACCATAATAATATGTGAGTGACACATATGTATATACCAAGTGACATTCATATGATTAGAACCTATAGAAATATATAAATCAGTGAAAAAAGACACAATAAATTGTATATAAAACGTTTACAAATCATATAACTAAGTGAAAGTGACACAAGACCTAATATTTGATGTCCAAAGTATAATAAACACCTGTGATAACGAATAATCAGTGCCTAATACAACAATAACATACCTCAATTACTAATAAAATGTACGGTATCGAGTGAAAATTAGCATTATCAGTGACAGTGACACTCTCTAAAGCATATTTGTCAAAGTGAAAGTGACACAAGACCTAATATTTGATGGCCAAAGTATAATAAACACCTGTGATAACGAATAATCAGTGCCTAATACAACAATAACCTACCTCAATTACTAATAAAATGTACGGTATCGAGTGAAAATGAGCATTATCAGTGACACTCTCTAAAGCATATTTATCAAAGTGAAAGTGACACAAGACACAATACTTGATGACCAAAGAATAATAAACACCTGTAATAACGAATAATCAGTGCCTAATACAACAATAACCTACCTCAATTACTAATAAAATGTACGGTATCGAGTGAAAATGAGCATTATCAGTGACAGTGACACTCTAAAGCATATTTATCAAAGTGAAAGTGACACAAGACACAATACTTGATGACCAAATAATAATAAACACCTGTAATAACGAATAATCAGTGCCTAATACAACAATAACCTACCTCAATTACTAATAAAATGTACGGTATCGAGTGAAAATTAGCAATATCAGTGACAGTGATACCCTAATAAACATATTTTATATTGCCTCAAAATAACTAGAAAAATATCAAATAAACATCACATTCTCAATATAAAACACTAAAATCGTCTAAGGGAGATAAATACTTTGGCGCGACGAGCGGCTAGGTGCGTCGTAGCCATGGCCGGGGCGACGCGTCCGAACGCGGGAAGAATTTTCCGCCGAAAAGCACTCGTCTTCCCGCGCTCACCATTATGCAACCAGAGGGGCTAGAGACCTCTACTCAACGCCATTCGACAGAGGAAGGTTTGTGGAACATTATTCTTTTTTATTCACAACATTACATGCCATATTCATTGACTTACAGAGTAGTTAACATAGCCCAAAGATCGTCAAAACACCCGGTACCGCAGCACAGTCGCAAGCTATAGCCCCCGGGGCTGGAGGGTTAAGTGGGGTGCCTCGTTAACTGGCGGATCTGTTCTCAGAATCTCAGAGTTAACACCCTTTTTTATCAAGCAGGCTTCTTTGAAGCACGCTCCTGCTTGTACCCCTTTTTGTATAAGTTGTGCTGTATAAAGTTTATGAGCCAAATATATATCTTTTTTACAAAGTAAGAATACTATGTGGTTGTTTGATTATCTGCCATTGCTAGAGTTATGATATGATTACGAATGTCCCCCTCCAGTCTTAGATATCAGGCATAATCGTCAATGATGGAGGGGCCACTAATAAATTATAGGTTTGACTCCTGCAAGGAGATAAAGAAAACCTAATATTTAGTAGTGGCCCCGTAATCATTGACGACTGGGGCCCTCCCGACCATCCCCTTCCCATTCGTTGATGTATTAAGGATTTTGGTATACTTGATATGTCAGTGAAGGAAGAATGACGCCTGAGTCAGCGTCTGGTCAAAGATCCACACAAGTACATCCACGAGTATATGGAAAGCTTATGAATAGTTATTCTTATTTTCTTTTTGTGTTTTATTTGTTACAAAGCTTTTTCGTAGTGAGAACCCAATTTCATAATGACTGAACCATGAGTGAGGTTGCGTGCACTCATGATGAAGGCTTCTCAATTTTTTATGCTCTGCGCGGTAGATTCAAAACTACGGCGGATGAGTGCTTGAAGAGGGTGCCTTATGTAATAGGCATAATCGTCAATGATTACGGGGCCACTACTAAATATTAGGTTTTCTTTATCTCCTTGCAGGAGTCAAACCTATAGTTAGGCCTATAAGAATCTACAGTAAGTGCTTCTCTTAAAGTTGTTTATCTAATTTTGTTTGTTTGTTTGTTTGTTTTAGGAACAGACTGAGTGAGGAATTACTATATATGCTGATAATCTAAGTACAATACCTGAGAGATAAAAGAGCTTTGCCCCTGGGTACAGCTCCACTTGAAACCTGTGCTTCAGAGCTTTCTTCTTCTTCTTCAGAGCTTTGTTATCTTTCAGCATATCAAGATGGTTCAAGACCTGCAGAAAAATAAAATAAACTCACTTCATACTCCAATCAAATGGATAGAAATAAATAGTAAACAAAACTAAGTATCAGGGATGGAGTATTAGCATTTGATATTTGTATTCGAATGCATTCGAATACAGTAACTCAGGGTATTCGTATTCAAATTCTTAAAAATAAAATAAAAAAGTTTTTGCATTCGCATTCGAATATTTGTATTCGTATAATAATCTGGCG
>CM064492.1:34062223-34082223 GCA_032716605.1 Paralithodes platypus
AAAAAAAACTAAAAAAGACGCCGGCCCCCGAATTATCTCGTGGATCAAAAACTGGGAAGCCTGACACATATACGAGACCTAACTTCTCCTGAAGTAACTTTTTAGATCGCCGTATGCTGAAGGCGGCGATACAAAACGTATCCCTCAATTGTCTGGTTAACTAACTGAATTGTAAATTCGTTATTCCCACCCTTCCAGGGAGCATCCGCCGGGCGTGAATATTAGTTTTAAAAAACTGTTAACCCCAATTACGCCTTAAGCTGAAGGCGGCGATACAAAACGTATCTCTCAATTGTCTGGTTAACTAACTGAATTGAAAATTTGTTATTCCCACCCTTCCAGGGAGCACCCGCCGGGTGTGAATAATAGTTTAAAAACGTTAACCCCAATTGTGCCTTAATTCGCCGTATGTTGCAGGTGATACACAATGCATCCTTCAAAGTCTGGTCAACTAAACTGAATTTCTATTGTAAATTCGTTCATCCCACCCTTCCAGGTTGCACCCGCCGGGTGATTTAAAGTTAACCCCAACCAATCCTATCCCCACTTCTTTGTAAAAGATCGCCGGGGAGGAAAAAACAACAACAGCTTAGGTTTTTTATTGGCTTTGCAAAACCGAAAAAACTACAAACACGTGTCCGTATGAACACTGTTAGATGGGTACAGCCATCCCGCCGGGATTCATAAGGGGCCTGAAACAGGCACCACAGAGACGCAGTCCTGGGGAGCCACAGACACCCACTCGCCGGGGAAACAAGCCTGTTTTTAAACCACGCGTGGCTAAAACTCGGCAACCAGCCGGGTTTTTCATGGTGTAACCGAGAAAAACCCGCCGGAAATAACCCACCCCGTCCAGAAACCATCTGAACGCAACACAGGACCGAGGCGTAGCCAAAACACAACTAACGCTGGGCCCAACAGAGTCCGAGGAATTAGCCAATACACAACTAAACCAGGACACATAAATAGTCCGTGGAATTAGCCAATACACAACTAAACCAGGACACACATGACACAGTAGTACATATTTATAACATAAATAAATAACACTTGTACATGTGGCAAAGCTACGAGAGGCTGGCTAGGCCTAGGCAGACGGACATAAAAGTAAGCATGTCGTAATATAAACAAAAAGCACTGAATTATATCACAACAGGAACCACCGTCAACACACCACTGTAGCAAACACTTCCGGCAAAGGGAAGAACTGACTCGGGACCCAGAAAAAACTTCACTATGTGAAGAAAAATACGCTGGGAACGTCAGCAAAAATAAGCTACCTCATCAGAAAGATAAAAGGAAGCAATAATAACGCGTAATGAAAGCCGCCTGCATCACAAAGCTAGCTAACAGTGAAAAAGTTCACAAGTCCACAACAGGACCACGAGGGTACATCCGAAATAGATGCCCCAAACACACGACCCAAAATACACTGCACTGCGGGCAACCAGCCCAGGACACTCCTGCTACGCATATCCTAACCTTACTCGATACATCCCGGAGTAAACAAATGAGAAAAAACTCACTAGGGACGCAACAAATGCGGAACCAGCGGAGCGTGGGGAGACACGTCCGGGCAGGCTGAGCGCAGAGCAGAGACGGAAGAAGGACGCCTGAGTCAGTGTCTGGTCAAAGATCCACACAAGTACATCCACGATATTATGGAAAGCTTATTGAATAGTTATTCTTATTTTGTTTTTGTTTTTATATTTTACGAAGTTTTTTCGTAGTGAGAACCCAATTCATAATGACTGAAGCCATGAGTCGCGTGCGCTCATGATGAAGGCTCCTCATATTTTAGATGCTCTGCGCGGTAGATTCAAAACTACGGCGGATGAGTGTTTGAAGAGGGTGCCTTATGTAATAGGCATGTTCATCAATAATGGAGGGGCCACTAATAAATATACCTGTATATATATATATACTGTATGGTTAATATACAGGAGACGCAACAATATAGGTAGCACATTTGTAATGGTAGTTTTGGGTTCCTATCATCATATGCTTCATTTCTATATACTTTTTATCCCCGGGGGAAAAAAATAAAAAAAATCTTGGGATTTTTCATTTTTTTTCTTGGGATTTTTTGTTTTGGTCATTAACCTAACCAAAAAAACCTAACCTAACCTAACCTAGCCTAGCCTAGCCTAGCCTAGCCTAATAGCCCCAAATACATTTAAGTTAGGTTAGGTTAGGTTTTTTGGTTAGGTTAAAACAAAAATCCAAGACAAAAATAAAAACTCCAAGATTTTTTTTTTTTTTTTTCCCCGGGGATAAAAAGTATATAGAAATGAAGCATATGATGATAGGAACCCAAAACTACCATTAGAAATTTGCTACCTATATTGTTGCGTCTCCTGTATATTGACCATATATATATATATATATATATATATATATATACACAGTAAACCCTCGCTATCTCGGACTAATTGGGGGGGGAGACCCAGTCCGAGATGACCGAAAATCCGAGATGTCCGAAGTCCGACTTATGTCCGACTTAAGAGAGGGAAAATTCCGAATTAGAAGAAGAAAGTCCGCGTCACCAGAGAAATCGTGTTTTTTTTTTTTTTTTTTTTTTTTTTTAATATATCTATTTAATGCATCTATCTCCCTTATACATATATATAACTATGTCTTATTTGGTCTTTTTTTAATCTATGAATCAATTCTAATACGATGGAATTGAAAACAATATTACCCTTCTAACACACAAATAATAAAATGAAAAAGAGAGTAAATACAAATTTCTCCTTTGTCTCAAGAAACATAAGTCCGTCTCGTATATGTTAGTATTTTATCGCTCGCTCGCCCCTAGCCACTCTCTCTCTATCTATTTATCTCTCTAATGCATCTAACTAACTCCCTTATACATTAACATAACTATGTCTTATTTGGACTTTTTGTAATCTATAAATAATTTCTAATGCGATGGAATTGAAAACAATATTATCCTTCTAGCACACAAATAACAACATGAAAAAGAGTCAATAAAAATGTCTCCTTTGTCTTTTCAGAACCAATTAAACCGTCTCATAATAGTTCGTGTTTATCGCTCACTTCCCCTTCTGCAACTCTCTGTCTATCTATCTATCTTGTCTTTTCAGAACCAATTAAGTCCGTCTCATAATAGTTAGTGTTTATCGCTCACTCCCCCTCTGTAACTCTCTCTTTCTATCTATATCTCTCTAATGCATCTACGTAACTCCCTTATACATTAACATAATTATGTCTTATTTGGACTTTTTGTAATCTTTGAATAATTTCTAATGCAATGGAATTGAAAACAATATTATCCTTCTAGCACACAAATAATAACATGAAAAAGAGTCAATATAAAAGTCTCCTTTGTCTTTTCAGAACCAATTAAGTCCGTCTCATAATAGTTCGTGTTTATCGCTCACTTCCCCTTCTGCAACTCTTTCTATCTATCTTGTCTTTTCAGAACCAATTAAGTCCGTCTCATAATAGTTCGTGTTTATCGCTCACTCCCCCTCTGTAACTCTCTCTTTCTATCTCTCTATCTCTCTAATGCATCTACGTAACTCCCTTATACATTAACATAACTATGTCTTATTTGGACTTTTTGTAATCTTTGAATCATTTCTAATGCAATGGAATTGAAAACAATATTATCCTTCTAGCACACAAATAATAACATGAAAAAGAGTCAATATAAAAGTCTCCTTTGTCTTTTCAGAACCAATTAAGTAGTCTCATAATAGTTCGTGTTTATCGCTCACTCCCCCTCTGTAACTCTCTCTTTCTATCTATCTATCTCTCTAATGCATCTACGTAACTCCCTTATACATAACATAACTATGTCTTATTTGGATTTCTTGTAATCTTTGAATAATTTCTAATGCAATGGAATTGAAAAATATAATATCGGACATTTTCCGAATACTTATAAAAAGTCCCACAACGTCAGAGACTGTCGGAACGATGACGGAAATGTCCGAAATACCGAAGTGCATGTCCGAGAGGCCATAGCCAGTCCGACTAGTACGGGTTTCCGACTTCTAGAGGTCCGAGATGGCGAGGGTTTACTGTATATATATATATATATATATATATATATATATATATATATATTTGTGTGTACGATAATTTTGGTGCAAATTCCATAATTTTGTGGTCACAATACGATAATTCTGCATTTAGAATATGGCAACACTGCGTCCATGTTATTGTTGTGAACCTCTCGGCCCTCCCACTGCCACTCGGTGGCGGAGTAGGGTATGTCCCATAATACTGTGTTTTTTGCACTGTTACCCATTAATTAAGAATTGGAAAAGAAAGACACAGTTTGAGGAATATAAAAATACAGTAAATTCAAAAGCTGAAATGATCTTAATACTTAACCCTTAAAAAGCGGCTCACCACATAAGTCGAGTTGAAAAAACTGGCAAAAAACGGGTGAAAAAAGGGTGGAAATCGAGTGAAAATGGGTGGGATAGTAATGATCCATACGTCCGACATCTGTGGCCTCCCGGCCCACACTAACTCCAGTTCCCCCACCGCGCGTGAGGATGACAGTGTAACCAATAGTTCGCTAAAAGTGAGCAAGGTAGCAAAATCAGCTAAACTTCCATCTTCGAGGTAACACTGTCAGTGCTCCACGAGTGCTACGTAGCTGTATGTGGCGTCATTGTGTAGCGATTTCCACCTAGTTTTTGGCGCAATACAGTTCCTTTCATACTGATGGTTGATATAGCAGTCAGAACGGCCCAGAAAGGCCCAAAACGGCCACAGAGCACCCGCTAGAGGAGGGTTAAGGAGAGTGAACATTAAGATTAATAAATTGAAGGCCATATGGTACTAAAGCATAGGGATGTACCGATACCAAAATTTTGACCGATACCGATACCGATACCACAAAATTATACCGATACCGATACCGATACCTGTGCACCAGGCTTTAAGGCTTATAAGTACCAAAGAATGGACTGCACTACTAGGCTACACATTATGTACGGTACTTAATGTAATTGTTATCAGATATGTACCAAGATTCCAACAAATATATATTTTTCATACTTATAAAACAACCAATCACTGCTGAACCAAGCAACCTTCACTCCTTCAGTGAGTGATATGTGACATAGCAAATTACTTCTATGTATCGGTAGTATCGGTAGAAAATCAGCTGATACCGATACCGATACTCTAAAAAAGGGCCGAAAAAAGGGCCGATACCACCGATACATCGGTACATCCCTACTAAAGCATAATGAAAGTGAAAACAAATAAGTCAATTACAATAATAAATTATAAATACTTAAAGTTTAACATGTGTACATAAATTGGGTATTTTAAACGACACTACTGCAGCGTTATGAGAAACAATTTATTAGGGAAAATAGGCACCAATAGATTCGCCATATTTTTCTCCATACTGTATAGTCCGCATGGAGGATTTTTTTTTATCGACAAATTGAAAAAATACCCACTTCACAGGCAAATACATCAAAAATCTAAGTCAAAGATGTCAAACAGCGGGGGTGTGGGGGCGGTAACCCCCACCCATAATACTAGGATAGGTTAGGTAAGATTGTTAGGTTAGGCTAATCATCTAATGTCCTTTCAAAGGGGTATAGTAAACACTAGGATAGCCTATACCCAGTCGGAGGCAAGTCCTGCTGTAGTCTCCTTGAATGCTACCCATAAATTAACTTAATTCTATTTAATGAGACAACACTAACACCATGGATCACACCAAATATAAATATCTTTCCTAACCCTGATTTCCGTCCAGGGCTGGAGGTCTTCATAGCGTATCCACTGACGTCTCGCCACACCCACCCCAATACACAATCTGGCTCCCTCGCCCACCACCGAGCTTTACAATACTACTGTATCTCAAAGTTTAGAGACAAACCCTTTAATTTCAAATCAACACACATGAAACAAGGTACTAACTCAAATCTTAAAACTTGGCACTCTTATGAAACTTTTGAGCTTCATGTTATATACTGTACTGTACAAATTAAATTATAGCTCTTCGAAACCTAAATTAATTCACTTAATCAATCCTAAATTATACAGGAACAGTTCATAAACCTGCGAGACCTCAACTCCCTTATTAAAGTATCATAAACCATAATCTAGTGTTCATAATACGAAAACATAATCCAAGTACAGTACAGTATATGAAATGAACCATCCATACAGGATTTGAATCAAGTACTGTTGTATCACAAACTTCCACTTAGCATTATGAAAATATAATAAAAGTTATTAACCTCTTAAATACTTTATATTTAAACAGACAGGCCTAGAATGATTCCTATGTATTTTAATACTGATCTACCTTATTAAATAATAATATAATATAGCTCATACCTAACAGTATGTAGGATACTGTATGTATGTACAGTCGCACTAATAAGTGATGTCTCGGCACCAAGTATGTGTTGATCAATAATTGGTATCAGCAATATCTGAGCTTCATTTCTTCATATTGATTGAAATATACAAACTCTCTCCCAGAATCATTCTTTCCCTCTTCCTATGACTTAAATTGCTTCAAACTCCGTGAGTCCAGGCATTTTGGCTCGAACGTCCCTTGATTTTGGCCCTGTCACTCTTTCAACTATGGGGGAGGTACTCGCTATAGGCAGTTCTGCCTTTTGCCTCCCTCAATCACATAGGAAAAAAAAAAAAAAAAATCCCTACACTTACCCACCCTATTCAACATCTGACAGACATAAATACAGCACACAGAAAGCCAAACATAATGACAGAGCTCTGGGACATGACTTATTAGCGCGACCGTACCGGTATATACTCAGGCACATACCCCATAGCTGGGGGTGGCTGGAGACAGAGCCCGAATACAACAATACAACAAACAAAAATAAAAATAAATAAAAATTCACACAACGTGGGGGGAGCTGCGCGTAGGGGTAGACCTAGAATGACGTGGGATCAGGTACTCCAGTCCAATCTCAAAATAGAGAAATTGAAAACAAAGGCAGCCCTTGACAGGGCCGCCTGGAGAGCCGCCGTTTAGGACGCGAGACTGTAACCACATTCTCTGTGGACAAAACGGTCTTTAAACTTGTATGCATGTAGGTCTAGCAATTCGTGGCAAATGTCCAGTAAAGTCCCTGTAGATCAAGGGGATGTACAGATCTCCCTCACTATCCAATGCCCCGATTTATGATATTATTATAGGTTTTTAGGTGTTTGGGTTTTGGCTGGTCTGAGAATGAATCCCTATGTACCCCATAAATATTAGGGTTTGCTATATGATTTTTCTGTTTATGATTGGGTTTTCAGGAATGTAACCCAATCTTAAATCGAGGGAAGCCTATATGGTGTTAAAAACTATCAATATTTACTGTATATACCTTTCAGTATTGACAAGTATGACTATCAGTATAAAGCCGGTATCACACAGGCACTTTTTCCCTCAACATTTATCCTTAACCCCTCCACCCCGGAAGGGCTCTTGAACGCCCATAACAAACTCGGCCCGCGCAACCCGGAAGGGCTCTTGAACGCCCATTGCTTGCGTGAGTGCTTTCGAATGCCGCGCGTACATTTTTGGTATCGTGGGAGGGTAGGTGGCGCCACCAGGCGTAAACTACTCCACAACAACAGTATCTACCCCGACGCCATCATGGATAGTACGCCAAATAGTGATTCCGCTGTGTCCGATACCGTGCTTCCTACGACGCCCTTGCTAGTTCGTCGCACCTTACCCCGACGCCATCGCCTAAATGTGTTATCTCCCGGAGGTATTGAGACGACATTGAGACTATATGAGCGTGCTGATGCCAAGTATATTGTTGATGATATAGTCAGTGACGACTCCAGTAATTATAAGTCGAGTGATTATGGCCATGAGAGTGAGAAAGAAGAGCAATTCCTGGGATTTGCGAGAGAACATGACAGTGATGAGAGTGATGAAGGTGATGTACCAGTTGTTGAGGAAGCTGGTTTACCTAAAGACAGTGAACTTGAGAGAGTGAGTGAGTGGGAGAGTTCAAGGTCACTCACCAAATTTCGCATAAGTGACACGACGCCAAGCCCTTCCCCAGGTAAATCGCCTTTCAAGCTACACTTATATAAGCAGAAAATACTTGAGAAGGCGGCCGCGGCAGCTAGGGAACAAGCCAAAATACTTGGTGAGGATGAGGCTGTGAGTGAGGGTGAGCGTGGTGACCCTTCTCACCCGCCATTGTCTCCCTTATCTACCCACGCCACCCAAGATGACCCGGATTCCCCGCATTCTTCCCCACCACCCCCACCACTGCCAAGGGTTGAGGACCCCCCACTTTCGGCCTATTTGCCTCCTAGGTCCCCCGACAGGAGACATACTGCTGCCGAAAAGGGGAAAGGCAGGAAATATACCAAAAAAATTAAGAAAAGTAAGAGAGTTTTGTTCGAGGCTCCCGCGGCGTCCACCCCTGCCGGCCCCAGCCATACGCCCCCCGCAACTTTCCCCACGGTCCTCCCCACCTCTCCCGCCTTCAACATGTCTTCCTGAAGAAGTCTTTGAGCTCGCATTACCAATACCTGGGCCTAGTGACAGTGAAGCATTGCTTTCTGTCACTCGTCGCAGGCCAAGGAGCCCAGGACCTCGGGGGGACACAGCCTCACCTGCCACTCCTTCCTCACCTCGCCCACCCGCACGCCGCCCACGCATCACTGGTTCCCCGCCAGATTATGTGGGGGCCACTGATGATGAAGGGCACCTCTCTGAAGACTCTGGCCATGATTACATAGGTCCACCGTCAGGGCAAGATGACCACTCTGACGATGACTATATGGACATCGACGACCCTCGACCCATCCGCTTGGCCCGGCGTCGTGCTGCCCGTCGTGCTGGCCGCCACCCTGGCCGCCGCCCTCGCCGCCCTAGGGCGCGCGCCTCCCGAGTTGGCCGTGGGCGTGCTGGGCCACCAGCTGGAGCTCCTCGTCAGCGTAGACAAGACCCATTCTACGTTTTTCAGTGGCAAGACGTAGTTGATGGGGATGGATACAACCCTGATCTGCCATCATTTGATGAGGTACTGGAGGGTTCAGGCATTACCCCCAATTTTCCTGCAGGCCCCAATGCTCCACCACACAAACTATTTGAGGCCTTCTTTGATGAGGAGGTGGTAGGCTATGTTGTCAAAGAGACAAATAAGCAGCACCAATTCCAGGTCCACTTTTTGGGCAAGGTGACCAAGGGCCACATGAGGCAGTGGACCCCAGTGACTCATAAAGAGTTCATGGTGTTCCTGGCACTCACCATGCTAATGCCTCATGTCAAGAAGCATAGGTTGCCTGACTATTGGATCACCAATGATCTGATATCCACCCCTGCCTTCGGGAAATATATGTCTCGCGACCGGTACCTTGATATCCTCGCAATGCTCCATCTTGTCACCAACACTGACGTCCACCTCGGTGACAAGCTGTGGAAGATTAGGACGTTGTACGAGATGATGCGAGAACGCTTCACCTCCTACTTCAAGCCCTTCCGCAAGGTCGTCATTGACGAGTCTCTTGTGCTGTTCCGGGGAAAACTCAGCTTCCGGCAGTACATCCCCTCAAAAAGACATCGCTTTGGCATAAAATTCTTTGTGCTGTGCGACTGCCAAACTGGCTATGTCCTGGACTTCCTGGTCTACAGCGGGAAGGAAGGGGACTTGCTTGTGGACCCCCTCATTGGCTTTGGCGGAGCAGTGGTGCAAGCCATGATGGACCGCTACTTTCATAAGAATCACGTCCTCTACACTTACAATTATTACACGAAGGAAGGGAAAAGGAAGGGCATGCCACCTTTCCCTCCAAAGACCAAAAAAGGTGATGTGTTCAAGAAGAAGTCGGGGCCCATTCTGGCTATCCACTGGCACGACCAGCGGAAGGTCAACCTCCTGACCACCATCCACAAGGGGGAAATGGTGGAGACTGGCAAGGTGGATCGCCGCACCCAGGCCAGGGTGACCAAGCCCGATGCTGTCCTGGACTACAACATCAACATGAGGCTGGTGGACAAGTCCGACATGCAGATAGGCTTCATTGACTGCCTGCGTACCTCGTGCAGATGGTACAAAAAGTTCTTTCTGCATATGGTGGACATGTCAGTTCTGAATGCCTACAATATATACAAGCTTCGGAATGTGAACACACCCATGAAGTTCAATAGCCTGCGGAGGTTCCAAAAGCAGGTGTTGACGGAGCTCCTGGAGAAGTATGCTACGCCACAGAGGGCAGTGACACATCCTGGGCCCGCCGTTATTGACCGCTTGCAGTGTGCTCAATACTTGATTAGGCACAGGCTTGGTTCCCTGCCTCAGAATGAATCAGGAAGAACGCAGCAGAAGCGGTGCCATGTCTGCTACAACAGCAGGGTGAGGCCGAGGTCAGGTAAAAAGTCAACCATGGAGTGTGTGGAGTGCAAGGTGGCACTCTGTGCTTTAGAGTGCTTCTTTGATTACCACTCCAAGCTGGAGTTCTAATAATCATACTGAAATTGCCAAATAAAATGACAATATGTACACTATAATTATATAAAGGCAAAAAGTGGAAGAAAACCAATTTATTGTAATACAAAAGTCATGTATTATGAGAAAATTGATACAAATACAATTACACCATAATAATATGTGAAAGTGACACATATGTATTTACCTAATTGTATTTACCTAATTGTAGTTTACAGGAGTTGAGCTAAGCTCGTGTTGTCCCGTCTCTCAGTCTACTTTTTATCCAATTTTTTCTTGAAAATATGGATGTTCCTTGCCCCTACCACCTCCTCCTCCAGCCCATTCCATTTATCAATACATCTATAGGGGAAGCTAAACTTCCTGATATCGTTCTTGCAGGTAGGTCTTTTTACTTTGTAGCTGTGGCCTCTAGTTATTCCTGTATCCATAATTAATATATCCTCCCTATCCAGCCTCTCCAGCCCCCGGGTACATTTGTACATCATTATCATGTCTCCCCTCTCTCTCCTCTCTTTTAGACTCGGTAGATTTAATTTGTCTAGCCTCCCTTCATATGGCAGTTCTCTGAGACTTGGAACCAATCTAGTGACTGCTCTCTGGATTCTTTCTAACTTGTGAATATGCTTCTTTAGATGCGGGGACCACACCACTGCTGCATACTCCAATCTTGGTCTAATCATACTCTTCATAATTTTTGCTACCATGGTCTCATCCAAATAGTTCAGAGCAACTTTCATATTCCCGGCCATTGCATACATTCCGCTAAAGAGCTTGTTAATATGTTTCTCTGGCGACAAATTATCTTGTATAATCAACCCTAAATCTTTTTCTTTTTCGGCCTTGCTAATTTTATTATCTCCCATCCTGTACTCCCAATTTGGTCTATTCACACTTCTTCCCATATTAAAACATGACATTTACTTATATTAAATTTCATTTTCCACTTGGTGCTCCATTCGTATATTTTATCTAAATCCCCTTGCAGCTCCTCACAACTACTTTTATTTGTTATTTGTCTCATATTTTTTACGTCATCTGCAAACATTGACATGTAAGAGTTTATGCCTATCGGCAGGTCATTCACGTACATAAGGAACATGAGAGGTGCCAACACAGATCCCTGCGGCACACCACTCTCAACTTTCCGCCACGATGAGTAAGTTCCTCTAATGTTGGTCCTCATTTCCCTATCTGTTAAATAGCTCTCCATCCATTTCAGCAACTCCCCCTGACACATCCTAGCGTCTCAAGCTTAGATAACAATCTCTTATGTGGTACCTTATCGAATGCTTTGGAAAGGTCTAAGTAGACGCAGTCCACCCATCCGCCTCTTTCTTGGAGTACATCTATCACCCTACTGTAATAACATAGCAAACTGGTAACACAAGATTTCCCTTCTCTGAATCCAAATTGCTTTGGGGTTATTATTTTCTTTCTCTCCAACATTTTCATCCATCTCTTCCTAATTAGCTTTTCACAAATCTTGCATACAATACTAGTAAGTGAAACTGGTCTATAGTTTAGAGGGTCCTCAGGGCCCATTCTTGTATATCGGTGATATTAGCTCTTTTCCATTCAACAGGAACCTGCCCAATTTCTAAGGAAGCTTGAATTATGTCCCTCACAGGCCCCACTAATTGCTCTGCACACTCCTTTAAACCGCAGGCAGACACTTCATCCGGTCCCATAGCTTTCCTTACTTCAAGCTCTCATCGCAGATAACAGCTCATCTCTAGTTATTTCAATCTTACTAAGACCACTCTCCAGTACTCCCGCCTGAGGTTCATCAAAACCTTCGTCTCTAGATAAAACTGACCCCAATTTGTTATTCATTACCTCACACATGTCCGATACATTTTCATACGTCCTAGCATCAACTCTTAATTTAGTAATTTGTTTCTTTACCTTCAACTTACTGTTTTATATATTTATACAATAATCTAGGGTCACTTTCACATTTATTTACTATGTTCTTCTCATAGTTCATTTTAACTTGCCTAATTATGTTAACATATCTATTCCTCTCCTGTTTATATTTATTCCGATTACTCTCAGTGTTCCTTCTTCTTAATCTAGCCCAAGCTGCATCACGCCTACCCAAAGCTCTTTTGCATTTCAAATTAAACCAATCTTTCTGCTTAGTAAAATTTCCAGTTTTATATCTTGGGACAAACATATTGGTTCCTACTCTATAAATTTCGAGGAATCTACTATATTTACCTTGTAGCTCCCGTTCCTTCAAAAAAGGATACATAATCAGCTTTACTATAATTTAATCTGTCATTTATGTAGCTATTGTCTAATCTATTGGCATTACTCGAGGTCAACTTCCATTTTAGTAATAGGTGATCACTTTTACCTACAGGACATAGATAGATTATATCACTAATTTCGTGAGGATCTTTTGTAAAAATCAGATCGAGTTTAGAAGGTTCGTTATTACCCCTCATTCTTGTATTTTCCTTCACATGTTGTGTAAGTACATTTTCCGTAACCAACTCCACTAGCCGACTTCCCCATGTATATACCAAGTGACATTCATATGATTAGAACCTATAGAAATATATAAATCAGTGAAAAAAGACACAATAAATTGTATATAAAACGTTTACAAATCATATAACTAAGTGAAAGTGACACAAGACCTAATATTTGATGGCCAAAGTATAATAAACACCTGTGATAATGAATAATCAGTGCCTAATACAACAATAACCTACCTCAATTACTAATAAAATGTACGGTATCGAGTGAAAATGAGCATTATCAGTGACAGTGACACTCTCTAAAGCATATTTGTCAAAGTGAAAGTGACACAAGACCTAATATTTGATGGCCAAAGTACAATAAACACCTGTGATAACGAATAATCAGTGCCTAATACAACAATAACCTACCTCAATTACTAATAAAATGTACGGTATCGAGTGAAAATTAGCAATATCAGTGACAGTGATACCCTAATAAACATACTTTATATAATTGGCCTCAAAATAACTATAAAAATATCAAATAAACATCACATTCTCAATATCAAACACTAAAATCGGCTAAGGGAGATAAATACTTTGGCGCGACGAGCGGCTAGGTGCGTCGTAGCCATGGCCGGGGCGACGCGTCCGAACGCGGGAAGAATTTGCCGCAGAAAAGCACTCGTCTTCCCGCGCTCATCATTATGCAACCAGAGGGGCTAGAGACCTCTACTCAACACCATTCGACAGAGGAAGGTTTGTGGAACATTATTTTTTTTTATTCACAACATTACATGCCATATTCATTGACTTACAGAGGAGTTAACATAGCCCAAAGATCGTCAAAACACCCGGTACCGCAGCACAGTCACGAGCTATAGCCCCCGGGGCTGGAGGGTTAACACTGGTCTGGCAGCTTATAAGGTCAACATTTACAATATTTCTGCTACCTAAATTTCCTCTACCATCAGTCTAGTTTCCGATACCAGGGCATAATACTCCAGAAATATTGCCAGAAAAATGTTGATCATCGAATGTTGTCTATAAAAGCTCTCGTGTGATACTGGCTTAATAAGTCTCTCTACCTTTACAGAATCTTTAAGACCGAGACATCTAGCACCCGGCTAACATGGAGGTTGCCAGCCAGAGAGTGGAAGACTTACTTCACGACAAAAAGTACCCCGACCCAACCACCACGGATCTCATCGGCAAGATCACCAGTCACACGGACTCCACGCACGCACACACGGATGACGGCACGGAGAAAGACGACGCGGGGAAGACTAGAGGTGAAGATGAGAAGAAAATAGAAGATGATGAAGGAGAGCTGAGGAAGTTAAATAGGAAGATGCCGGAGGAGAGGTCGGCTGTCAAGAAGGATAACATAGAGGAGCATTTTGACAGGTAGGACAGATATTCTATTATTTTGCTTCTATAAATACAAAGAAATGAGAGCTAATTAAAAAATCTTTTGAGAAACATCAGATGATAACATTTAGTTTTATTCAGTTATTCTACCTATCTCCAAATAATTGTATTCAGTTTAGGACCGGTTTATGAAAACCAAAGGATTAGATTCTATCTTAATTCACTATTTTAACCAAATAGATTATACTGTACTTAAGTTCACGAAAATCGTTTGAGGGTATTTTACCTAGACGTTTGTGGGGGGGGGGGGGGGGTGAGGCGCCAGTTGGACTAGATACTAGTCCGCCAGGCACCTGGCCCGGGGAGCCAGTAGTAATGAAGGCTACGCCTGCAGGCATTGTGGTACTGTACTCTGCTGCGTGTCTGCCTACGAAAGTCGGAGCCTCTCCGGGGGATCTGGGACCTGAGAATCTTTTGCTGGAGCCTCAAATGGGCCTGGGTCTCTGGGTTTCTCTCCTGGGCAAACTAGATATGTGTGAATTTATGTTTTGTTAGAGTTTTTGTTTTGTTTTTCCGTATTCGGGCTATGTCTCGAGTTGGCCACCCCCAGGAAAAAAAAAATGGAGGATGCGCCTGAGTAGATAGATAGATAGATAGACTTTACCTAGCACACAATATAGAGGTGTGATCTATAATAAAGGGTTAGTTTTGAAGTGATGTCCTGTGTATAGAGTTTATACCTTAACATAGGCTGGTTGACGAGTGGAGGGCTTTGTTATCAGTTATACTTCGTACTTCCTAAGACTTGTATTCCTAGACAAGCCCCATTATTGTTGGTGGTAATTACTGTACTTTTCTATAATAATGCTATATTCCTATTTATTCATTTAATATGATACGCTATACTCTGTGTAACTCACCCTTGCTGCCGGCCTGTACAGCAGATATGATACCGTGCCGTGATTGGCTGGCTATGACATCACTCCCTAGGTATTAAAGAAGGTTCCAGAATTTCCAGAGTTTGTATTATTTGCACTTATCCTTGACGTGGTTACAATTTAGCCAAGTTATTATACTAGAAAGTAGCATACAAACCTCTTTGTTATTTCGCATACAACACACCGAGCATAATATACAGAAACCGCCGAAAATGCAGTGTATAAATATAAAACAATCCACCTCCTGGCAACACTGCACTGGCCTGGCGTGATCTGTAAACTCGTAGATATTATCCTATGTGTGTCTGTATGTGCAGATATAACCATTGTCTATGCATTTTTACCTTCGTGCTATTGTTCATAATTATATCATAAGGTCGCAGAGTATGCTAAACAAGGACTGGGAGGCAGGCAAGCAAGTATAAGCAGTGAGAGACCGTCCCGTGCAGCCCCCATCATGTCTGAGCCATCACTAAGTGGCAGTGGGAGACGTGACAACGTCTCCAACTCCCTTACAGACTTGGGAATAGCGGAAACCGCTCAAACTCGCTATTTTTTACCGATTTAGCGCCACCTGTGCAATATCATTGCACAGCAACCAGTGGTCGTACAGACATGATTCAGGTGTCATTGGAAAGGTCTATTCCTCTGCTTTCAAGAATATATCATTGGAATACATTCTAGCTCTTGTTTATACATGAAAATGTGCAGGGAATGAAGGTTACTTTTAGTCCAAAACCCCCGTACGGTACAGTGGTGACCAAGCAATTGTCATATGACAAGTGCTGCAACAAAAGTGATAGGCTATTATTCTTTTGTGTAGCATACTCTGCGACCTTATGAACAATATCACGAAGGTAACGAAAGGTAAAAATGCATAGACGATGGTTATACTGTATCTGCACATACAGACACACATAGGATAATATCTGCGAGTTTAAATATCACGCCAGGCCAGTGCAGTGTTGCCAGGAGGTGGATTGTTTTATATTTATACACTGCATTTTCGGCGGTTTCTGTATACAGTAAAAGTCCTTTAATCCGACGACCGATGATTCGAATCTCCCAATAGTCCGAATTTTTCAATTTGAGGCCAAATCCGAATTCACCCGATGGTCCGAATTTCAAGAAGTCCCAAAGTCCCCTTTTTGAGGCATTAGTCCACTCAAATGACACATAATGGAGCACACACATATCATATGTTCATGAATTCACTTTAAAAGTTTACCATTGTCATTGTAGCCTATTACCTACTTCAAAACATTCAGATTAATGGTCAAAGGAAGCTACTGATATAAATGTAAACACCACATCGTCTGCTAGAGAGTTTGTTTTGCTCTTGAACGCATCCTTGGGACGCTCCGATGCGCTACTGGCTTGCACCGCATTTTCTGCAAGCGCATTCAGTCTTGAGCTTGAAAACGCACCTTTCTTGAGCTTGAAAACGCACCTTTGGATGTTCCGATACGCTACTATTTATAGTTCAGTGATCGGAGCATCCCAAGGGTGCTTTCAAGACAACAAGACAAGGGTGCTTTCAATACAATATAATATAACAAAGCACGTCACAAAAGGAAAATCACAAAAGGAAAATTACAAGAACCTCTCAGGGACGTGCCGTTGTTAAGGCATTACTTCCCGAACCACATCTGATCTGATCTTCAAGAGCAAGACAAACTCGCTAGTAGACGGAAGAAGAAGAAGAAGACGATGCGGACATATGGTGTACGTTTATATCAGCAGATTCCTTTGACCATTAATCTGAATGTTTTGAAGTAGGTAATAGGCTACAATGACAATGGTAAACTTTTGAAGTGATTTCATGAACATATGATATGTGTGTGTGCACCATTGTGTCATTTGGGTGGCCTAATGCCTCAATGTTTTCGTCATACACAGGTTCATAGGGGTAAAGTCCGATAATCCGAAAAATCCATTAATCCGAACGAGGGCCGGTCCGCTGCCCTTCGGATTAACGGAAGTTTACTGTATTATGCTCGGTGTGTTGTATGCGAAATAACAAAGGGGTTTGTATGCTACTTTCTAGTATAATAACTTGGCTAAATTGTAACCACAATGTCAAGGATAAGTGCAAATAATACAAACTGGAAAGTCTGGAACCTTCTTTAATACCTAGGGAGTAATGTCATTGCCAGCCAATCACGGGCGCGGTATCATATCTGCTGTACAGGCCGGCGGCAAGGGTGAGTTACACAGAGTATAGTTGTTGTAATTGCAATAAGAGTACTGTAATAATGTTGAGTGGTACTTGAAAAGTAGACAGAATGGATAAAAAACACCATCTGAGGAAGAGCACTTTATTGACAACGTTTCGCAGATAGCTTCATCAGGTCACTAACAAATGCTGGTACATAGGAGGCCTTAAATATCCGTCCAGACAGGTGGTGGGGGAGGAGAGGGAGGTGGGGTGGGGAGGGGGGAAGGAGGCAGGACAGGGAGGGGGCAGAAGCATGGGGGGAGGGGAGGCGGAGCCTATATATGGGTCAAATACATCAGTAGGAACTAGCAAAAACAGACATACAAACATGCGTACAGGGTAACAACTCTACTAGTACAAAGAAATAAAAATAACTACAGTATAACAATAATAATAATAATAAAAATAATAATAACAATAATAATTGTCTCCTTCCTCCCTCCCAACCCCCACCTCCCTCTCCTCCCCCACCACCTGTCTGGACGGATATTTAAGGCCTCCTATGTACCAGCATTTGTTAGTGACCTGATGAAGCTATCTGCGAAACGTTGTCAATAAAGTGCTCTTCCTCAGATGGTGTTTTTTATCCATACTGTAATAATGTTCCAGTATGTATGTATGTATTGTATACAGTGGAGCCCCCATTTTCGCTACATCAGTCTTCGCTGATTCAAATTTCGTGGCATACACCAAATATTCCCAATTTCAATTCTCGCGCCAAAAGCCTCAATTCTCGCATCAAAATCCCAGCCGAAACCCGAAAAAATAGCAAAAATAACGAATAACTCGACATAAAACTAGAAAACAAGCAAAAACAATAATTTTGTTTTAACATAACGAAAAGAATCTGCCAGGTGAAAGAAAGGGGTGAAGTCACAGAGTGTGAGGTGAAGCTGAACGGTCAGGCTATGGAGATCGTCAACTCTTTTAAGTATCTGGGCAGTGTGTTGAGTAAAGATGGGACTATGGATGAAGAGGTGCGGGAGAGGGTACAACAGGGGAAGAGGGTTGTAGGAACGCTAAAAGCAGTAACAAGAAATAGGGTGGTCAGTATGGAAGTGAAGAAGTCCTTGCGTGACAGTGTGGTAATCCCGACACTGACTTACGGAAGCGAAGCATGGACGTTGGTTGAGAGACTCAGACCAAGAGTGAGAGCAGTGGAAATGAATTACTTAAGGAGTGCGTGCGGAGTTACATGGAGGGATAGACAGACTAATGAGGAAGTAAGAAGGAGTGTGGTTGTGGAGGTAGATGTGCTGGAATGTTGAAAAGGAACAACTTGAGATGGTTCGGCCATGTGGAACGTATGGAAAGCGAGAGAATGACTAAGAGGGTGTACGAGAGCGAGGTGGAGGTACAGAGGGGGAGAGGTAGACCGAATATGAGGTCGAAGCATGGAGTGAGGAACTACATGAACGAAGGCCGGTGCTGGTTGGGGGAGGGGCGACTGACTGGGGACAGAGGTGCATGGGGGCGGTTCGTTCGTGGCCACCCCTTCGGGGATCACGGCGTCAGGCAATAGATAGATAGATAGATAGATTTATAATAAAGTCTGTGTGGTAAGTAATCTTCTCATAATACGTATTTATACGTATTTTCCTCATAATATGTATTTATTGGATGTATTTGGGGCGAAATGGGTACTTGAGGGGTGGCTGGACGAATTTAGAACCTAGGCCTAGGCTAGGCCTAAAAATGTTCGCATGATAGAAACAATGCCCCAATCTACAGTATTTATGGTTAGGACTGTCATTTAGCCATGTCTACATTATTATTTACAATGCATAAGATTTAGGCCTACAGTAGGCTACTTGATGTAGCCTAGACAAAAAACATGTTTTCATAGCCTAACACTGGGAAAAAGTGCGGTAATTGTTTAGATTTGGGCCTTTTTTTTTAGTTATTAAAAACTTATTCTATGGTGTATTATATGATACAGTATAATGCATTAAATTTAATTTGTGTACAATAAAACATGTTTTCATAGGCAAAATATAGAAAAATACACAAATTTTGGCATGAGCACGGAACCGATTGAATTTTCCCCATAAGAATAGTGCCCCGATCTTGGCTGTTTCAATCCTAGCTCTATTTCTGCGGAACCGATTAGCAGCTAGGATGGGGGCTCCACTGTATACTCAGACACATATCCCATAGCTGGGGGTGGCCGACTCGAGACAGAGCCCGAACAGAAACAACAATTAAAGTTCCAATTTTTAGGGTCCGGGACCACTTTCACGTTCCCTTGCCCCTTTCTCTGTCTCGTCTTGTAGGTTAAGTCTACAATGGTCCAGTACTTCTTGAAAATAAATAAATAAATACTACCATAACAAATTAAATTCTCCGCCTAACATGACTGCTATTCCAGAATGCCATGGGTGATCGGAGCCCTGGGTCGCGTGTTCAACTTGGGCTTCCAGTACGGTCCGCAGTTTGCCCCGATCAACATACCCACGAGACGTCGACTCCAGACCTTTGCTGTCCTATTCTGGATGACTACCTTCCTCTTTATGGGGGGCGTGTCTACCGTCTTCCTGCTATACCTGTTCTTCTACAC